>OY720454.1:43589453-43916953 GCA_963082715.1 Harpalus rubripes
AACTGCCGGAAGGTAAAGTACAAGAAATATAATATTTAGCAAGGAACTTTCTGTATGAAATTTGTGCAAAATACATAGAACTGACGGAAGGTAATGTGCTGGCCACATCAGATTTTTTAACTCTATATCCATTTAATATGAAGTATAAAATGCATTTAAATCGTATAGAGAATAAAATATTGTTTAATATTTATAATAACATTAAATGTGAAAACATGATATTTAACATTGTTTTTTCAGGAAAAACTGTTAAAATCTTCAAATGTGGGTACTTCCAGTTGACCAAAATCAGCTCTTCACATGGATGTAACGAAGAGGAATACGAAAGAATTATAATTTTTGAAATTGTAGTATTAGAGTTATCGCATTAGAAAATTTTGTCACACACAGACACATACACACACACACACACACACACACACACACACACACACACACACACACACACACACACACACACAAACAAACACACATACACACACACACACACATACATATATATATATATATATATATATATATATATATATATATATATATATATATATATATATACATACAGACATCGTCGTAAAAATAGTAAAATCGTATTCTAGGGACCCCAAAACGTGCTTATTCATCAAAAACTCACCACCGAATTTTTTGACCAAAGACTATACCTTCCTTACCTAAAGGTGACGGAAGGTAAAAAAGGTAGCTGTCACTCAGTAAAAATAACTAACCTAAAAGTATATCTATTTATGCTGTTTAATTTGCATTCACAGATAATGTTTAGTATGTGATTCGTTTTATAAACTTTTTAGACACTCATTTTTCATGCACTCGCTCCGATCGTGTCAAAAAAGTCAGAACTAAAGTAACGTTTATAAAACTTGTTACATCATATAGTAATCAAGACAATATTTAAAAAAACAAAACTTATAAATTATTGAATTTATAAGTTTTGTTTATTTGGTACTTTTAACTAAAATAACAACACAAACAATACTGTCAAATTTATCGTTCAAAGTTATTTTGTATCAAATTGCTAATTAAATGGGGTAGTGGACTACAACGCAGTATCGAAACCAATGCAGATGTAAAACTAATCCGAAATTTTTAGTGACGCGTAGTGAAAAATAGGTAACTTCTAGTCTGTATCCTGACAAACTAAGTAAGCTAATACAGCCGAGGTGTTATTGATTATGAATGTGACTTTCGTACGATATGACTGGATTTACCACCAACATCACTTCTTTAGAAACAAGTTACAAAAAAGCATTTTCTCTTGTATTTTTCCTTTTCTATAAGGATACAAATTAAAAAATTTAATAAACCATCCCATTGTAGACGGTAGTAATAAGAGAACGCTTTCTGAACTTGGAGATTTTACAAGCCTCGGTTTTCGCATCGTGCCGATGAAGTTACCTTGCTTATGCAGCTTACAATTTAAATAACTATTATTTTTTATTTACAGGCTTCAAAGTTTTATAGATTGTTGAACAATATCAAATACAACCAAAGTTGTACAACAAATATATCAGAAATGGTATAACAAAACAAAATAATATTCTCCATGATTTAATTTATATCGTTGTAGATTACCAATAATATAATTCGTTTCAAACAGGATAAAATAATATTCACCATATGTGGTCTAGTGAAACTAGATTATACTTTAATATATGCTGTAAGTTTTTAGTATACTGCATACCGGATGTCCAGAATAACGTGTCCACTTTGGGTATCTTGAGAATCTTGAGATGTACAAGTCAATGAATTAGACGAAAGTTACACCATTAGAAGGCCATTTTGGTATAGTATTTGAAAAAACCTAAAAAAAGTTCAAGCCTAAATCCTGTATTATTTAATGATTGGAAGTTATTTATAAAAATATCTTCGAAAACCTGTGTCAAGAGCTCGAAGTACCACATCCGGTTTATCATTATAGTCAAAACCTAAGATGTTTCTAATCATATACCAAATTTGAGAAGTTTTGGATCATATTTTGATATATTTTTTCAAGGAAATCTGTCCATAGCTTCAAGTAAACTACCACTTCCGGTGTATCAATATTAGCAAAAATCTAATATGTCGTTATTATTAATATAAAAGTCTTAAATATCAAAATAGAAAACTTATTGATTATATCATAATACATTTTTTAGCGCAAATCTGTTCAGCGTTTCAAAAAAATGTGATGTGGCCAGCACATAACCTCTCGCCAGATATTTTACCTGGTTGTACGCATAAAACGAGAAATATTTTTAAATACAAATACATATATTCATGTCTCACTACAAAATAATTCTCACATATATTTGCAAAATCTATGGGATATTTTAATATAAATTATGTACAATACATACATTTTCTTTATATTCAATATCCTGAAATTTTCTTTTTCTACTTTCTTTATTCGTCATTTTTTGCAAATTCCCTTTCTATTCTTTTTTGTTGTTTTGTTGTTTGTTGTTTGTTGTTGACTTTTTTTTATTTTCATAATCTTCATAATGATGTACAAATATTTTTGACAGTGGCATACAAATATTTTTGACAGTGACATTTATGTGTCAATTACAAACATTTGAATTTCTTTCCTTGAAGTTGTTTGATCTGATAAATTCCAACGACTAGTTTTCAACCAATCATGATGCAAAACACTTGAAAATTCAACCAATGGTAACAGTTATACTGATAAAACCCCGTTACCCCGATAATTCTCCGCTACCAAGTAAATAAACAGTTGTTATTGTTTATAACTGTCAGTGTGACAGTTAATTAATATTTCAAGTTTAAAAATAAAATATTAATAATTAAATTGTTTCATTTTGCTTTGTCTTTGGAATTTATCTCACCAAATACCACACGACCTCTCAGATTTTCTCAGATAAATTTTTATTTTGCACTCATTTTTTATGCTTTTAAGCAAAATCATTCAAGCAAACTGACATTAGGTAAAACCCCTCCTCCTTCGGAGTCGGGATTTACCACGCAGTTTGCTTTCGTGTTTGTTGCTAAGCAAAAAAAATCGTGCAAAATAAAAATTTATCGATAAAATCAGGTCTTGTGATATTACTTATGATAATTTTTACATCAAATTATTTTATATGCATTTCTTTATCTCTAAATCTATAGAAGATATAATAATGAATTTGTATTTATCGAATAAAGAATTTAACGTTCTTTAATATAAGTATTTACATAAATTTTCGATAAATAATATTTAGATGATTTTTTTCTTGTAACTACTACTTCCGGTTGTCCAATTGTTACCAAAACTTAATCAACTCTTCCCATTATTGTTAGATTGAGGAATCCGTAGTTGAAAATGTCTTAAGTCTTATAGTACTTGAGAAATCGTGGACCCAACATCCACACACATGCCCACGCACACACACACACACACATATACACATACACACACACATACACACACACACACACACACACACACACACACACACACACACACACACACACACATACGGACATCATCGTAAAATGAATAATCGGATTCTAGGGACCTTAAAACGTGCTTATTCACTAAAATCTGGATATGCGATTTTTAACATGAATTCAATATGCCTCTCTTAACGAGAGGTAAAAAGTATCACTTACGGTTTATCAATAGGGTATTCTCTCATATTTTTTTATTTATTTTTCGTAAAGAACAGTTATATCTAAGAGTACCTGTGAAAATCCGAGTTAAAAATTCCTTTTAATAAGCGAGATTTTAATTTTTAAAATTTGATTTTGTTGTGTCACGTGATAGTGACGTACTAGTTGTACAGTACCGGCGGTGTACTATCAGTGGTTCATGCGGCGTCTTATCACATTCGAACATGGAGGTCATCTAGTACATCAGCAAAATTTAAATGCTTTATATCTTTTGTAACAATTAATTTATAATATGATTTTTTGTTTTTTCCCAATATTTTTAGTAATTGTTTAATATTGTTGCTCCTCAGAGAATACCCTATTTTAGCCAAAATTTAATATGTTTTGGATTATATTTTAATATAGTTTTTAATTAAAATAATTTTTTTTTTGAAGATTTATATGAGTTATCGTGGAAGAAAAAATCGTCACACACGCATACAGACTCATAGACATCACTGTAAAAATATTAAAAACGTATGTGAGTACCCTAATTCGTGCTTATTCTCTGAGAACTCACTATCGAATTTTTGGGCCGAAAATATTACCCCCCTTACCTATGGTACGGCGGGTGGTAAAAAATTACATTTTCGTCTGTATCTAGGGTTTTTGTCTAATTAACCGACTTCATATTTATTAATTATAGTTCTCGAAAAGTCACGTTGGACAAGTTACGTTGGACATCCTGAATACTTTCACGATTAAATGTTTGTAAAGGATCAAAATGTCCACTTTTATACCTTCGCTTGAAATGGTTTCGCTGGTGCTGCCAGCCGCCACGGTCAGCAGCAGCGGCCATCAGCTATGGTTTGACCGTTCAGTAAGAGGATGGTTTCGTTGAACGCGGTTGGCCGTCGCCTGTTGCAATTTAAACTTCAGTAAAATGGATTCTGATATACTTCTTTGCTTCATGCTCGAAGAAGAAAAGGAAGATAACATTTTAGAAAATATTGCAAGAGCACACAGCCGAGAAGGATTTTTTTTGTTAATAATCAGTTGACTAAAAACGATTGACAAATAATAATAGATGGAGTCTAAGGTTAAATTTAACTAAAACTAATATAATTACCCCTTAACCTTAAAATTAATTTTAACAAAAACTAGATACGTATTTCGAGAACTAAGTTCTCATCATCAGTAATACAACAAGTGAAATTTAAACAGAGTAGTCAAGATTACTCAACATGTCAACCATGCCAGAAGTCCTAACAACTCTTCTTTTTTTAAAAAATTTAACTTTGTAATAAATTGAAAAGTTTTGAGTTTGGTATGGGACCTAGATCTGCGTTCATCAAATTATTTTTATATTTATTTATTATTAAACTCTCGTATGCATCTAAATATCTATCATTATTAATATGTTTTAAAAGTTTAATATTAGAATTGTTAACTTTGTGATTATTAATGAACATATGCTGAGCTACGCTAGATTTTTCTGGATTACCGCTTTTTAGATGATAAAAATGTTCTTTAAACGGAGTGTAAATTTGTCTTTTAGTTTGACCGATGTAAACTTTATTACAATCATTACAACTAATTTTATAAATACCGGATTTTTTGTTAGTATCTATTTTATCTTTAGGGTTACCTAATAACGATTTAATGGTATTATTTGATTTGTAAGTTACGGTTAAATTATGATTTTTAAAAATTTTGTTTAAACTTTTGGAAGCTTTATCGTACGGTAGTGTTATGTATTTATTATTATTTTTATTATTAGATGGCGTTAGTGTTGTAAAATTAGAAAAGGATTGGCGATTTTTAAATTTATGAACTAATTTATCGATAGTTTTAACCGGGAAGCCGTTATACTTAGCTATTTCTTTAATATAGTTTAGTTCAGTTTTAAATCGTTTTTTGTTTAAAGGAAATTTAGTTTATCTGTTTATTAAGAAATTAAACGAAGCTAATTTATGTTGCCAAAAATGATTTGAGTCAGCCGTTGTAGAGTTGTTAAGACCTCTGGCATGGTTGACATGTTGAGTAATCTTGACTACTCTGTTTAAATTTCACTTGTTGTATTACTGATGATGAGAACTTAGTTCTCGAAATACGTATCTAGTTTTTGTTAAAATTAATTTTAAGGTAAAGGGGTAATTATATTAGTTTTAGTTAAAAACGATTGACTTAAACTTAGACAATTTTTTATTAATATTTCATTATCAATAAATTTGGGCGTCACTGTTAACAAAAGTACAAACACGGCCGCGGTCAGTCTGCTCTTAATGCGGTCGGGACGTAGGATGCAGCAGCTCCAAGGTCGGCAGCAACGACCAAATATAACTAAACAAAACATTCCCTATCACTCCTCACTGAATGTTTTGATTTCAACTGGCCAGACAGAGAAACTAGAGATAGAGATATGTCTTGTCTAGTTCGAGTATTTCTCACTAAAGGCCTCGTAGAGTGTCAATATATAGTCTAGTGTTTAGTTTGAACGTTGCTCACTAGAGGCCACGTAGAAGCATGTGTATTTTATCTTTGTTTTGTAGTTCTAGTGGTTTTGTGAGTGACATTGTGGTTTTTCTTTAATATTAAACCTTCTAAATTATTTAATGTTAACTACGAAATTTTAACTAAGAACACTTGCGCCTCTAGTGAGCAACGTACAAACTAAACACTGATACTCTACGTGGCCTCAGTAATGACATCTAGTGAAAAATACTCGGACTAGACAAGACATATCTCTATCTCTAGTTTCTTTGTCTGGCCAGCCGAAATTAAAACAAACCAAATGAAGTTTTGTCTAGTTATATTTGGTCGTTGGTCGGCAGTATTTGGTTTGAACCGCATCGGGCCAACGAAGCCATGCACATTTAAGGTAGTTGCTACTCAAATACAATTAACATTGACTTTTTGATGAAACTTAGAATATATGACCTGTAGCTATTAAATAACACGTATGTAAATTTTTAAACCACTGCACCGCCTATAACCAGAGATTTTTGCGAAAATGAAACGAGACAGTTAGTAAAAATGTAACATGTATTCTTACAGGAAAAAGGTACTTCCATCAACATAATTAAATTTTTGTAATAGAAATCTGTGTACAAAGCAGATTGGCACACCCAGTAATTTATTTTATTTTATTTTTATTTTAATAACATTTAAAAACAGGTGTGTTGATTTTTTGCGAATAAATAAATTATTGATCATAATTATAGTATTTTTTAAATATACTGTTGCAGTACTAATTACGACAAAAAATAATAATAACAGAAAATAGGCATGGCTGAATTGCGCGCGCAAGAACAACAAGAGACAGACATGCGAGATTGTTAGCACCAGCTCGTCGCTGCGCTGAGCATGTGCAGAGTGTAAACGGCTACGTAAATAAAACAGAAGTCGAATTATGAATATTTTGACTAACAGTAGGGTAGCAACTATCTTAAACAACACTGAAGCAGTCTAGCACTGCCCACCGCTACTGCCGACCGCGGCCGCTGGCAGCGCCAGCGAAATCATACCTTTACATAGCTATGGAAAAATTGCATTGTTAGCTTCTAGGAAGCTGGGACCAATTTATAAAGGTATAAATATTAATTGCTAAATACAGGGTGTACCAAAATGGTGGGCTATCTATACACAGGCGGCTTCTACGACTAGAAATAAGGAAAAAAGTTTATATAAACAAATGTCCTAAAATGGTTCGTTACTGAGTTACAGCTACATGAGGTTTTTCAGTTTTTTATTCAAAAAGAGAACAGAAAACAGAGTTGTTTAAATATCATAATAAATGTTCAAAATGACCTCACTGCTCGTCGGATCATCCGTTTTCTGTTATCTTTTTGAATAAAAAACAGAAAGTAGCTGTAACTCAGTAACGATCCATTGTAGGGCATATGTTTATATAAACTTTTTTCCTTATTTTTAGTAGTAGAAGCCGCCTATGTATAGTCAGACAAATATTTTTGTTACAGCCTGTATATATTCACTATTTTTAGTATATTTACATGGAGCTATTTTATAATATTTTGATACGTATAGTATACTTTACACAACACTAAACTTTAAATTAAAATTTTAAAACATATTTTTCTTTGCAGATGATTGCGAGTTCAGCGACGTATTGTATTATTTTGTGTCAATTCAGACTTGAATAACAATAAAATTAAATCACACTTCTTCCAGATTCGGGAAAAATTATACTTCGTTATAGAGATGCATGCGAGACGAGACTGGACGAGAAATATAAAATTAAAGTTTTCGAATCTGTAATATCGATCTCGCTCTCGTTCTCGCACATTTTTTTGGGTGTCATCTCGTTCTCTCAAGGAGTCTCGCTATAAAAATAAGCGCTTTCGCACATTTACGTAACAGTTTAACTACCAGAGACAAGTTCGCACCAATAGTACCGTCTTTCGTGTATTTGCAGTCATATATGTATCTAACTATAATAAAGAAATGAAACACTAACTTCTGCTCACCAAATTATTTCAATACGAACATAATGTAAATGTTTATTCATTTACGGTCACTAGAAATTGTGATAAGTTAGTAAATAATTTAATTTACCTCTAAAATATCTAATTTATCACCAAGTTGTGATCTCTAAACTATTTCAATATACAAACATCTGTTAATACATTCTGTCATCAGTAAAACTAATTAAACATTAAATAATTCTTTTGTAATTAAAAGTACCTACACTTTATCATTAAATATTTGCCACTATTTAATTAAGATTTAGTCATAAAAAACCGCTACATTGCGAACTTGCCGGCAACAAATCACTCCACTTCGCTCTGTGTTGGCACCCATCGACGCTTAATATAATACCCTTTACTTTTCAGGGGCAATGACAGTTTCATTAACCATGGTTTTAATTGTGATGAATCAGAGGCTTAAATATTGGAGAAACTAGTTCTATTGGATGCAAAACCGATTTTGTCTTTATTTTGCATTTTCTCGCTCTGGGACCGATACCAATCAACTCTACATAGACTCAAAAAATAAAATGAATTTATATAATTTTCATATTCACGTGTTCTATGCCCGAATTAGCGTTAACTCCACTCGTTGTACGGTGCATTTTCATTGAATTTATGAATCAAAGCTATAAAGTTTTTATTGCGAGACTCTCGCGAGATTTCTCGCTTCTCGCAGTTGTTATATCGATCTCGCCTCGAATTTTAAACTGCAATCTCGCTCTTGTTCTCGTCGTGCATCACTACTTCGTTAAGCGGTTATTTTTTAATTAAAAGCAAAGTTATTCATATATACTGTTGTAAAAAATACAAATGATATTGTCCATTTATAATTAACTGCTAAAAAATGTCAGTAAATATTTATTAAAATTGTAACATTATTATTGTCAATAATACAATAAATTATTTTACAAACTAACTTTATTAACTAAATTCATAATTTGGTTTTCCTTCTTTTTCGCTGCTACATATTCCGGATAACTGATCATTCCATCATCATTTTTATCATCTTTTAGTAGAACTTCATCTATTAGATCCACAAAAAAATTAAAATCATCAACATTCTCATCATCATCTCCCGTATGTCTCATTGCTTGGAGAATCTCCAAGCCATCTAGATGTTCATTCTTATCTGAATCGTGGATGTTAAAATAATGAAACTCGAGTTCTTCATCTGACATTTCTTCAATTGCTTTGTGCTTGATCCAATCGCCTATGTCTTCACGAATATGTCTAAAGAAGAAGAAATGAAGATAAAGTAGATAAGGTGCATCTAAGAGGTGTGATGAAAAATATGTGATCTTACTCTTTATCGTGAAGAAGTTGACTGTCTTGAGTGATTTTATTCGCGTGGTCGTCCCTACTTGGACGATAATGTACGTGGTGTTTGGAGACAGATTCGCCACGGGGATGATGCGGTCCACGTGAATATGTTAAGTGGGTGAATGATAAGAGGAAGAAAATTGTGTACATCTTCTACAAAATAAAAATAGCTTAAAACTTACTAAATTATATTACTTTTTCCTTTTTTCCCAATTTACTAATATTGTTTCTTGTTTCATATTTTGGATTTGGTATTTCCTAATTAATTTCGTAAAACATTATTATTTTATGGCGATTATAATTTTGCCAACCTGAACGGCATCGAAATTTGACCAAATCAATTTTCTAAAATTATAGCACAATAGTAATCCACAAAAGTTTCGATTTCTATAATTTAACGTCTTTAAAGTGAACATACATTGTCGTAAGAAAAATACAAGAATATACACAGATTCAAAAAAAGTTAAAAAAGTAAATAAATGGATTTTATTTTAAATCAAAATACATGCAAGTTCTTAAATTCAAATTCTATTGAATTTTAATGTGCAACCTATTTTATACCTTATTTTAGCTATTAAATATTTTATTGTTCAGTATACCTACTAAATGTTTCATTAATTTTATATATTTATTGGACCTGTTGTAAACATTATTCAGTACAAGGCTTCAGAGTATGAATTCTAGACACCATACGAGAAAAAAATCCCAATAAACATTGGTGCAATAACGCTTCCTAACAGAGATACCGAGGATTTAAATATATTAACTGATGCGTATTACTGAAATAGCAGAAAATATTAGATTATATCGTTGTATGAGACATAATTAATTAAATATCCCATTCATTTTAATCCCATATTTATTTATTACATCTACATTTAATATTTTCAGAATACTTCTAATTAAAAAAAAAATAGTATTGTAAAGCCCTCTGTATTTAATAAAAATTTAATATTCGAAATATTTCTTTATGGCATTAGTCGGGATCGAACCCGGTTCCACAGATTCGCGACCAAACACTCAGGCACGCGGCTTTTTTACCATATTTAATTTGTATTTTATAATATTCGTGATGTTTGTAATTTCATACCCTACAGAAACAACTTTTTAGGAGTAATAAACAACGTTTTCTTGACCGTTACAGCGATTTCATCAATAATTCTTATACCCCCTATAAAAAAAATTGACCACTAACTTTGTCCGGCAACATTCAGAATTTCATTCTTTAGGTCTTTCTGAACCTAAATCATCAATCAGAATGAATCCACCGGTTTTTTCAAACGAATGTTTCTTGGCGCCTGCACTACCTGTAGTTTTGATTAATAAATCAAATATTATTGAAGAACTACTCCAATATATTACCATCTTTTCTTCTTTCTACGTGAAAAGCACATCTAATCCAAATCCTATGTGATTTGCAAAGCCCTTTTAAGAGTGGAGCACTTGCTACCAACACTTCTACCCTCAGCGTTACACCCTTGGTACTATAAGCCCTTAAGTGCACCAGCCATATGTTCACTCTCCGCTATAGATGATGTACTATGTTCACCCCATAGTTCAGCACACATGTATAGCAGATAACATCGCAGATAGAGACATTGATTGGGGTTATTATAGGCTTGTTTGTAAATATAGATAAGAACAAATGTCAGACAAGAAATACCAAACCCAAATATTAATACCCTAAAAATGCTTAACTTTAAAAAGCGGCTATTTGCACAAAAGTGTTACTTCCACATCCAAAGTTATAAAAGAAAGCCACATCACAACTATAAACTAAAACGTCAACATTCATTCTCTCTAACGATAAACGAATTATACCTACTACTATTAATTATGAGCTATTTGCACAAATATTTTTTTTTCAAACGTCGTAGAAATGACATTTTGTGGCTTGATTCACAAGGTAGAAGTTTCATTTCTACGCCGCTGAAAATTTCTACGCCGCCTGAGTAGAAATAGCTAATTTCTACGCCGGCGTCGTAGAAATAAAATAAATAAATATCCATAGAAACTACATAGAATTAGCGAATAAAAAGAAAAGTAGTGCGTTTGAAAAAAAAATTAATGTGTCATTCGGAATAAAAATGTCTGTGTGCCTCGCATGCAATTATCCGACTCGCTTCGCTCGTCGTGCAAAATTCCATGCTCGCCACACAAAGTATCACTTTTACTCCTAATAACACAATATATTATTTCGATTAGGTTATATTATTTCTGTGATCACAGGGAATAAGTGATTCAGTCCGAAAATTCAATTATTTAAAATTTTGTAGTATGTTCTTCTAAATACATCCTGTTCTAGACTAATTAAACAAATTTAGATGCTTTTATTATAAATCAAATATTTCAAAATTCAGTACATTTAATATTTAATAAATTTAAATTAGGAATAACTTTCTGAGTTAACACAGTACATACATTATTTTACGAGCTACCTAAATACGTAAAACCTAATAATTAGCGAATGTAAGTTGACGTTTAAATTATTCTATAGATATGGTTTCCGTTCTCATTCAGGTATGAGAATTTTTGCAAGTACCCATTCAAATACTGGTCTAATGAGGAAAAATTTTAAATGCACCCTTGTTATTATCTTGCTTATCTTGCAGGTACCGTAGTCTTCATAAATTTTGACCAATATATGCTAATGTATTTCTAGGATTGCCTAGTCCAGTATTTGAATGGGTTAGTGTTTCACCAAGACAAGAAATCTTGTCTTGATGAATTTTTATTTTATTGTCTTGAAAATCAAGCCAAGACAAGAAAATAAAAATTCCTTGTGGTCTTGTCTTGATTTCAAGACAAGATCAAGAATATATCTTGATTTTTGTGAAACACTGGAATGGGTACTTGCAAAAATTCTCATATACTTGAATGTGAAAAGAAACCGCATCCAAAATATAGTCAGAAAGAATAGCATTACTTTAAATCTTAAATTAACAATAATATTATTCCATCTGCATCTCTGAGATAGGTAAGTAGGTAGTTGATAGGTTAAGTAATTTTCATAGTTACTACTACCTTAGTTCTCGCAATATCTATTTAGACAGAATATTATTGTTATTTTGTTTTGGAGTACATAATTTTATTTCTTTATACAATTACACGTAATTGAAGAATTTAAATTCAAAGGGACCTAAAAGACCTTTTCAATTTAAAGAGACAGAAGATATGCGCAATGGAGATCTTCGCATAGTAAGAACAACTGAAGTACATGGCGTTTGTTTCTAAGAAAATTAAATGTAAAAAGTGAGATAAAATCTCAGACAACTTTAAAAAACTTATCGAAAGGAGTTACAAAAGCTTTTATTGAAGCTAGAATGTCTAACGATGCAAATTTTCACTGAGAATACAGGTTTTTTAATGACTGCAATATTTTTGACGTTTTGTTTGACAACCCAACTGGCAGTTACTTTACTTACTATTTATAGTGATAGTTAGCCGTTTAATTAAAAAGGTCTATTGCCATTTTTTTAAAATTATTGAACTTCTTTTTTCATCACTAGGTACTTGTATTTATGTACTTACGCAACCTTTAGTTCATAAAATTAGGTCCATCTTTAGATTTATTTTTCCATAAAATTTGAAATTTTATGACATTTGTAGTATTTCTAAAACATTGATCTTCATTCATTTAAGGTTGTAGCATAATTCTCTTATACGATAATTTTTAGCGCTTGGCTTTTAAATTGAATAATTTAAATGTAAGGTTAGATTAGTTTTCAGTAGAATTACTTAAAAAAATGTACCGTAGATTTCAAATAATAAAATGAATAATGCTTTTAAAATACTGTCTTTAAATTAATAAATAATTATTCCTACGTACTAAATGTGCAAATAGCCAGTTTTTCGAACACATTGGATGTATAAATAAGCAAACAGCCTCATCCTAATTTGTACTGTATAAATATAATACTTACTATTCCATTCTCTCTTTGTTAAATACTAAAATTTGTACTCATTCTAAAATATAACCTTTTTCGTATGTTTACTACAGTAAAAGCAGTATAAAATCAATATTCCTGCCGCAATTCCTGCCTGAAAATTCCTGTAAAGTCCTTGGCGCAGTTCACAAAACTCATATAGATGTCTCTGTCTCCAAATCCTGCTGCCTTTTATACAAAATAGGTTTATTTTCCTGCCACTACATACAGAGTGTGTTAGTGGGCAGGAAAGCTCAGGAAAATTAGTAAATTAGCAAGATTGGTAATTATCATTAAAGAGGAAGTTTCAAATAGAATAAAATCTGAAGTATTTTATGTAAAATTAATTATTACATTATTATTTCATTAAAGAGTGGGCGATTAGATATATTTTTTAAATTGTCTTCAAAATATGCCTTTAATTTCCATAAATATATAGCCGTAATAACTAATAATACTATTCAAAATTTAAGATGTCTTATCAAGTTCTGCCTATGAACAGAATGAACATTTAAAATACGAACCCACATAGGATTGAATTTTTTTTGTAATAGTTAAAAACTATGGTTTTTATTATATGAACTCAAAAATTTGGCTGTTTTTGTATTAAGTCACACAATCATCACATCCTTATAAGCAAAATAATATAGGTACTATTTATTCGAGTGGAATGCATCATCCAATATTTTTTTATAGGTTTGAAATTATAAAGAAATATTTGATATTTGTAATAACAAAAATTGCAATATGAATTCCACAATTTTACATTTCGCCAACGAAATTAAATATTAATGTGGGAGCTGAACGATATACACTACCTATATTTCGTTTCAGATAAGAATGGATCATAGGTTTAGACAAGGACATGAAACATGATTGTTATGGATATGGTCAACTAGGCGACGGCGACTTGGCGATGACCAATCGGGCGATAGCCAAGTAGGCTCCGGGTGCCTGCGCGATAAAATGAGTATAGTGTATAAAATTGTGCGTTAGGTTAGGTTATGTTACTGTAACGTGTGAGCACCGCCACTGCGCTGAGCAAGCGTCTATGTAAAGCAATGACGTAGTCGCGCGAGCAGCCGGGCGATTTAAACAAATGAGTCTCGACGTGTTTAATTACTTCTGGTCGCCTGAACCTTTTGTGTTCGTTGATGTTATGGGGTCGAATATTCTAGAGCTCTCTAGAAGGTAATGGCAGCTATATAAAAGGGACGCAACTATGCCCGAGAGTTAGTTACATAGTGGAAGAGTTAAGGGATAGCTGTGGAAGTGAATACTCGGTAGTGTTGACGAGTATTGGGAAGCTATAGTATACGAGAACAGTAACGGAAAATCGGGAAGTTACTGGTATACTGGGATAGCTGTGGAAGTGAATACTCGGTAGTGTTGATAAGTATTGGGAAACTATAGTATACGAGGACAGTAATGGCAAATCGGGAAGTTACTGGTATACTGGGATAGCCGTGGAAGTGAATACTCGGTAGTGTTGATGAGTATTGGGAAGCTAGAGTATACGAGGACAGTAACAGCGAGTGGGAGTGGATACTCGTCTTTGGTGTTGAAGAGTTGCGGCATACGGATAGTTGGTGATACTGGATCGGACAGTTGAATGAGATATAAATAGAAAGTGGAATAAATAGTGACATAAAATAGAGATATAAATATCGCGTAAACATTCTACAAGAGTCCGCAACAGACCGGCAGTGTAAGATTGGAACGCGTAGTAAAATAAATGAACAGTTAGTTAGTTAAAATAAATAGTCGCGATAATTGTTTAAATAAATACATAATCTTAGAGTTTAAGTAATTAATTATATTCTTAGTCTTAAATTAGTTTTTAATATTTGTTTAACCATAGTAATAATCATTTTCTTTATCATTTAATATTTATTTGTCGTTTAATAAACATCTATTTTAATTAGTAACAATTCTTTGATTTCACCCAAATAAATAAAAAACGTTACATTACGGTATGTTTAGAAAAATCGAAGGACCACAGTTGACTATTTTCTCCGTTGCAAAGAAAATATCCGCCAAACTGTATGCTTGCTAATCATGCAAGTTTGGGTAGTGCCTAGTTGACTATCGCCAATTGTGCAAGTTGTGATTCTGATTGGTCAAAAAAACTCCGAGTTCATAATGGTGAAAAAAATTGTCAGTTACCAGTTTTAAAATAAAATCGCCAAATCACGATATTAAATTCTTTATTTAATGTACCTATACAAAACTGATCGACTAATGTTTTGATACATATGTCTATGGGGCTTTGGCCTTCCATATATTCGACGCCACTGATCTTTATTTTTATTATTCATATTTCGTTTATGATACTATAACCTTTGCAAAACACTTGAAATTATTCTTCGTTCAAAGTCATTTGAAAAAAAAAATCTTGCAATTTTTAATATTATACAGTAATTATTATTTTGGGGTTGTGTGCGATATATTATTCTAACGTTCCAGGTTCTAATTTGACCGGAAAACTTGAAAATTATTTCTAAATTTAGCCGTTATGTATTCGACTTCATTGCTTTACTATCATTGTTATTATTATTTTCCGTTGAATCAAATGTATTTAAATTCATATTTTCTTCTAATATGACTATGAGTCATTTAACCCTGCGTCATGTCTGTGTTTCTATACCTTTCTAAATTTAATATATCTTAAATAACGTATTGTCATTCAATGTACTATATTTCAAAATAAAGGTCAATCAGAAATTAAAATTAAGGGGGCAATGCATGGTATGAAAAATAAGATTTGTATTTTATTAAAAAATATAAATCTTAGAAGTGCAAATCAAAGTTAATTATTATAGTACGACAGGTAATCTATGTCATCCAAAAAAAAAAAAAAAAAAAATTAAAGTTTTATTATTAATAAACATAGATTACCTGTCATACTATATAATAAACTTTGAATTTACTCCCTTATTTTTAAGACTATTGAAGGAAAAAATTGTTTTCAAAATTACAAAAACAAATGGTCATCTATGATTACCTCTGAAAGGTAAACAAGAAGTCTCGTTTAATCAAAGTCGTAACTCTAAAGGTGCATTCATAAATGAAAATTAGGCTTATGGTTTTTGTTTAGGTTTAAGTAAGTCATTCATAACTGTAAGTTTAAATTACCTGAAAATTAGTTTTGATATGTACAGACATCTGTGTAAATGCTTCAAAAACAAGATTAAAATATCGGTAGAGCAGTACTCAATAAGGTACCTGTGTGCCGTAAAACTATATCATTCGCTTGGCATTATTGGTTATATTTCAGCAATTAAATTATGACAGTCTCCATGTTCTTCTCGCATTTGTTTAAAAAACCGAATCCACCAAGTGGATACTAAATAAAGATGGGTGTATATATCTATATCATTTCAGACTCGTTCTCATTGGTGAAGTTTGTGACGTCAAACTAAATCATAAACCTAAAGTTTGGACCTTGCAATGTTTAGCTTTATGATTTGAATTTATAGACCCTAAATTCTGAAGTGTGAATGGAGTCATTACATAATATGCAGCCAAAGTCTTTAAATCTAAAGTATAAACCATAAATCTAAACCTAATTTTCAGTTGTGGATGCACCTTTATAGTTCTCGAGATAGCAGAGGTAAACCCCGTAAAAACTAATTTTTCGCTGCCTTATATCTCGAAAACTATTGAAGATGGGACCCATGTTAATTAGATTTTTTTACTTATTTTGGTCAGTACTATATGCACTTAATTTTTTTTTACGGTATTTTTGAATCAGCCTGTATTTAGTCTATTCTAACGGCGGGATAGCACAGGGATAGAGTGCTACATGGTAAAAAATGTTTTGTTGCTTATAATAAAATTTTAAAAATATTTTTAGTGAAAATGTGGACAGCAAAAAAAATTGCCATGACAATAATTTTTTTTAGTAAAAATCATTTAGTTGTCATAGTAAAAGTAAATTAGTAAAATGAAACAATTCTTACATGCACCACTAACTATTCAGATCACTTACATGTAAGTTATTAGCATTAGTAACCTTAGCAAAAATAGACTTGCTGTATTTATTTATTGAAATTGCTGCCTTAACCAAATATTTTTAGCTGGATGTAGGAATAATAAAAAATATATTCATTATTTCACAAAAAATATATATATTTTTCTTAAAAAATACAGTTTTAGTTATACTTTTCATACTTTGTTACATTAATTATGTGGTGCGTAATAAGTACATTTTAAAATTGATGTGTAGAACAAATTAATTTGGTATCCGTAGCAAAAACTAATGCAAGTAAATTATTTTGGTTGCACCAAACAAGTTATTTTTCTCCGTCTAGCCTCTGGATTTAGACGTCGATGGTTCGAAACCGGGTCAGGTCGGAAATTTGTCGAGGAATTTTTCTCGACTGGCCTTGATCGATACCTTCTCCCGTTACCTTTCCAAGTTGGGATACAATTAACTTGGCAACCACAAAGGTATCTGGTACCGGCTTCTGGTTGTAACAAGGGCTTGCACGGGAGGGCAACACACATGACATCTAAGTAAGAATCGTCGTGGCAATGAAAAATAAAATTAACGGGTATTGTGGGTGTAAGCTACCATAGGGATTATAACAAACTATGGTTCAAATCCAGAAATGCAATACAATACAATACAAGTTTTAGTCTTTTCTATGATATTAATAATATTATTACATTTATTATCTGTATTTTACGATAGTCTACTTGCTGCAGTACCTCTTGAGCACATTACAACTGAAAGTAACTATTTTTTTCTTTATCTCATACTTCCATTTTGTTGATTGTGTCTTGGTGGTGTTGAACCCAGGTTATGAAGAGCAGGATCCCGTGTTCTGCTCTCCCTAGAGACTGCTTCGGAGAATCAATAAGCGTCGTGTATCGCTGTGTGCATCTCCATGGCAACGTATACGGAGCCAAGCCATGCTAACATCCAGCCAGCAGGCAATAGGCAGTGTTACGAGTAGAACACTGTACTCCTCTGCTTTTCTGTAGATATAGATGCTTTTAAATAACAGCAACAGCACGCACAGAGAAACAAACCGCAGAAAGAGCCAAAGAGCCTGTAGAATGGCGAAGATGAGAAACAAGAAGCAATTTAGAGATGCAATGCATAATTATAATTGTAATGATGAGTGCATTGCAATACTGCAATATACACAGACTAGGGATTATTATGCAGTTTCTGCTTACATATATGTTTGTAGAATACAACAAGAAATATACAGACATGTTCATGTTAACATGTCTACAGTCTACACATATATGTGGTGGTGTCTTGTGTCTTGAATTTCATGCAAACATAGAACATACAAGCTAAGTGCAGTGCCTCTATTCGAAACTGTGTCAGAAAATATACACATATCATATTTTTTTTTTTCGATCGGATGAAAACTGACACGTTTCCGGTGTGTTTTCGAACCGAAAAGTGCATTGTTCCGGTATTTTAGTGTAGTTGCTAGGCAACGATAATAACAGTCCGGGCATATTTTTTCCGGCGCGTCACAAAGTATTCCCGGACAGTACGCGGTTCATTGTTTCAAATATATTTTGACTTTTATGAAAATAAATAAATAAACCATAGTTACGCTATCCTCAGATATTTTTATCAAAACAACTCAATAATCTTATGTTTTGTTTGTTGTCTGACATTTATAAATTAAAATAACTAATTATTGGAATATAAACAGATCGAAAAAAAAATTGTATGTGTACCACGTAGGAAAAGTGACTCCCCGGACTCCTGGTGTTGCTGGCCTCGCCTACGGCTCGCCCCGGAATCTCCACAATCGTCCGGGAATATATCACTTTTCCTACTAGATACACAATATACTATTGTAGTATTATAATTCATTTGGAACAGCTGGATTAGGCACTATACAGAATGTCCGGATTTCGAAGGCCACCATTGGGATATCGAAAACTAAGAGATACGACTTCGGTTAAATGGGACATGTGGAACGCCTTTGCGAGGCGATCTTAGATTTGCTTTTGTTTTGACAAAAATTCTCATAGGTTACCAGAAAATGGCGGTCGATATTTTCGTTTTGCAATTACTTATAAAGTATCAGTAATCGAGAAAAATGTTTCAAATAAAAAAGTTACATATTGTTATTATTATCTACCCAGTGGCGTACGAAAATAATTTTCCATCTGATTTTGTCTTGAGCACTTTGAATGATTCTGCTGATTTGATTTGAGAGCAAAAGTTCGGGACGACCACTTTTTGGTTAATTAATACATATACTACACTTTCTTGATCCCCAAAAACGTTAACAATTTCACGTTTCGGCTATTTGTCTAACTAACCTATAAATAGATTTGCTTGTTTCAAGTTTGCATAAAATATTTCGAAACTTTTTCTGGCAATATTAACATAAAACAACTATTATGTATTTATTACGTCAAGTGACAACTAGATTAGACTTTATTATATAATAATAAATAAATAAATGAATTTATCATCACGGCATATTACCCATTGCTGGGTGTGCCAATCTGCTTTGTACGCAGATTTCGGTAATGATGATGTCATATTTGTACCGTGCGGGCGTTTACCAGGCGTCACCTCACGGGCACTCATTGCTGACGTAGAGAGTGCACCACAGGGGTAAATTTTGTGCCATTTAAAATTCGAAATATTTGGCGTAGGCCGGGATCGAACCCGGTTCCCCAAATTCGCATAAAAAATTTCTGAAGACTTTTGTAACATTCGTTACCATATTACAAAGTTATTAAGGGACCACGAAGAAAAGGTCGAGGGCGCGATGACTTTTCTTTTGCTTCACGAAGAGTTGTTGAATGACTGTGTTCAGGATCTACGAAATGAATAATCCAGCTATGGTAGAAAATAGAAAATTGATAATATCGATAGTCCCAGAACGCGGGATCGTTAAAAAATTAAAATCCGATGTGGTGTGGTTTACGCAATTTCTCTAAATATACCTAAACATTACCTAACTTAACGTACAAACACGCTCGAAAAACGCGGGCCAAATTTTATGCGTTAGATTAGGTTATTGTTTTTATATTTAGATAAATATACAAGCTAAGCAAGCTATTCAATAACGGTCCCGCGGACTGGTTTTGGTTTTCTAGTATTTTGCACAAGTCCCGAACGTTTCTAGTATTAAACCACGCCTCATCGATTTTTTTTTAATGACCCCACATTCGGGACTGTATATCTAGAATAGTATATTTTGTGGATATCTTAATGTGTTTTATATTATACTTATTTTGGCTAAATTCAATTTACTAAGTTAATGCGGCGTCATTTTAACTAATCAACTGATTTGGTCAATTGTAAAACATGTTTTAGTTGATCACGACGTAATTCTTGATCGATTGCGACTGTTAATAAGTCCCAATTTTAATATTTATGCATGCAGACTGTAGTCCTAAAGTGATTTTACTTATAAAGTGTTTTCTAATACTTATCTCACTTCAAAAAATCTGATGTGGCCAGCACATTACCTTCCGTCAGTTCTATGTATTTTGTATAAATTTAATAGGGAAAGTTCCCTGCTAAATTAAATATTCTATTTCTTGTACATTACCTTCCGGCAGTTGCATGTATTTTATGCAAATTTCATACAGAAAATAATTATTTTGTGACGTTTTCTATATACAGTGTAATGTATCTGCAGAAATAAAAGATTTATTATTATTATTTCTTGTACATTACCTTAAAGCAGTTGTATGTATTTTATACAAATTCCATACAGAAAGCAAAAGATCCTATACCTATTTCCAGTAAAATTATAAGACAAACACACTATGTCAATTTCACTTGACACTGACATCTTTCAATCAAAATTTTCTTAATATAGTAACTGTTTTCACAGCAATGGCTACTTTATGAAATTTAATTTCTTTATAATTTTTTAACTCTATATCCATTTAATATTAAGTATAAAATGCAATCAACTCGTATAGAAAATAAAATATTCTTTAATATTTATAATAACATTAAATGTGAAAAAATGATATTTAACATAGTTTTTTCAAGAAAAACTGTTAAAATCTTCAAATGAGGGTACTTCCGGTTGTCCAATTGTAACCAAAATCTAATCAGCTCTTCGCATGGATGTAACGAAGAGAAATACGAAAGAATTATAATTTTTAGAATTGTAGTATGGAAGTTATCGTAGACGAAAATTTTGTTACACACACACACACACACACACACACACACACACACACACACACACACACACACACACACACACAGACACACATACATACATACACACACACACACACACACACACACACACACACACACACACACACACACACACACACACACACACACACACACACACACACACATACAGACATCATCGTAAAAATAGTAAAATCGTATTCTAGGGTCCCTAAAACGTGCTTATTCATCAAAAACTCACCACCGAATTTTTTGACCAAAGACAATACCTTCCTTACCTAAAGGTGACGAAAGGTAAAAAAAAAAAATTCAATTAAATTTCGCGAATTTGACAGGTAACTCACGGTTATTATTTTAAGTACCTAAAAGTCAACCACAATAACAAAAAATTTGACCGTATTGTATCAGTATATATATGAAGAGGTTAGGTACTAGAAGCGGAAGTGTGAAATATTATTTTTCTACAAATCTATTAAAAATAGGCTTTTAAAGTTTGTTTTTAAGATTAAAATGTCATTTTATGACACCAGTGTTAAAACAGGCCATTGTTACTTTTAACACTAATGTTAAAAGTATATTAGTTACATTGGTAATTACGAATGGAACAACAAATCAAAATTTTTGACATATATCAAAAAATAATTAAAAATACATATTTAAATGAAAAAATAGTGTTTGTAAAAATACAGTGTATGATACGTGTTAAAACTAATTTTATTTCCTTCTCACAAAATAAAATGTCACTTTTAACACATATCATAAATAACTATTTTTTTTAAATCATATGTAACATTTTTAACCAGTTTATATTATTTTAAAAATTTAAGAATATTTAAATTTTAAAAATAATATTTTTCGGGGAAAGCAGAAAGCAATTAATTTTAATAAATATTAAAGCTTACGCTGTATAAAAAGAATAAAAAAAACATGAAATATTCAAAACTTTGAGACTAAGAAATAAGTATTTTTTAAATATCAATAATTTCAAAGTTTATAAAATGGAACAGGGCGTATACTTTTCCGGGTATATCAGATTTGATGACATTCCAAAATAAATTACCCGAATTTTTTTTTAATTGAATATATTTTTATATTAATGATCTATGCATTTTATAAAATGAATGATAAGTAAATATGAATATTGTGTTTAGCATAGATTAGGTTAGTCTAGAAGACTATATTACGTTTGGGTTAAATTAGGTTAGTTTAGGTTAAATTAAATTTTTATTATAAGTTGCTGATCATTTAATTCTGGCACTTTATTTAAAATACTTACTCATCAAATAGCAGTCTTTTAAAAATAGGTACGCCACAACTGGGCGAGTCACAATGGGTGGTGAACAACTGCAACTGGGCGATGATTATTTGGGCGACACAAACTTAAATATTTTTCTAGTTTATCAGGCATACAATTTGGTAGATTTTCTTTGCAACAGGAAAAATACTCATATAAACATGCTTTTACATAACCTAACCTAACGCACAATTTTGTAATTCTATAAATCTATAATTTTATCGCCAATATGCCCGGCGTACACTTAGTTATCGGCCAGTTGACCATCCCCTACCAAAATACCTATAAAGCGACAAATTTAAAAAATGTACCGCCCGAGTCACAAAAAAGATTAAGCTAATCTTTATTTTTGAGACCGCATGGGGTCTCGTAGCCGCGTGCCTGAGTGTCAGGTTGCGAATCTGGGGAACCGGGTTCAATCCCGACCAACGCCAAATATTTCCAATTTTAAATGGCACAAAATTGACCCCTGTGGTGCACTCTCTACGCCAGCAATGAGTGCCCGTGAGGTGACGACTGGTAAGCGCCCGCACGGTGCAAATATTTCATCATTACCGATATCTGTGTACAAAGCAGATTGGCACACCCAGCAATCGGTAATAAGCCGTGATGATACATTTATTTATTTATTTATTTATTTAATTATTTATTTATTTATTTAATTATTTATTTATTTATTTATTTATTTATTTATTTATTTATTTACTTATTTATTTATTTATTTATTTATTTATTTATTTATTTATTTATTTATTTATTTATTATTTATTTATTTATTTATTTATTTATTTATTTATTTATTTATTTATTTATTTATTTATTTATTTATTTATTTATTTATTTATTTATTTATTTATTTATTTATTTATTTATTTATTTATTTATTTATTTATTTATTTATTTATTTATTTATTTATTTATTTATTTATTTACTTTTGGATTAGTGAATTTTACTTTAATTTTGGCAGTTTATTTCTTAAAATATAGTCTAATCTAATCCAAGTAACTAAATTTTTGATAATAAAATGTAGATTAAATTTTAAATACCTGGATAAAATAGAATTCACTTATCTAAGAATAAGAATTAGCTTGAACTTTTTGGCGAACCGTTAATTTTTATTAATCTAAATACATACCTACATATTTACATGCTGGAAACTTAATTAATTTCCTTTCCTATTGTTCTATTTACATTTTTCTTTTTAAAACGTTACTATTATTAATTTGAAATGATTAGCTCTTTGACAGTGACATTTATCTGTCAGTTACATACATTTGAATAACTGCCAAGGATTATTGTTTGTTTAAAGCGTATGATCCGGGATTTAAATTATAGATAATTTTATAAATTTCTCCACATAATATTTAGAAAAAGTATTAATGCAAATCTGTAGAAAATTTAATAATCTTTAATTTTTATAATAATATTAATGTTGAAAAAATAACATTTAAAGGCATTTTTCGAATAAAAACTATTTTGAGCTTCTAATAAAGTGCTATTTCCGGTTATCCGATTTACACCAAAATCTAATGGGCTTTTTCCATTACAGAAAAAGTTCGAAATACAAGGTTTCAAAATTTTCTGAATTATAGTATTTGAGTTAGAGAGGAGGATCCACACACACATACACACATACACACAGACATCATTGTGAAAATGTTTAAATTGGATTCTATGGACCGTAAAACGTGGTCATTTTCCAAAATCTCGATATGCGATTTTTAGCACGATACCTATACCTCCCTTACCAAGGGTAGCGGGAGGTAAAAAACATTAATAAAAGCGAGTTTATGGTATGGATCTGTAACTTTAATCACTATATTAATAATACTCGTATAGGTACCGACCTACGGCCCAAAGGTGCCGGGTTCGATTCCCGGGTAAGGTATGGTTGTGGTTATGTGTGCCCCTTTCATTATGTCATCAGCGTCGATTAAAATGTATAATACAAAATAATATAGTAGCAAACACCGAGGGAAAAACTGTATCATCCTGTGTGTATTTGTATTTATTTTATAGTACATAAATTGTTAAAAACTCAGTCTTGCTTGAGATGAAAATTAGCACCTATATAGGTATTTATTCAAGTGTCATTTTAAATATGATTATTTATGCCAACATATTGAAGTGGTTTTTTTCTCTATATAGGTAGATATGAGAATTTGAAAGCCACCCACATACATCTGTATCCTCCTCCATGTTGGTATATAACCGCGGAATCAATAATGGTGTATGTTGTACGCACTAGACACACACTGAAGGCTCGGCTCTTTGTTCTTCCAGCTTCCAACCACAATGTGAAGGATTCTTATAGAGAGGCTAAGGCTAATCACACAACAATACTCATCTACAACAACAATACTCCATTATTTAATTCCCTGCTTTTACTTTGTTTACGTTATAAATAAACTAAATAGGTGATGTATTGTTAAAAGGATTATAATAGTTTCAGTTCAAAGAAAGTTAATTTTAAAAATGTACGTACATCTTCAAATTTATAGATACTCGTTTATAAGGTCTTCAGATTGTTTCCACGAATGATAATGAATTAAATTACGAAGCTTTTACGAAATATAAACTGAATTTATTAGATCCAGAGTACATAGAAAAGTGTGTTTTTATTTGTTTATATACATACATATTTTAAAATTTAAAGTCACAAGTATATCATATCTAAACAAATTCTGCATCTTTCAGTAAGGTATAGAATTACCTTTTATTAAAATTATCATTCCAATGGTTGACGCTGATTCATTCTCACCACCAATTCCAGTATTCTTTTGTGTAAGAGTTTCAAGTTTCACTAATTTTCTACTTACGTTTTCGTTTAGTTTTCGAATGACTTTTTCATACTTCACAAATTCTCATTAGATTAGTAATTATCTTCAATCCATTAATGTAGATATTTTTTTACAAGTACAAAATTGTGTAAAATTAACACTAAAATTGGTTTAGTTTACATTGAATCACTTACAAGTTTGGTATAGAAGTACACGTTGAATGGGTTCAAAATCGAATATGCATATTTTCGTAACATAAAACCAACTGATGTATTTTGACTATATAGGATGTTCATTTTAAATGGACCACCATTGCTATCTCGAGAACTATGAGTTACAAAGACGATTAAATGGGCAAACAATTTCTATTTCACAAGACAAATGTAAAGAAAAGAAAAATAATTTTTTTGGACCAGTGGTTCTCAAAATACGGGATCTAACTTTTAAATTTTAAATGAGGTCATATATTTTTTATTTGCTCATTCGTTAGAGAATTTAATTCTGAATTCAGTGATATAATATTTTTATTCCCTTACATAATTATTTTTTTTGAAAAAAATGCATGTAAAGTTTCATATTAATTTGATTAAAATATGGCTATAATAAGAGTGTCATGAATGGAAAAAACGAATACGTGTCAATTTTTTTAACATAGAATTAGATTGCCATGAAAGAAATACATGAATATTTTGTTAAAGTTGACATTTATGATCACTTACAAGAAGAAAACATTCATTTATTTAACATGTAGTCATTTTTTCCATTCGTGGCACTCTTATTATAGCCATTTTTTAATCAAATTAGTATAAAACTTTACATGCATTTTTCTCAAAAAAATCGTTATGTAAGGGTATAGAAATATGATATCTCTGAATTTTGAATTAAATTCTCTAACAAATGAGCAAATAAAAAATATACATATGTTATTATTTAAAATTAAAAAGTTATGACCCGTATTTTGAGAACCACAGCCTGTATATGTAATGTTACAACATATATACAGAGTGCTCAATAAGCAAAATTAATTTTACTTGCTTTGTAACGGCAGAAATTAGCTTTGAAAATGTCGAAAAATAATTGCAAAATAGCAATAGCCATGGAATTGAGACAAAAATTAACAAATGTCTAGCGGTTTATCTGTCACGTTAGGTTAATTTATTTTGAATATTATTTATAATTTCTGTTCAAATAAACAATTATCAATTTAAATTAATAGATCATTGTTCACTGTAACAGAAATTAAATACAATACCTAATAAAAAAAATTAACCTAATATGACAGATAAACCGTTAGATATTTGTTAATTATTTTGCCTCAATTCCATGGCTATCGCTATTTATCATGTGATTTTCGAAATATTCGTAGCAAATTTCTGCAGTTACAAAGCATGCAAAATTAATTTTGATTATTGATTCAGATGTAGAATTTTACGCTTTTATTTGAAGCTTTTGTACCTAAAGTAATTATGGAAGCAGAAAATTACGAAAGTCTGATTTTACATGTTAAATCCCTATGTTCGGGTGTTTGAGTCACCACCCTGTATATGTATGCATTTTAAAAAAATAAGTAAGGACAATATGTTCAAAAATTTTATTCACATAATGCATTTTACATATGTAGATTAAATGATGGTATTGTACTTACTGGGTAGGGTAATGGGAAATCTTCATACCTGATGACATCATTTGAAAACAAATTTTCATATTTCACTTTAAATGTTACTTTGTACATTATCATTTAATATACAGAAATATATGTACTTCCATCCACTGCTAAGCATCACAAACAAACTACTACTTTGCGATTTTTAACTTGTTTTATTAGGAATACGATAGCATTGATCATATGCTTAAATGAATTGTTTTATAATTATTATATACCTATGTATAGTGTATGTAACTTATTTTACTTTGTGCTGTAATAGAGAGATAATGTAAATTTCAGTTTACAACATTCCGAGTAAACATGTTCATATAATATAAAATTTATTCTTGTAATATTTTTTGATAAACTATTTTCTTTTATATAATAATACGGTGGTTTTTATTGTCAAGCTAATTAAGTAATTTCAATATCAGCAAAATACGTGATTATTAATACTAAATTATTTTTATTGAAGATGATATATTAATTAAAAATTGTCTAAATTTTAAGTCATTCGTTTTTAGTAGACTATTTATTATAAAAAAATCCTTCATGTCTCCGTTCTTCTTGTAATATTTTCTAAAATGTTATCCTCCTCTTCTTCCTCGAGCATGGAGTAAAGAAGTATATCAAAATCAATTTTCACTGATATTTAAATTGCAACTGACAACGGCCAGCCGCGTTCAACGAAACCAACCTGAAAGTACGGTCAAATCGTCGCTACTGACCGCTACTGCCGACCGCGGCCGCTGGCAGGGCCAGCGAAACCGTATCTTAATATAATTATTTTTTTATAAGAAAAAACTGTGAATAATACGAAATTTTATGCTCCATAGTCTATGATGTCTAGGTTACACGTCTATATCAGAGATTTTCGTATTAATTTTGTATGCCGAGCCCACCGTCTACATATACAGGATGTTAATTTTCTTGCGAAAAAGTTCCCAATTAATTTTAGATAAAAATACTTCGAATAAATGTTGTAGATAATTAAATTCTACGCCTACATAACCAAACTAATTCTATTTTTTAGGTTTGGTAATCAGTAAAAACGAATTTGAAATTTTATAAAAATTTCTCATTTTGTAGCGGTAGCCATGGAATTCAAACAAAATTACAAAGATATACATATCGTTTGAACAGTCTTACCAGAACACATTTTGGGCATTTTAATGCGTTTACTAACGATTGAAAGTTAACCAAAAGTCGGTTAAATTAGAGCAAAGTTGTCCCATTAGTAGACCATTTTAAAGTTGTGTTTCTTTTTCCCGAAAAATTCATAGATCATAGATAAATGCAAAAATTAAAATTTTTATTTTTATAAATAACTTCTAAATTTGAAATAATATAGAATTTTGGTTTACATCTCTGAAAAGAATTTTATTAGCTTTCCAACAATGTATAACTTATTGATGTTCATTAATTTCATACAGGAAAAATGCAACAATTATTAATACCATAAGGAAAAATCAAAGATTTCGGCAATGAAACAAATGAAAACATAAATGTAGATTATAATTTGTTCATTTTCATTGCTAATGTCCTAGTTTCGTTTGGTTTTAATATTCTTAAATGGACGTCATAGTAGGCGATGCCTACTTGGAAAACGAAATTTGAAAAGTGTATCAGAGCTGAATAAGTTAAAAATATTAGTGAAACTGAAAAAATAAACTTAAAAATAAACAGATAACAATACCTAATTGATTATTTCATTTGCTTCATTGCCATACTCATTGTTTTTACCCTATAAAATTAATAACTTGTTATATTTTTAATGTTTGAAACAAATGAACATCAATAAAGTTATACATTACTAGAATGCTAAAAAAATACTCTTTTCAATGGTGTAACTTTCCAATATGGCGTCCATATAAAAATCATAATTTTGACCTTATAACTCAAAATTTAACAGCGATAAAAAAATTTGAGAAAAAATAAAAAAGTGTCCTGAAGAAGTGCAAACCAAAATTCCATAATATTTCATATTTATAAGTTATTCATAAAAATAAAAATCAGAAAAATTTGAATTTTTGCATTTAGTGACCTATGAATTTTTCGGGAGAAACAACTACACCTTTAAAATGGTCTACTAATGGGGTAACTTTGCCCTAATTTAACCGACGTCGTATCTCTTATAGTTTCCGAAATCCCAATAGTGCGTCTCGAAAAACGGACAGCCTGTATAATTTGGAAACAATTTTATTTGATACCTAATTATTTCCTACCAAATATAAAAATTTGATACCATTTGTCAACATATGCACATCTTCATAAGTCCTCTATCTCTAATTTACGTAAGAATAATATTTCTTAGTAGGAATTTAGATAAATGTCCCCTTGATTTAAACTTGGATTCCTTCATTTTCTAGTCTGATCCTTGAGTCCCTCGACGTTGGATCTTGCGGAAAGTTTGCAAGTCGTTGCCTCTAGGGCGCGTCTTGCAGAGACATCCCCGTCTTGATCTCGAGTAGTCGCGACGACTCACGGTACACGGCCTATTAGCCCGAACCGCTAAACCTAATTGCATATTCGTTCTGATTTCACATGAATTTATAATCACCCTGGATAGATTACGATTACGAACCGATCTTATCGAGAAATGATATAGAGATGATACACAAGATAGGAACACATATGGTACTTTTAAGACTATTCAAATTCAAATGAGATGCTGATATTTAAATCATGACAAATGTAGGTACATATATGTGATCAAATATCATACTACTCTTTGATCTATTTTTATTTATTTTTTTAAACTAGGTTTGATTGAAAGTAAATTTTCATGAAAAAATCGCGTTTTGAAATTAATTTGTTTTATTTACATCGAAATTATGTGTCGGATACGAGTAAAAAAACAATATTTTTTTTTGTTCCCATTCATTCTTAATTCATTCTTAATTCATTAGTCAGAATACTTTGAACCCGTTAATAGGCACTAGGAGATGGCACACAGCCTCTGTCTTTCTTAAACAAAAATTATCGCCAGATTTACTATCTATGGCAAATAGAATTAGTTCTACCATCGATTAAGCGTTGTACGCTTACTTAAATAACACCCTGTATTTAATAACAATAATAATAATATGTATTTGGTTTCAAAGTATTACACTTCATACTAATAGTGGTTGATAATACAATATATATCTTTTAAATAAATACAAGTGTTCCAATGATATCAAATTTTAAGAATAGGAAAAACAATACATTCCATTAGCTACTGGTTGAATATTAGTACATTAAATCGAATAATCATAGTAGGTATAAAGAGCAAAACAAAATTTTAAAAACCAAGTCACTTATGAAATGTATCATGGATTGCCTATTCATGAATTTTCAGGCGGGAACTTTAAAAATGGGGACCTGTACTAAATATGCTAAATGTATCAAAGAAAGAAAGATATGCATTAAAGTTTTATAGACAGCAACATTTTCAAATTGAATATAATTTAGTTATTTGAAATCATCTTAAATTTAGAAATAATACAATAAAAAAAATGGGTGAAACAAAAACCAATAAAAAAATTTTTTGCTGGGCAATTGAAAGGGTGCATATGTGCTAAATATATTAGAGAGAAAAAGATAAAAGCATAACTAATATAATAAGCAGCAACATTTTCAAATTGTATATAATTAAGTTATTTGAAACAGTTGAAGAATAGTATATGTGATCTGATAAACACCCTGTATGTAAAAAATTTAGTTTTTATAATAACATAAATTTCAAAATTTTATTAAAAGTTACTTTTTTCTAAGAACAATTATTTCCAGCTCCAAGTAAAATGTATGACACCAGAATATAATAAAATAAGTACTTCACGTTTTAATGAGAAGTTCAAATTTCAGGTTAAAAATTTCTAATTGGTAGTAATTGCGTTACAGACGATTACAGACACAAAAGGTTTGTTCCAACATAAAGTTTGCGTATCGTTCATGTTATGGTTCATGCACTATTTTATACACATGCGCTAATAAAGTACTAGTTTTGAGCTAATCCAGAACTACGTTGTGTTGGAACGGTGCAGAACATTAATTTGTAGTTTAAAATTCAAAATTCAAATGCTGTAACAACTCACATTAAAAAATAGAGGATTTTTTTGCAAAATTCAAATCTTTAAGTTTCCTAAAGATCGATAATAAATACGTGGCCACTAAATCAACAATAAATTGTGAAATTTGAGATTTAATTGTAAAAAATATTGTTAATGCTGAATAAAATAGATTATTAATGGATTTTATGCATTGCGCATGTCCCGGACTAAATGTACAACTAAAAATTCACTGACTAATTTGACCGTTCACAAACCAGTTCAAGAACGATCAATTTTATGTTGGAACAACCAACGCTTAGTACATGAAATTTATGTACGAACATTAAATTCACTCTGCGCATGTACCCGATTGTTCGCAAACTGGTTTGGTGGTGTGTTGGAACAAACATAAAGGCGCACCTAAAAAAGGCTCTTTAGAAAAAATTTCAATGTTGGAAGTCTGGGTTTCAAAATTATTAAATTTACGCCAAAGGAAACTTAATTTGCATTTAGTATGTGTTGTTTCACGAAATGAGCGTTGATAAATTGTTAAATACCTATTTCTTGATACGTATCTTACTTGGTTTGACCTACACAAGGGCGCATTACACACGCTCAAACACTTAATCACAAATTTGACTTTGAAAATTCTAAGATACTAGACGCTGAAAATAGGCTACACAAACGACTTACATTGGAAATGCTGCACATAAATAACGACAAAAATAATGTTAATTTAAAAACCGACACAATGCATATTAGCAAGATATATAACAATATTCTTAAATACAAATGACACCGAATTAAATAAAATAAAACCAATAAATTATCTACATATAAAACAAAATAAACCACTAAACACAAATAACATAACTTAATATATAAAAAGGTTTTGTTTGAATTTTTTTTCTTTTTACCTTCCGTCACCTTTAGGTAAGGAAGGTATTGTCTTTGGTCAAAAAATTCGATGATGAGTTTTTACTCAATAAGCACGTTTTAGGGTCCCTAGAATACGAATTTACTATTTTTACGATGATGTCTGTATGTGTGTGTGTGTGTGGATGTGTGTGTGTGTGTGTGTGTGTGTGTGTGTGTGTGTGTGTGTAACAAAATTTTCGTCTGCGATAACTCTAATACTACAGTTACAAAAATTAAAATTTTTTCGTATACTTCTTCGTTACATCCATATGAAGAGCTGATTAGATTTTGGTTACAATTGGTCAACCGGAAGTACCATCATTTGAAGATTTTAACAGTTTTTCTTGAAAAAACTATGTTAAATATAATTTTTTCATATTTGATGTTATTATAAATATTAAAGAATATTTTATTCTCTATACGATTTGACTGCATTTTATACTTAATATTAAATGGATATAGAGTTAAAAAATTATAAAGAAATTAAATTTCATATAGTAGCCATAGCTGTGGAAACAGCTACTATATTAAGAAAATTCTGATTGAAAGATGTCAGTGTCAAGTGAAATTGACATAGTGTGTCTGTCTTATAATTTTACTGGAAATATAGGATCTTTTGCTTTCTGTATGGAATTTGTATAAAATACATACAACTGCCTTAAGGTAATGTACAAGAAATAATAATAATAAATCTTTTATTTCTGCAGATACATTACACTGTATATAGAAAACGTCACAAAATAATAATTTTCTGTATGAAATTTGCATAAAATATATGCAACTGCCGGAAGGTAATGTACAAGAAATAGAATATGTATTTAATTTAGCAAGGAACTTTCAGTATGAAATTTGTACAAAATACATAGAACTGACGGAAGGTAATGTGCTGGCCACATCAGATTTTTTTATATAAAATCTAAAAAATAAAATTTTGGCGGTTAAACAGTTTAAAATAACATGACTTAACATTTTTTAAAATATGTAGTATAAGGCACGGCACAGATCAAACCTGTACTCAGTGATAGCTAGCCGTTAAGGGTGTTGACACTACAATTTTTATATTTTTATTATCACTTTATGTCAAAGTGTACATTTTTATATTTTTTTGACTTTGTTAATTCTGTTTAACAGTAAATTTTGTCCGTTCTAGACAAATTTTTATATTGTTATATTTTCTCTTTTATATACAATTTCCATGTACAATATGTGTGTAAATCACTTAACAATTACATTATCAACAAACTGTTAAAACTCATGTAAGTAATCTGGTTTTTTCTATGTATTATTGTATAAAAAATATTATTTTTTTCTGTTCGGTAAATGTAGCCCCTGAGGAAGACACATGTGGTGTCGAAACTAGTCGGGTTGAGATTAAAGTTGACTGATCTCCAGTGAATTGTTTTCTTTCATCATCCCTCCCAGTCAAGAAATTACCTGATCCCATGAGAAAATATGAAGTTGTTTAAAATATATGGATATTAGGATGGACCTTAAAAGTGGAATTTTAACCGGGACGCCCCCTAAAATGGTGCCAAATAAATAAATAAAAATCCACTCAATGTTGGAATATATACTGTCCCAATCATTATTTTTAAGATAATTATAGATGGTTAAACTATCGCCCAAAAGCCAAAAAAGCTATCTACAGTTGTCTTAAGAATATTGATTGGGGATTAAATTTTGTCCACATATTTTCGGATCACTCTAGTATTCCAATATTAAGTGGATTTTTGAAATCTCTTATTGCCACAGTTCCAAAATGTGTCAAAACCCAATGTTATTTAAATGGCGAAAAACCAAGTGCATTTAGGTACGGTCGAGGGTACGGTCAAATATTAATATTAAGCGGAATCATAGCCTGCGCATTTTTTTTATTTATTTGGAACCACTTTAGGGGGCGGCCCGAATAAAATTCTACTTGATCTCTTTTAAGGTCCAGCCTAATATATATATATATATATATATATATATATATATATATATATATATATATATATATATATACCGTAAAAAATATGTAATTACAAATTTTATTAATTTTAAACAGTTTCAATGTAAATAGAAAGTTAGCTTTCAAGGTGGCTATGGGATTAACATTTGATAAACAAAACCATGCAATTCTCAAGTGTCAAAGTAGTTGTTTACCTAATTTCGCGGCCGCTACCATGACACCGGCGGGGAATTGAATTTCGCGGCCGATGCCATAACAACAGTCGCGAAATTGAATTTCGCGGCCTGTACTGCGGCTGCGAAATGCTTATTTCGCGTCCGGTTGCACAAAAAGATATTTATTTATTGTAAAAGTCTAATAGCATAGATTGTTTTCGAATTTTCAGTACATACCTTACCGATCGCATTGCACGTTTTAAAATGAAGTCACGAATGTGTTACGCACTTACCATCCAACCGAGTGGAAGTGCGTTATAGTGAACGACATTATAAAAATCACACACAAAAAAAATTGGTGATTCAATTAAGAATACAAATAGTTTAATACAACCGGTAAAATAAGGTCCAACAAATAATATATAAAACGTAAAATTATTTGTTTTAGAATTTGAAAAATAATATGAGCCGCAAAGTCAAACTTTGAAAAAAGTAGTACGCACTTCCGCGAGTTCACCTTACGTGATCTTTTATACAGAACAGATAATATTTTAAAGAATAACTGTTTTCTTATGTCATTGTTTCTTGTGTTCATTCTGTATACTGAAATTTAGGTATGGTCACATATTCCTAATCTTACACACAAAACTCGGGCGTTACATTATATATTTTAAAAAAAGTAACGACTGCCAAATTTTGACAGCATATTCGAATTTAGCAATTATGCATTGATTTCGCAGTATACGAAATTTTGTAGGAACTAAACTATCGTGTTATACTTCGTATTACTGTATTCTTAAAAAATATCGTTCCTTTTGAAGTAATTTATCTCCGTATTTAAATATAATTGTGAAGTTTAATCTTTAATGAAGTAAATTTCCAATCCGTTCGGAATAAAAACTGAATATAATTCTGTTTCCATTCGTGAATAGAAAAGTAAAATACTATGTGTGCTCATCGGGACAATAGCGTGGAAATGTACATTGACAGCTCTGTGTGAATGCGGTATCGCACTATTGAAATATTCTGCATAGCTGCGGGCGATCCAAATGCGACAATTGTCAATTCAAGCTCTGAATTAAACAGCGAAATGGATATGAAGCCGAACGTTCTCAAAAACCAATCCAATACTCGTGCATTAACATTCAAACAGAATGGAATATGCACACGATATATACGAACACCAACAGTGAAATGTGGAAAATGGAAAATGCCCAACAACGAAAACCAGCATGAAATACACAGAATACACAATAGTTTTTAAATTTTTCGTCGATGGTGCAGGACAGTAAATAAATAGACAAGTTGTGAATTAGTGTGTTTAAATCTGAAACAAACATAGTACTTACACAGGAAAAAATAATTCGAAGAGTCTGAAATATTGTACATTTTGAAATTAACTAGGTACTCAAAATCTGCCATCAGACTCAAAAGTAAAATCATCTGACTGAAACACTATAACATCTATATAATAATACTAGTTTCGTCCGGAGATATAGTATAGGTATTTATTCTTAAAAAAACATATTAACAAATAATAAGTAATGAATTATAAGCAAGTAGCCTTTTTTAACTCGACTGATAAATAGTTAGCTGATGATGTTTGAGACTTTCTGCCAAAAAATTAATAAGATAAATACAGTATTTTGTGTAAAATAGTGGAACGTTTTTATTTATTTGGGTGAAGTGTAAATATTAGACAATTATTATTAATTAAAATAATAGTTTATTAAACTATAATGAAAATGAATATTACTAATATTAACCAATTATTAAAAACTAATTAAGACTAAAACTATAATTAACTAGATAACACTAACATTATTTATTTATTTCCACTATATTAATAATTATTTATTTCCACTATTTATGTCACTATCGCCAACCGATCTCCACAGCGTCTGTATATTCAACTGTTCGGACAGAAGTCGCCTCTTTCTCTAAACTATCTGTCTATTTATGTAACTCTCACTAATTTCCACCGACTCTCCGTATGCCACAATTCTTCAATAACACTGCCGAGTATTTACTTCCACCTGCCGTTACTGCCCCCGTACCCCTAGCTTGCCAATACTCTTCAACACTACCGAGTATTCTTTTTCACAGCCATCCCGGTATACCAGTAACTTCCCGACTCGCCGTTACTGTCTTTGTACACTATAGCTTCCCAATACTCGTCAACACTACCGAGTATTCACATCTACAGCTATCCCAATATACCAGTAACTTCCCGAGTACCTACTCGACACCAACTGCATACTCTCACTACGATACTGCGGTGCTTCTCACTAACACTCCATGTGAATGTCTCTATGACTCTGTATACAACTAACTCCCGAGCATCTGCGTCCCTTTTATGCAGCTACCATTATCTTCCAGAGAACTCTAGAATGTTCGACCGCATAATAACAATGAACACAAAAGGTTCAGGCGACCGGAAGTCATTAAACACGTCGCGGCTTGTTTGTTTACATAGCTCGGCTGCTAGCGCGATTACTTCATCGCTATACTTAGATGCTTGTTCAGCGTAGCAGCGGGACTCACACGTTACAATATAGTGACACCCGCTGTGTTTACGAAATGAGAGATTTTGATAAATATTGTGTTGTATTACAAAGAAGGAATTCCAATAAAATTTCACATATCAATAAAGCCAAACTTCGTCATGAGGGACGTTTTGTTATCCCAAGAAGTCCTAGAAATAGGGTATTTTCTCATATTTTTTTATTTATTTTTCTTAAAGAACAGTTATATCTAAGAGTATCTGTGAAAATCCGAATAAAAAATTCCTTTTAATAAGCGAGATATTAATTTTTAAAATTTGATTTTCTTGTGTCACGTGATAGTGACGTAGTTGTGTACTATCAGTGATTCATGCGGCGTCTTATCACATTCGAACATGGAGTAGGGATTTCAACTGGTCTCCCATTGGAAGGTCATCTAGTATATCAGCAAAACTTAAATGCTTTATATCTTTTGTAACAATTAATTTATATTATGATTTTTGTTTTTTCCCTGTTTTTTACCTATCAACACTAATATTTTTAATAAATTTTTAATATTAGTAATCCTCAGAGAATACCCTATTGTAAATGTACACTATAAATGCGGACAAAAATAAATTCGATATGAATATAGATCTCCCATATTTTTGGATGGAGGGAGTAGTAAAGATTTGAGTGAGTAAAGGCATATTTTGTCAACAAGCGATATCACCATAAGGACCTATTCTATAACTCAATGGTTAATTTTTAACTGTTGTTTAATGTTTTAACCAATCATGTGTATTGACATATAACAAAAAAAGTGATTTTTAGTTGTCAAATCTATCTATTGGATAAAAATTTTAACCACTGGTTAAAAATTAACCACTGAGTTACAGAATAGGCCAGTTAGGGTGCTAATTTGTAAGAGATAAAATAAAATATCTCTTTATTCTCGACTAGCATACAATATTTCTTCTAATACCGGCTAAGAACTTTCTTGCTATTAATTGCATCCAACTAACTTCTGGCACGGTATTTCCTAAGAATGTGGCTTCCGCGAGGCAGTGGAGAGTAGTGGTGAAGTCGCGTTCTGAATATCCATTTGGAGCCAAAAGCTTGCTGTCTTATCTCGTGAGGCGTGCACTTGTTCGTCATATTTCGCTAACGCCAAGCCAAAACAAAGACGAAAGGCTCTGCTTCGCGCCACATATGAATAAAATTATTAGTTACGGAATAATATATATAATCGAGGAAAAAGTAAAAATTAAACAATTAGGTAGGCCTCTGCCTAATTTTATGGTGAGTGGCTTGATCATTAATATGTTCCAAGAGCCGCCACTGTCTTCTACAAGGTACGAGAGAAGATCTATATTGTTTAATTATTGAAATACCTTCACAATCAATTAGCAGAATTGTAGAATGCCCTGTGTATCCCAAAATTGCGACATCTTAAACTTTATTGTATCACTTCATGTATTCCTGCTTCGACGGAATCATAATGATGAACCCAAGTTTCATCTCCATTGATACTCCGGGTGAAAACTTCATCTTTGTTCTCAGGAGAACTCCGAAAACAGTTGAGAACATTCGACCCGTTGTCGATTTTGAAATCGATATTGATGAAGGATATTCAAAATGATTGTAGGTGATACGTCAACCATTTCTACAAGTTACTGTTTCTTCAACTTTTTTGATCGGTCTTTAGTTTTGCTAAAAATCACAGAATGAAAGATTATGTCAATTATAAATAATAGTTCTCACAAAGCAAGAATCCCCGTAAAATGTTAAATTGTTTCAAATGATTGAGGTGGTCTTTCTTATCAATTTTTATAAAAACAGAATTCTATTTTCGCCTCCATTGATAGTCCCGGGTGAAAACTTCATTTTTGTTATTATCTCAGGAGAAGTCCGAAAACAATTTAGAACATTCGACCCATTGTCGATTTTGAAGAGGCTTGAAACTTCACTTTGAAATCGCTATTGGTGAAGGATATTCAAAATGATTGTAGGTGATACATCAACCATTTCTGCAAGCTACTGTTTCTTCAACTTTTTTGATCGGTCTTCAATAAAATCTCTTCATTATTAAAAAAAAGATTATGTCAATTATAAATAATAGTTCTAACAAAGCAAGAATCCCCGTAAAATGTTAAATTGTTTAAAAATGATTGAGGAGGTCTTTCTTATCAGTTTTTATAAAAACAGAATTCTATTTTCGCCTCCATTGATACTCCCTGGTGAAAACTTCATCTTTGTTATCTCAGGAGAAGTCCGAAAACAGTTGAGAACATTCGATCCATTGTCGGTTTTGAAGAGGCTTGAGAATTCACTTTTGAAATCGCTATTGGTGAAGGATATTCAAAATGTTTGTAGGTGATACATCAACCATTTCTGCAAGTTACTGTTTCTTCAACTTTTTTGATCGGTCTTCAATATAATCTCTTCATTGTTAGAAAAGATTATGTCAATTATTAATAATAGTTCTCGCAAAGCAAGAATCCCCGTAAAATGTTAAATTGTTCAAAAATAATTGAGGAGGTCTTTCTTGTCAGTTTTTATAAAAAACAGAATTCTATTTTCGGCGTTCTCTCGAAGAGTAGTAAACGAAATTTTAAAAAAATATATGAACATGTAAATTCATATACTTTTGAGCGGTAATGTTTTAATGAATGTACATATATCTATATTTAATTTAGCGAAACATGAAGTGACAATGATTCTTTAAATAAGAAACATATCGTTAATTTAATGCGTGACGATAGTGTAACAGTTCACACTATAACAGTTTTTATTTCGTTCCGAAACCTGATTAATATAATAACGTAGAGTAAGTATTCGTCACTATGGTAATAACAATTATCCTACAATTTGAAAAGTAAAAGTAATTATGATCGCTCCAGTTCCCGATAAGAATAAGAGATAAAAGTGAAATTCGCGTTTCAAAGAGACATCTTCCTAGATTATCAAACATTATATAGCAATTACTATGTTCATATCAAACAATCTCAATTTAAATCCGACCAGCTTTTTATTTTCGTCAAACAAAACAACACTCTATACAACAATAGATGAGGTTCATATTTTTTTAACAATTTATACATTATATTAATCTATATGAAAAAATAAGAGACACGTATTTTTTATTTTTCTATAAAGTATCATATACTGCGAAAAAAAATATTATGAAATAAATAGGCTACAGGAAGTATGCGGCCCTAGATTATGCGTATGAATGAATAGCATGGCAAGCGTTAGCGATTAAACAGAGATAGGTATACCATGTTTCTATGGCGTAGAAAGAGACAAAATATAATTGAAGAGCTTAACATAAACATCATATTGACATCTGTCATTCGTCATTCAAAGTGTCGGTTTACGCTACATTTTATTTTACTGTGAGTCATGAAACGTGCATTCCACAATTCTTTAATTCGAAATTTTTACTTTACAAGTGTGTAAACCTACCAGTTTCACTTCCAAACTCTAAACAGGCATATGAGAAGTAAAACCATTTAGAAATAACCGAACTGATACGTCATAACAAAATTTTACGACCGTTTTAAACGTGAGCACTTTTAATTTCGATATTTAGTTATAAGATAATATAAATTTGACTCTTATAGTTTCTTTTAGATTACTTATATGATATACTTTAAGTATACATTACCAAAACATTTAAATTTCACATAGTGATATTCAATACATTTGAATATGTACAGGGTGGTGTAAATCGAAATGGAATAGACGTTTAACATGGAAAATCAATTTTTCTTTGCGCAAACGCTAACGCTACCTATATTATAAAAATACTACAAATAAAAGCTAAAGAGATTTAAATTTTACACCCAAATCATGTGAAACGATTATTTTAGCTCTTCATATAAACGTAAAAATAAATTATAAAATTGAAGTTTTTATGAACTTTTAGTCTAGATAGCCAAGGATTTACAAAAAAAATAGAACTAAATTTAGATTACAGTACCAAATTAAAACAAAACACAAAAAGGTAAATTGTTTTACTTCTGATTGACAGTTACAAAACAACGCTTTTGTTTATTTTTTCTTATAAATCTATGGCTGCCTAGACTAACAGCTCATAAAAACTATAATTTTATAATCAATTTTTACATTTATATGAGGAGGTAAAATAATCGTTTCGAATGATTTAGATGTAGACTAGTAATCTTTATAACTTTTATTTGTAGTATTTTAGCATAAAATAATTAGGTAACGTTTGCGCAAAGAAAAACTGATTTCCTATGTTAAACCCCTATGTTCACTTTTCGATTTACACCCTGTACATACTTTATTTTTGTTTTACATAAGAAAATAGCAAATTGAGCTTGAGAGGCGACCGTTTTTATAAGCATTAAATTCGTAAAACTAAACTGTGTTAATATTAAATATTGCAACCGTCGTCGGTTTCCCAAAGAGATTATAAAAGAGAGCTAGTGCCGTCTACGGTGATACAATCTAAATGACAGCCGGCAGTCAACTGACAGTTCTCATAAGAAACATAACCTCTATCAAGTTATTTATTTATGATTTCTTAATTATGTCAAAAATTAAATGTAATTACAGGTTTATTGTGTAATGTAATTCGTGGAACGTTTATACAAATACAGTTTAGCTTTGCACTATCGTCAATGATACTCCGTAATAATTTATACAAATACACACAAGAAATTATTGTTCGCCTATTCTCGAGTGATAGCATGTCAAAAGTTTTAAGTGACAAAGTATAACTGTACGTACGTAATAGTAAAAAGCACAAATAACTGTCACCTATGTAATAATTCTTCCAAAAAATTTCCCTTAATGGAAATTGTCAAATATTTTTAAAAAAGATATAGTGTAAATGAAAGCCTCTACAGAGAAAATAGCATAAAACAAAAGGCAATTCAAGCACTCGTACTTTCACCTACTCGCCGCTGCGCGCTCGTGAGAGAATTTATAACTCGTGGTAGAATACATAAATCGTAAAAAATTATATTTTAAGGTATTTTCTAATCAAATTATTCAGAGTTTCAAGTAAAGTGTCACTTGCGCTTATGCGATTTACACCAAAATTTAATGAGTTCTTTCCATGTTAAATATAAATTTGATTCCACTTTTTTCGCTTACAGAAAAGTTAATACTGAACAGATCTACAAAAAGTGAATTATTATAAAAAAGTTCTTCGGGAATAAATGCAGCAAAAAAATGCAGGTGGACAATATTTTGAGCAGTAAAGTATATCATCATGACATGCTTTACATTTTTGATATCAAAGGGTTATCGTATTCTCCTCTTTCATGACAAATGTCACCCTTGTCGTCATCCTCACCCCATAATGAGTGGTAATCCCCCATAATTCCAGTGGAGCACTTGTCCATCTCCAACGGAGCACCACCTGCTAGGCGCAGCCCTAGGGCTCCGGTTACAACACATTATCATTACAAATCGGATCCCGGCCCTATACTGCATACATGACTTTCACGCTTAGGGGAGAATACCAGTCCATATCCTATCAAATCATTCATATTCTATTTGTAATTGTACGAGGATATACGAGTATGAGGATGAATATTATGAGTATGAGTTTTTTATTACCTACTCATAAATAATAATAATAACAGGGTAAAAATAAAGAATTAATAAAGAAATGTTCATGAATATGAAAACCAGAAGTATGAGAGGAGCAAAGTTACATTTTAATAATTCTGAGGTGATCTGTTTTAGAAATTATAATTGACCTTGTTGCATACGCTTTGAGAGTTCATGTTTAAGTGACGTCTGATGAACGCCCACACCGGTACAGACATGTACAAACAAAAAAATATTGACCTGATGGTAGTGATGGTCCACACTATTTAACACTATATTTTATATTTATTTATGGACGGTACAGGTTTGATTCCAGTCGACGTCAAATTTGAAACTGGCAAATTATTACCAATTTTTATATTGTATAAAAAAGAGGCTTGTGGTGCTCTTCCCATGACAGCTTTGAGAGTTCGTGATCGTTACGTAAGACCTGGCACACCCAGAAATGGAGGATAAGCCGTGATGATATACCTATTTGACGAGTTCCCCACAACAATCGGACAAGTCCGTTTATGAATGATACCGATTTACGGCACCATATCGTTCGATTCCGGTCACGTCATATTATGAGCAATAAGGCAAAATAGCCAAACAAAGAACGAAAAATAGAAGGGTGTTCATATAATTCGACAAGACACAAATTAGTCCTCCTCTGTATGTATTTTTAACAAAATAATAAAAAATTCTTTATTTTTATTATTCTTCTTATTGTGTAAATGTAAAAGTCCTACAAAAACCAAACAAGTCCAACGGTTTTATTTTTCAATAAATGATGAATTTATAAAATAAAATGAATTTATAAAATAAAATGTAATAATAATAATAATAATAATAATAATAATAATAATAATAATAATAATAATAATAATGTCACAGATATTATTTTGCGTAAGATTATTTTTATTAAATTTATTATGTTTTGTCTCTAATTAGCTATTTAGGTACGTAACCGATGCTGTTGGATAAGAGCTACATTTAATGATACTGGTATTTACGTATTTTATTTCAGTTTATTTCTAGATTTCAGTGTGAGAACATCGATATTATAGTGATTCAGGTGAGAGAGTTAATCTAGCATGTGTATGATTGTGGGTGTGCGTGTGAGCAGTACTGGGTACTGTAGTGGCCGCATCGTGTGAACCCGAGGGTCGCCAACGGTAGCAGCAGGGAAGGCTGTAGTGACCCACATCTGGTGTCGCCAACGGCAGCAGCAGTTAGGGCTGTAGTGATCTGATCCAGTTGGTTAAGAGGAATGTCTCCGGATCACCACCGAAGCGGCAGTGGTTCCGTAGTGGCCGCTCGTGTGAACCCGAGGGTCGCCAGCGTAGCAGCAGGGAAGGCTGTAGTGACCCACATTCTGGTGTCGCCAACGGCAGCAGCAGTTAGGGCTGTAGTGATCTGATCCAGTTGGTTAAGAGGATTGTCTCCGGATCACCACCGAAGCGGCAGAGGGTCCGTAGTAACTAGCGGTACTGCCCGTAGTTGCCAACATGTGTGTACGGTGTGTGAATGCCTGAACCTTTTGTAAATGGTTGCCTCCTCACTGAGTATTTCTCATGTGTTAATTCTTTTACAGAAATAATCACGGCGTGAAGGAGGATTCCGCGTGACCGGGTTCGGCCAGGCGACGGTCATCTAGATTTCTTATTATTTTTGTATTAATACTGTATATACCGGTTTGATGATAAATGTGTTTTAATATTCTAATTTTCAGCGCTAACATTTAATCGTCATTTATAACATTTCAGAAGTGGGATCAGAACATTTCTAACTTTCAGCTTTTGGGATCACACCAACAAAGCTTTTGGAACAGTGCGGATATTGATTACGTTTATGTTTAGCTGGATTACGAACCTGGAACAATATTACAACATGACTTTACCTAACAACAGTCCTCAATTTCAGTATGTACGTTCACTTTACGCGCTATGCATAAATGGGACGAAATAACTACCATCATGTATGTAAGATGTCGCTGGAGAGGGTATGCAGAAATATGGTATAAAGCGCTACAAGGAATAAATCATTCTTGGGAGTCATAGAAGGCTATGTTGTTGAAGGCATTTCCGTCACAGGAAAATTATTTTCAGTTGCTTCAAGAAATGATTTCTCGCAACAAGAAACCGGATGAACTTATGTTGAAATACTATTATGAGAAGCTGGCGCTACGCAACACTTGCCCTTATCAGAGAATGCAAGAAGTCGCAGTCTCTTTTATTATTTTTGAAGACGATCAAAGATAAGTTAGCGACACGAAACATTTCTACTCCTATTAAACGCGATTTACATCGTACTTTTCAGAAGAACAAGTGGCCTTACTATACTACGCAGCAGCACAACGATGGAATGGAGAACATTTATTGTTTTATTTGTGGAAAATTGGGACTTACACGCTCACATTATAACAAAAAACGACAACGAGTATCGAATTGTGCAGAACGAAATGGAGGCGAATTCAGTGGAAGTAGGAACCAGCGACCACAACAACGTCAACAAGAGCCACAACCACAACTGCCAGAAAGGAACATCTTAATAACTTCTGCGGAGGTAAGCGGTAATTGTCTAAGCAAACGTCGATATGGGGTCCACTTGCATAACCATGAAGGAAACGAGCACGTATTCCCGCGAACAATGTAGTAGCAGACAAAGATATGGAATGTGTTCTACTAGTCTTGAACTGATGCGGAATTAACAATTCAGAAGGATAAAATTATAACAAGCTGACTGGATACTCGCCGGACAAATGACAAATTGAAAATTATCAAGAACATTTTTAGTAAACCACCGGAAACTAACTACGAAAGGAATATTTATAAAAATTACTGTTTACGAGACGAACGGGTTTACCGAATTACCGCGTCCGGAATCTAGTGGATTGTACCTAGAGGACAGCGGCTGCAGATAGAACGTTCCTGTCTTGATGAGTTTGGACATTTTGGAATTTACTGGTTTCCTGGAATGAGAAAATTCGCGAAGTACACTGACTTGTGTATCAGATGTTTTTACCATAAACAACAGATAAGAAATCCGCCAGAACTATTGAATCCAATTGAGAAACTATCAATTCCATTTCACACCATCCATATGAAGGACCATTCCAAATAAAGAAAGTTCTACTGAACGATAGATTTTCAGTAGAAGATTTGCCTGGTACAAATCGAAGTAGAAGAGGAGAATATAGTAACGTAGTGGCGATTGACAGGATGAAACCATATTTAAGTACACGTGAACTGTCGGAAGATAACAGCGCTTCGGATGTTGATGCTGATGCTGTAGGAATTTGGGATTGATTCCTCGGGGACGAGGAACTTTTCAGGATGGCCGAACTGTCACAGATATTATTTTGCGTAAGATTATTTTTATTAAATTTATTATGTTTTGTCTCTAATTAGCTATTTAGGTACGTAACCGATGCTGTTGGATAAGAGCTACATTTAATGATACTGGTATTTACGTATTTTATTTCAGTTTATTTCTAGATTTCAGTGTGAGAACATCGATATTATAGTGATTCAGGTGAGAGAGTTAATCTAGCATGTGTATGATTGTGGGTGTGCGTGTGAGCAGTACTGGGTACTGTAGTGGCCGCATCGTGTGAACCCGAGGGTCGCCAACGGTAGCAGCAGGGAAGGCTGTAGTGACCCACATCTGGTGTCGCCAACGGCAGCAGCAGTTAGGGCTGTAGTGATCTGATCCAGTTGGTTAAGAGGAATGTCTCCGGATCACCACCGAAGCGGCAGTGGTTCCGTAGTGGCCGCTCGTGTGAACCCGAGGGTCGCCAGCGTAGCAGCAGGGAAGGCTGTAGTGACCCACATTCTGGTGTCGCCAACGGCAGCAGCAGTTAGGGCTGTAGTGATCTGATCCAGTTGGTTAAGAGGATTGTCTCCGGATCACCACCGAAGCGGCAGAGGGTCCGTAGTAACTAGCGGTACTGCCCGTAGTTGCCAACATGTGTGTACGGTGTGTGAATGCCTGAACCTTTTGTAAATGGTTGCCTCCTCACTGAGTATTTCTCATGTGTTAATTCTTTTACAGAAATAATCACGGCGTGAAGGAGGATTCCGCGTGACCGGGTTCGGCCAGGCGACGGTCATCTAGATTTCTTATTATTTTTGTATTAATACTGTATATACCGGTTTGATGATAAATGTGTTTTAATATTCTAATTTTCAGCGCTAACATTTAATCGTCATTTATAACAATAATAATAATTTATTGGTACTACGTGACTGTTAGTATGATTGTAGGGATGATGAGAAATAATTGGAGATGCAGACGTGGTAAACAGTGTTTATAAAATAGTAATTTAATTAACTTTCCTACGTTTCCATTCCAAATGAATCATTATCAGGAATAGTTAAAGTACAGTTGGAAAATAAGATCATTACATTACAAAATCGAAAATGTAAGGATGAAAATGTCATCAAAAAATATCAGTAAAGATAACGATATTATTAGTTTTCTTTAGTTGTTTCTGATGTATGCACATATTTTATTACCTCTGATACTTTTTGACGACATTTTCATCCTTATATTTTTGATTTTGTAATGTAATGATCTTATTTTCCAATGGTCCATTAAGTATCCCTGATGGTGATTAATTTGGAATCGAAACGTAGGAAAGTTAATTAAATTACTATTTAGGAAACACTGTTTACCACAACTGCATTTCCAATTATTTCTCATCATTCCTACAATGTTAATAATTATAGTAATAATAATAATAATAATAATAATAATAATAATAATAATAATATTTTTTCGACACAATACAGTATGGAAACGTCAGGTTCAATTATTGTATACACATAATCAGCAGTACATATTTGAACAAAAAATACAGCAGCAGAGCAACAGAATTTTCAGTTTATTTTTCAATAATAGTGTAACGTTTTTATTTATTTGGGTGATGTGTAAATATTAGACAATCATTATTAATTAAAAGTGTTTATTAAACTATAATGGAAATGACTATTACTAATATTAAACAATTATTAAAAAAAACTAATTAAGACCAAAACTATAATTAACTAGATAACACTAACACTATTTATGTCACTGTTTATTTATATCACGTTTAACTGTCCGCCTAAACAGCGTCTGTATATTCCACTGCTCGGATAGAAGTCACACTTTTCACCTCACTATCTGTCTATTTATGTAACTAACAGCTTCAGTATCACCGACTGTCCGTATGCCACAATTCTTCACCACTACTGCCGAATATCCACTTCCATTTGCCGTTACTGTCTTCGTATACCTAGATTCCCAATACTCTTCAACACTACCGAGTATTCTCTTTCACAGCTATCCCGGTATACCAGTCACTTTCCGACTCGCCGTTACTGTCCTTGTATACTATAACTCGTCAACACTACCGAGTATTCACATTTACAGCTATCCCAGTTTACCAGTAACTTCCCGAGTACCTACTCGACACAAACTGTATACGCTCACCACGATACTGCTGTGCTTCACTAACAATCTATGTGAATGTCTCTACATGTCTCTCCATGTAACTAACTGACTCCCGAGCGTAGCTGCGTCCCTCTGCCATTAACTTTCAGAGAGCTCTAGAATGTTCGACCGCATAATAACAATGAACACAAAAGGTTCAGGCGACCGGAAGTAAGTTAACACATCGCGGCTTGTTTGTTTACGTAGCCCGGCTGCTAGCGCGATTGCGTCATCGCTATACTTAGACACTTGTTCAGCGTTACAGCGGTGCTCACACGTTACAATAGCATCGTGTTACAATAATCATTATTGAATAATGCTACAATATGCTTATTTTTACTTTACTTACTTACTCGGTTTTTGTACAAAACCCTCATTCATATTTTATACGATTATTTTATTTATGAAATCTATATCTCGAAACTACTCGCAAGTAGGTACACTAATTTTTTTAAAGAAGTCCGATCAAGGTCATGTTCGTATTGTATGACTTAAGATTTTAGCTCCGACCATTCTGTCAAATTCAGTAGTGTGGTTTACTTAGTTTTTATAAAGATACTTGAGATACTACTGTTATTTGTTATTATAAAAATATATGTTACAGTAAAGGATTCAAAATTCAAAAATAAGTCAGCTGGTAAGTTTATTAGCAAGTGTGGAACCAAATATGTGAAATATAAGATACTTGCACAATGTCAGTGTCCGTAATACTGACAGAAAATAATACAATACGCACGACTATAAATCAATGTATAAATAAATAAATATATCATCACGGCTTATTACCCATTGCTGGGTGTGCCAGTCTGCTTTGTACACACATATCGATAATGATAAAATATTTGCACCGTGCGGGAGCTTACCAGGCGTCACCTCACGGGCACTCATTGCTGGCGTGGAGAGTGCACCACAATGTATAATTATCTGAATTAATAAATATACGTTACAGCGAAAGTATTGTCAACAACGAGCATCATTTTAAAATGGAATCTCCTTTGTCGAAAAAGGATGCATTTTTGAAAGATAAGTGTATTATATCCATCCTTTTATCGCACACGCTTTATATTCTTGCAAATGAGAGAGATAAATGCATACCAATTTGTTAATTCTTTCTTGATACCTTGATCGGACTTCTTTAAAAACTTTACTGCACGTAGTATGCAATAAATAAAAACCATAACCATGTCTTATTTAAATTCATTTTATTTCTTGTATCTTTTTGATGTGCTTAGTTAAAATAGATGTGGGCCCGGGTGACTTTGCTATGCTCTGCCGTGGATGAAAACAATAGCAATTTGCAATTTGGGGGTAGCGTTGCAGGGGTGGTGATTTGGCGACAGATTGCCGAGGCGTGGCGACGCTTTGCATTATAATACAGCCGCCGTCGCCACATAACATGTGCACATGCACTACACTACACATGTGCTACATACAGGACTACATACCGCTTTCAATTACAACTCACATATACTCAAAGATTCTGACTTTGATAGTGATAAATAAATATATCAGTGATTGTAGATTGTATTAATAGTTTTCGGGTAATTTTGCAAGTAGATAGTATATCTTATAGAAATTGATTAGTAAATTTTGTGGCCAGGCAAATACAATGAATGTTTATCATATTATTTCCTCAAATATTAATAAATTAAATGATAAAGTTTGTGAAGAAAATATACAGAAACGTTTCTATTATATTTATTAATAAACATCGAGTATGGATACAAATCTTCCCAAAAAATCATTTCAAATTTAAAAATAAATTGAAATAATTTGAAAGAATTCAGAAAATATATTCCAGCAAATTTTATTGAAATCATCGCTCATCATAACCGTTGATTCACAGATTTCCAAATTTTCTTAATTTTCAGCATTAATTTCCTGAGTGTCAGGTCTCAGGTCGCGAATCTGGGGAACCAGGTTCGATCCCGACCGACGCCAAATATTTCCAATTTTAAATGGCACAAAATTGCCCCCTGTGGTGCACTCTCCACGCCAGCAATGAGTGCCCGTGAAGTGACGCCTGGTAAGCGCCCGATGCAAATTACCCCCCCCCCCCCTGAAACCGCCACTGGTGTCAATTACAAACATTTGAACTTCTTGCCTCGAAGTTGTTTGATCTGAGATTTTTTACATCAAATTATTTTATATGCATTTCTTTATCTCTAAATCTATAGAAGATATAATAATAAATTTATATTTACCAAATAAAGAATTTAACGTCTTCAAGAGTTTACATAAATTTTCGATAAATAATATTTAGATGATTTTTTTCTTGTAAATACTACTTCCGGTTGTCCAATTGTTACCAAAACTTAATCAACTCTTCCCATTATTGTTAGATTGAGGAATCCGTAGTTAAAAATGTCTTAAGTCTTATAGTATTTGAGAAATCGTGGATCCAACATCCACACACACGCACACACATCCACACACGCACACATCCTCACACACATACACACCCACACGCAGACAACCAACCACCCAAGGGGTGTATAGCTTGAGCTAGTTTTCCTCCTTGTGCACACGATACCACTGTGTTGAGAGCAAGACAGCGAATGGCGCGAGTGCACGCCTTGCTTGGATCGCATCAAAATTGTGACCACGTTATGTTGTATACAGGGTGTCCCATAACTTCAGGTACATATTAGAAGGGCATATAGTACTTAATGTCTGATTACGGAACAAAAAGAGTTTTTTCAAAATTCCTATAATTAAGGGTAGTTCACTTAAGAAGAACATTTTTTGTACCCCTGGATACTATAATATTTGGAATAGTGAAATTAGTTATAACTATTACATAAAATAATTTAACAATGAAATTAATTTATGCAATTACGTAAAGCTATGTCACACCAATTAAGTTTGGGAGATGTGTATGTAATGAAAAAAAAATCTAATTATTTACTTTATTTTTACAAAAACTGTTCAAAATTATTTCCATTAACAGCTAAACATAATGCAGCACGTTGAATTAAAGAAATTGAACAAGCCCGATGAATTGCATTCTCGTTGCCGCAATTCTTCAAGGGTTTCAGGTGCCTCTTGATTATCATAGACGAGGGATTTAAAATTACCCCACAAATAAAAATGTAACAGATTGAAATCCGGGGATCTAGGGGGCCAAGACGCGGGACCTCCTCGACCAATCCACCTGTCCTCAAATACTCTGTCAAGATGATGTCTGACATTTCTAGCAAAATGTGGCGGCGCACCGTCATGCATAAACCATGCATTTTGACGTACATTAAGAGGAATATCTTCCAATAATTCAGGCAAATTATTCAGCAAAAATTGTAAATAATCATTCCCAGACATTCTGTTAGGAAGTATGTATGGTCCCAGTAACGATCCGTTTACCATCCCAGCCCAAACATTTAGTGAAAATCTGTGCTGAAAATGACTCCTGACAGCAGCATGTGGATTTTCTTCGGCCCAGTAGTGACAGTTATGAATATTATGTATACCATCACGAGTAAATATCGCTTCGTCGGAAAATATTAATTTTAACGTAAAATTGCTATCCTGAGCATGTTGGTTTAGAAGCCATTCACAAAACCTTACTCGCCATTCACAAAACCTTACTCGAGAGTAATGATCGGGTTCAATTAACGCATGGACCCGTTGAAAATGATAAGGATGTAAATTATTATTCCTTAAAATTCTCCAAATTGTCATTCGTGGTACACCTGGTAGTTGACGAGATATTCTCCTCATGCTGATTGTTGGGTCATTGCGTACCAAATCTAAGACAGCATTTTCAACATTTACTAGTCTCCGATGAGCCCCGCCGTCTCTTCCCCGATTAGGTTGCAAAGAACCAGTGTCGCGAAGGCGTTGAGTAAGGCTTACAAATATGCGAGAATTCGGATGCCGTCGTCCTGGGAAACGTTCAGCGTAATAACGCTGAGGTAATATACAGTTTTGCCCTGCTTCGCCATACATTAGCAACATATCCACTAACTCACTGTTACTGTAACCATTCATATTTGTAACAATAATCAGAAGAGCAATATCAAAACTGTTATAAGAAACACAATTTATGTGGCCGGCTACTAGAAACCTAATGAAATGATTGTATTATGCAAACATTTCTTATTAATTAGATATAATACAACGTAATATTTAATATTAATACTACCTATTCTACCAGTGTCCCAAAACTGTTTCCTTCAAAAACTCCAAAAATAAATTTTTGAATTTTGTAAAAATTCTTTTTGTTCCGTAATCAGGACATTAAAAACTATATGCCCTTCTAATATGTACCTTAAGTTATGAGACACTCTGTATGCTGCATATACAAGCCCATGCGTCAGACAAGACAAACCAAATGTAACTTTGCTTGCGTCTTACGATAGACGAAAACAACCACCACCCTATTCGCTTACACTCGGTCAATGACTAGTCTAGTAACGGGTAGTGCTGGCAGCATAAATTCGGTTATATATTTTATCATGGCAGTTCAAAAAATTAAAAAAAAAACTAAAAAGCAATAAAACATAAAACGTTTGGAAATAAAGACAAAAGGTCGTCCGAAGCCAGATCTAAAATTAAAACAGACGAAGGATAGACGTAGGGAAATGCAAATATTTACCAAATTTGACCCACCGATTCTACGAGCCGCCACTGGTAGGATGACGTTAATTTCACTAGTACCTTCCGGTGAGCCAGAATGGGGTAAACAAAACAATACTACACCAGTCATCACAGATGCCTTCCACCACTCAGTCTCTTCAAGGGTAGCATCGACCTAGGTTGACCAAATTGCAAAAAGCGATCTCGTCCAACAAATTATTTTATTTTAAATTTGATAGTTATATTCACGACAGTATTCTGTTCAAAACCGTAAGTTTTATAGAATTATAAATCTATTTAAAAAACTGACAAAAACATCTATTTTTGTTAATCAAATAAAATTATACATAAGAGTATTTGTTCGTTGATTTTGTTCACTATTTACAGATTTACATTCGTAATCGGACTATTGCATTCTATATTTATATTTGCCATATCGAAATCAACAATATTTATCAATGACAATGACTAACCACCGGGTTGGTATTTTCATTTATTTATACTCGTCTGTTAGTAAACCCCGTCTTTCTTTGTGGATAAGACTGTATCCCATCCATCCCATTCCCATTTTCCCTCGGCGGTGGCGGTGTCTGGATTCGTCCCTGTGTCGCTGGCGGAAGAAGCAATCATTCTTACGCTGCGAGCTACGGGCTGTCATCTCCGTCGACCAATGGCAGGCGGCCGGGCCCAGGCCTCGGGCTACTGGGGCGCAAGGCAGCCCCACAACACGTGGGGAGAATTAAACACCACGGAGAGCACAAATCTTACAAGAGACACGATACGAAAAATTGTTTATAACGAACGGAGAGGCTATTGTTGATGCCATTATATTGAGATATTTTTTTATATGTACTTGTTATTCAAAGGTGATTGTTACAAAAAGTAATAGCTAAATTTATTTATGGACGGTAAGCAAATAAAAAATTCTGGCACTTGTCACACTTATTTATAAATATAATAAGTAATCAAGTTTTTAATAGGAAGTTCCAGTTTAACAATTTCTGACTGATTATCTTCACTCACAGACATCACCATGAAAATGTTAAAATCTGATTCCAGGTCCAGGTCAGCAAAAATTTCAATAGGTATGCGATTTTCAGGACGATTTCTATACCGCCTTTTCAAAATAGAAACTAAATTTATAATAGAAAGCCGATATACCGGGTGGAAGAGAAATGGAACCCCTGCGTACTAAATATGAAGCGAAAATTCAAATAAATTGTCCCTATACTAGAACTATTAACATTTCCAAAAATTCAACATTAGACGAACATACTTCTGATATGAATCTATTAGTATTTGACTTTGATTTTATGGGGAAAACGGCATTTCTCGTATTTCCTACAAAATCAAGGTCAAATACTAATAGATTTCAATAATATTTTTTATTTAAATGCAGGTTCATATTAGAAGTATGTTCGTCCAATGTAGATTTTTTAAAAATATTTATAGTTCTAGTACAGGACCAATTTATTTGAATTTTCGCTTCATATCTAGTACGCAGAAGTTCCATTCCTCTTAAGACGATCTACCTTTAATATCTTTTTTTATCTATAATTATTTTTTTATTTTTTTTATATGTATACATGGTGTTCATTTTAAATGGGCCACCATTGCTATCTCGAGAACTATAAGAGCTACAAAGACGGTTAAATGGGAAAACAATTTCTATTTCACAACACAAATTTAAAGAAAATAAAAAATTTTTGGACCAGTGATTCTCAAAATACGGGAACTTTTTAATTTTAAATGAGAACATATATTTTTTATTTGCTCATTCGTTAGAGAGAACTTTTTGAAAAAAATGCATGTAAAGTTTTATACTAATTTGACTAAAACATAGCTATAAATAAGAGTGTCATGAATGGAAAAAACGAATACGTGTTAATTTTTTTACATAAAATTAGAATGCCATGAAATAAAATACGTGAATATTTTGTTTGGCATTTATAATCAATTAGGTACAAGAACAAATTAATCAGAGCACTCTAATTCTCTGTAATAAAAATAACATGTACTCATTTTTTCCATTTGTAGCACTCTTATTATAGCAATATTTTAATCAAATTAGTATAAAACTTTTCATGCAGTTTTCTCAAAATCGGCGTTATGTAAGGATATAAAAATATTAAATCACTGAATTCAGAATTAAAATCTCTGACGAATGAGCAAATAGAAAATGTGCGTTCTCATTTAATATAAAATAAGGTCCCGTATTTTAAGAACCACTCAGTGAAAAAAATAATTTTTCTTTTATTTAAATTTGTCTTGTGAAATAGAAATTGTATGCCCAATTTATCGTCTTTCTAGCTCTTACAGTTCTCAAGATAGTAATGATGGCCTATATAAAATGAATACCCTGTATATGTAAACTAGACTTAGGGGCTCGGTATTTGTCAGGATGGTAGCGCTTCCAATTTAACCGGAAGTGACATTAACTTTCATATTTCAAATGGGACATGCTATATATTTTTATATATTTGGAATCTACGTAAAATTACGAATTGGGTTATACCAAAAAGAAAAAAAAATATTGATTTTTCTTTCATAAATAAAAAATTTACCTAGTTGGTATTATGTATGTGTATATATATATATATATATATATATATATATATATATATATATATATATATATATATATATATATATACATCAAATATATTTAATATTATTATACTTTTCATTCATGATTTTCTTTATAAAGATTCTGAGTTTGATATTGTGACGTCATAATTTTGTACACATATAAACGATAGAGAGGCACACCCGTACTCGTGCCTGTACTGTACATGAATCAGATCTGTCACTTTTCTAACATAAACTTATATAACCAATATTTTGAAAGTAACGTCAGTCAGAATATCCTTACAAGTTGTTTTTAAAAAAAATAAGTACAAATAACGACATATGCTATATAAAAATTATAAATAAATATAATTTAGGTTTGATTTAGATATTACAATGTTTGTACATTATTGTTCTGCGCATTCCTGCTAGAATAACTCGTTGAAAAGTAAAAATCAAAATTTTGTTCGTATTCTTATGGCTCAAGATTTAAGGGAAAGATAGTATATGATATGGCAATAAATACTGCAAAAGTTTTGCTTATGTGATGACATAAATATCCAATGTAGTTTCATTATTACTTGGTAGGCAATACTACTGTCGCAAAACTATGACGTCATTTGAAATTTTATATAAATTTTAAAAAATTATTTCTGTAAAACTAGAAACTTATGTGACAAAATATATATTTTCGTAAGTAGTTTTAAGTGTACTTTCAGAAAAAATAAATAAATTGGGAAAGGGGTATGACGGTATGACCCCATTTAGCGATACGCTTGAAGTGCATTGTTGTTGAAGAAATAAACGTAATAGAAAATTATGAATAATTAACCTCTAGTGAGCCATAACAGGTAGGCTGTGATTGCAAATTGATCTTTTTTGTAACCAATTATATAATCTTACAAAAATAACTTACTATTTTAAGCAATTAACTTAAATATTACTCAATATTATCTCAACAGCCTGCCTGATATCATGGTAATTCGAGAAAAAAAGTTGACCCAAATGACTTTTTAAAAAATATTATATTTATATGTAATATTTTCATCACATATTAATTATAACATTTCAAACTGAATATGTTTACATGTATATTTTATAAACAAGCATCCTTTTTCGTATATTTTTTCCTCGCTTTCTCTGTAGTATGTATCTCTGACTTTGTTTTATCCTCTTTTATCCTGGTTTATCCTTTGGTACGGTTGTTGCAACAGTGTTGCTTGCTCGGATCTAATGGCTGCTGGAGTCCTGCGCGCCCCTCCCCCTTGCGCTCACCAGGACCAAGTTTGTAATTGCTAGAGATGATGTTTAATGACTTTTTAATGGACGGCCGACAGCCAACAGGCAGAGAGCTCAGACGAGAATCAAACGCAGGATGAGTTTTTACTCACTCATAATACTCTAATCTCAACACCAAAGTAAAAGGAAGGGATATCATATACACAGTAGGTAGATGTGCTAACGGATTTATAAATTAAGCGTACTTACACTTAGAAAGAAGTACTGGTCAGTTTATATGAATAAATAAAATACACTAGATATTAACTTTTCAAAATATATCCTTATTTTTATATAATAATAAAGTTACCTACTTTTTTACCTCCCGCTACCCTTGGTAAGGGAGGTATAGGGATCGTGCTAAAAATCGCATATCAAGATTTTGGTAAATGACCACGTTTTAAGGTCCTCAGAATCCAATTTTAACATTTTCACGATGATGTCCGTGTGTGTGGACCCTCCACTCTAACTCAATTACTATCATTCAGAAAATTTTGAAACCTTGTATTTCGAACTTTTTCTGTAATGGAAAGAGCCTCTTAGATTTTGGTGAAAATCGGATAACCGGAAATAGCACTTTACTAGAAGCTCAAAATAGTTTTTCTTCGAAAAATATCTTTAAATGTTATTTTTTTCGAGATTAATGTTATTATAAAAATTAAAGATTATAAAATTTTCTATAGATTTGCATTAATACTTTTTCTATATATTTTATAGATAAATTTATAAATTTATCTATAATTTAAATCCCAGAGCCTATGCTTCTTTAAACAAACAAAACGCAGTTCAAATGTATGTAACTGACAGATAAATGTTACTATCAAAGAAATAATCATTTCAAAATAATATTAGTAACGTTTTAAAAAGAAAAAAGTAAATAGAACAATAGAAAAAGAATTCAATACAGTTTCCAGCATAAGTAATGTATGTATTTAGATTAATAAAAATTAACGATTCACAAAAATGTTTAAGCTAATCCTCATTTTTAGATTAACTTAATCTTTTTTGTGACTCGGGCTGCAAATGGTAGGAGGTATTGTGTTGGCCACACCATATTTTATCGATTTTTTTCTGAAACTACCTCTTACTTTAATCATAAATATTAAGACATTTCCATTTTATTTAAGCGAGAAACATTTTTAAAAATTATTACAATTTTTAAATTTTGGAGTGTGACGAAGATTTCTCCGATGCCATTTACGAATCCTTATGGCGCTATCTATGAGTTAAACAGAGAAACGCATCTGACACTGGGGATTTCTGCGATTTTATAGATTTTTTAGGGGATTTTTTATACCTATTATAAAAAATATTAGACCCCTATTTTGTTATTTTTCAAACAAATTAATAATACTCGAGAAATAATTATAGAAAATTTCTTGTAACGTCCTGGCGCCAAAAGAGGGAGGTATTATCAGTGGCGGTTCCTCCATTAGGTTATTTAGTCAATGACCTCCCAAATTTATTAAAGCATAAAATAAATGCGAAAGAATAAAAATAATAAAATATTTTGAATTTAATAAGCAACGCGCTTGCAGACGACACCACTGTGTTGAAAGCAAGACAACGAAAGCGCGAGTGCGCGCGCTGCTTGGGTCACATCAAACGTATAACCACGTTGTGTTATACCGGGTGTCTTACGCCAATCGACACATAGGCGGTTAACATGTGAAATCAGTTAATTGTGAATAGTATTTCCCCAGTGCTTAAGGTTAATAATTGTAAATAGTAAGGTTAATTGTAAATAGTATCTCCCCAGTGCAAGATATTTAGTTGAAAATTTGTGTACTTATTGGGGGATACTAATTCTATTAATTTCAAATTAGTAAATATATAGTAAGTATATCAAAAAAAAAAAAATAATAATAAGAAAATTTGTAGAATTTCCAGGATTGTTATCCATATCCCGAAAAAAATGGTTACCAAGTAACAGCTTAAATAGCATAGTGGTAGCGTGTGCGCCTGTTAATAAAAAAACTCTGAGAGCGAAAATTAATTTTTAGTTTTTACTTCTCAAAGTAATTTTTTTAAAATCTTTTTCTACAAATCTATTAAAAGTGGGCTTTTTAATGTTTGTTTTTAGCGTTAAAAATGTCATTTTGTGACACTAGTGTTAAAAGTGACAGATCATTGTTACTTTTGACACTAGTGTTAAAAGTGAATGTCAAAAAATTATTAGAAATACAAATTTAAATTAAAAAATAGTGTGTTCCAAACTTCCTTCTCACAAAATAAAATGTCACTTTTAACAGTTATATCATAAATAACTATTTTCTACAAACGCTATTAAAAATTGAATTTTTAACACGGCATACTTCAATTAAAAATGCGATATTTTAATTCTAGTGTTAAAAGTAAATTATCTTGGTAATGACGAATGGAACAACAAATCGAGATGATTGACATATGTCAAAAAAAATTTACAAATACAAATTTAAATGAAATAAATGTGTTTGTAGAAAAAGTAGTGTATGATATACGTGTTAAAAGTGATTTTATTTTGTTCGACTTCCTTCTCACAAAATAAAATATCACTTTTAACACATATCATAAATAACTATTTGTTGTAATTTAATAAAATGGATGCGTTATTTTTTATTATCAATATTTATTGTAATTATTTAACTGTATGTTGTGATCAATGTGATTTAAATTTTACAAAATACTTATAATTTATGCTTTAAATATGTTTATATTAGTCAATAAAAGATTAAAAACATATTAATAAAAAAAATTGAAAAGTAAAAATTAAAAATTAAATATTGTTGCTGGCAAGTTCCGAACCCAGTCTCTCCGAGTTTTGTTTATTACCAAGCGCAAACGCTACCACTATGCTATTTGTTAGTAATCATTTTGTCCGGTATACGAACAATAATCCTGGAAATTCTACAAATTTTCTTAATTTTTTCTAATATTACACATTTAAATTTACTAGTTTGGACTGTAATCCGTAGAATTATATCGTCCAATAAGTATACAAAATTTCAGCTTAATAACTTACACTGGGGATGTCGGTTGGCCTAAGACACCTGGTATGCTGTATATACAAGCTAATGTGAGACAGAGACATATAAATTGTAACTTTGCTTGCGTTAGACGAAGACAACCACCATCCTATTCGCTTATACACGGTCAATGCCCAAGGCATCAGTGTAGTAGCGACGCGAAGATTAGAAAAGACATTTATTAAAAATATCTCAAATTTCAATGATCTGCTAATAAAAATTTTTGAATATGGACATTTGAAACTATTTAAATAAATTCTTCATATTAATAAACTTATATTACTAATTACAATGTGACCCACCAAATCTTCAACGCACGAGCCGCCACTGGTTATTATTAGGTACTTATCCGCTTTGAGATAGAAGTAGAAAACAAAAAGAAAATTGAGTGAAGACAGCGTCTCAATGTAAAAGCGCATAAAGTCAAACAACAATCAAACATAAACATAGCAAACCACGTGTTGGTGTTTGTGATACACTGTCAGTATCAGTACCGTCACTTATACCAATACATTCTAAATTTCTTCAAACTTTTTGAATCCGGATGTCTTCGTTCACCTATAACAAAATTATATGTATACTACAATTTAATTTACTGCAATACAAGCGCTTATTATAAATTATAGTATTAATTGTTGTTATAGAGGTGTATCAGATATAAATAAGTACATTAAATTTATCCAGTGGCAGAATTCGTTGAGAGTAACAATATTTCTTAGTAATTTATTTTCAATACATATTTTTTTTAGCATTATGCCTCCTTCTACCTACGCTATAAGACAAAACAATTTCCAGCAGATTTTATAGGCAAAACAGCATTTCTCGAATTTCCCATAAAATCAAAGTCAAATACTAATAAATTTCAATAATTATTTTTTTAATATTGCAAGTAAGTTTGTGTTGTGTTGAATTTTTTAAAATGTTAATAGTTCTAGTAGAGGAACAATTTATTTGAGTTTTCGCTTCATATTTCAGCACAGGGGTAAATATGCCTCTTAATGTTTGGGGTGGAATTACAAATGGACGTCTTATTGGTCCTCACATAATGCCACCATCATAAATCTTCATTTTTTAAACAGTTAATAACAAAACTTTAAAGAATTATAACACAATACCTACAAGGTTTACAAAAAAAAAAATTACTAAGAAATATTGTTGTTCTCAACGAGTTCTATCTCTGGTTAATTTTTTTTTATTCATAGGTATATCTTATTTTTATTATTTATATAATCTACAAATTCTGTGTCATACTCTTATTTTTGTCTTATGTTTACCATCTGTTATTATTTCATATTTGTGGGAGTAAAAGATAAATAAAAAATAGGGTGGGAAAAACTCGGAAATGGAGAGTGATTGTGTGGGGCGCGTTTCCGCTGCAATCATCTGAGATCGCGCTCTGCTCGTCCGATCAAAAATCACGCCCTGCCACCAGCAATCAGAAACATCAGAAACAAAACATACAACACAAGACCAAGACTCAGTGCTCAAAAGTAGCGAAGAAAAAGGAACAAGTGGTGTATGTACAGACTGAACAGAAGAGTGAAAAGAAACATGGCAATAAATAATTGCTTTTACTTTTTTACCTCTGTCGCCTTAGAGAGATATTGTCTTAACTGATTTGTGTTAATTTATTTTTAAAGAGGCAAAATTTCAAATATGTATACACAAGGGCGTCGCCAGTCAATTGGCAAGGGGGGGGGGGTAAGATGAGCGGTGATGAGAGGGAGGATGGGGAAAATATGTATTGCAGGTACAAATAAGTACAATGATTTAAATTAAAAATATAAAATGGGATTTCTATACAAGTAAAATTTATAAAGAATTGAAAGAAGGTAAAAGATCAATGAAAATTATTTAAAACACAAACTTCTGGGGTTTTGTGCAAATTTGTCGACCACTTTATTAATAAAATCCTCTAGATTGTCAAAAATAAGTTTTCTGTGAACGCTCATCATTGCTAGGCCAATGAGACGACTTTCTACCATAGTGCTCCTCAGCCAGGTTTTTATTCTTCTTAAGCTGCTAAAAGATCGCTCCACAGTTTTTTTTTTAAAGAAACAGAAACATACGATGGAGTACCTCAGCATGACATCATGACCATATGATGCAACAGTGTTGCCAACTATAGTGTAGTGTGCTATGTTATGTTTATAGCGCCATTTTCAAACAACACCGTTTTCATTTAATTTTTCTTTTTTTTATCTAAATTTTCTGAATCTCTAGGGGGGGCGGCTGCCCCTCCCTGTCTCCCCCTTGGCGACGCCCTTGTGTATACCTATATGATTATAGCTACAACTAATTTGGCAAATTTATATTATTTTTTGCACGATCGGTTTTCTACCGATATTCTTTCCAAGACAGTACCTAGATTGTATTTCTAAATTACTGATCGGTATGTGATACAAATCACTTACCGATCAGCAGGAGGAGGCAACGAAGAAAAAAATAATGTGTCAAAATAATTTTCAAATCTTGATTTTTTTAAAATTTTGTGCGTCGATCTTGCATAAAACGTAACAAACATTGTGTCAGTAAATGCTCTTCTAACGGTATCCTCAACCGGTAGGAAGAACTTACTAACTATTTCAATATTCTGTGAAGCATACATTAACCTCATGTTGTTCTCAAATAGCCGAGTTTTGCGGACGTGAGCATGGTGTGTGTTAGATTAAGTTGTTATTATTTCAAGCGAAAATTGTCCAAAAAAAAATTAGTTTATATAAATATTCTACTTCCATAACCACCTCCTCAACTCAAAAGTTAAAATTGCACCTTTTTTAAAAAAAAATCGATAGGGAGTTTTCGGTGAATAACCATGTTTTAGATTCCTTCATATACTATTTTTCTACTTTTACGACGATGACTGTGTAGGTACTGTGTATGTGTGCAATTGACGATTTCTTTCTGCCCGAATAACTGTAATAACGCCATATTTATCTGAAGAGTTCATGAGATTTTAATTAATACTGGTCAACCGTAATGGTATACTTCACTTGAATTACGTAACAGTTTTTATTTTTTAAAGCAGATATTTAAATACCATTTTCGACAATTTGTAGGTACCTACTAAAAATATTGACAAATATTTTAATCCGTATGTTTGATTTCAATTCTTTCTTTATTTTCTATGAATTGAAAAATAAAATTACAAAAAAAAAATGTTTTATAAATCTTCATCCAATGATAAACGGTTACATCATAAAAACAGTTAAAATAGTCAAATATTACTAATTAACAAAGATCAGTATCAAGTGCATAATATACATAGAAAATACAGCCGTATGAAAATTTTACCATTGTATTCTCTGTGGTCCCTATAAAAAGAATGCACCCGGTCTATATAATCTTTAGCAGAAAATTCTCTACATGCAATTTACAATGGAGTTGGTGTATTATTGACATTTATCAAATTATACAGGCAGATTCAGCAAAAATGTGCCAAAAAAGTCATATGAATGTATGTTAATGTATGTTTATTAATAACTCTGGTACTAGTTGCACTAAAACTTTGAAACTTGGTATGAGGATACAACTTATTTAGAGGCATATTTATACTTTCTTTTGTTTCTGTATCTCAACCAGAGGGGAAACCATAAACATTTTTATCGTTATTTCTTTAGCAGTTGATATTTTTTATTTTTATCTATAAAATATTACATTCAAGGTAAAGATACACAAAAAAGGTACTCTTGCTAAAACTTGATAAACGCTTTAGTTTTTGAGATATTTTAATTTTTAGAAAAAGTTAATTATTCAAAATATTTAGTTAACAGGTTAACACCTCACGGGTTCTCATATCTGTCGAGGAGAGAGCACCACAGGACAGAAGTAACTTTCATGCAGTTTAATATTGGAAATAATTTTTAAATTTCAAATTTTACATCAATAATTGCACCATTTTTACCTTCCGTCACCTTTAAGTAAGGAAGGTATTCTTCTTTGTCAAAAAATTCGATGATGAGTTTTTAATCAATAAGCACGTTTTAGGGTCCCTATAGAATACGATTTTACTATTTTTACGATGATGTTTGTATGTGTGTGTAACAAAAATTTCGTCTGCGGTACTATAATACTACAATTTCAAAAATTATAATTCTTTCGTATTATTCTTCGTTACATCCATACAAAGAGCTGATTAGATTTTGGTTACAATTGGTCAACCGAAAGTACCCTCATTTGAAGATTTTAACAGTTTTTCTTGAAAAAAATAAGTTAAATATATATTTTTTTTTACCTTTAATGTTATTATAAATATATTAGAATATTTTATTCTCTATACGATTTGACTGCATTTTATACTTCATATTAAATGCATATACACTGTAAAGTTTTAACGTAGCTCCAACTACCTTTATGGGTTGAAACTATATGCAACCCCAAGGTAGAACAGTCCTTCCTTTTTAAAAGGTCGATGCACCAATCTCTGTTTAGGGTAGTAAAACCTACCTTAGTCCCAGGTAGACACGATACGACCCTTCATATAGTGGGATGCAAATGCCCGCAGTGGTTTATAGAAATACTTTAAAGTGATTTGAAATTTCCGTATCACAAGTTACCAGTAAATGCCTGTAAGGTTGTTAAAAATACTTTATAGTAATTTATATGAACCCCTACATGAGGTCATTGCAAATTCCTTGAAAAGTATATTATTTATTATTGGGATTCAGAAATAATACATTATATATAATAAAAGTTTTATTTGCTTAAACAAAATATACATAAATAAAATAAGATAAAGTATATTGTAAGTTACATAGTGTTTTATCTATGAGGTGACTCCTGGTAAATGCCTACACGATACGAATATGTCAGTATCACTAACGATATCTGTGAACAAAGCAGATTAGCACATCCAGCAATGGGTAATATACCTTGATGATATATTTATTTTATTTATAAATAAATTATGTATTCAAAAAAGGTCACGTTCACTGGCTATTGCTCCAATTCTTGCAGGTCCTCGAGGAATATCTTCACTTTCTCTGGATCCTCTTGTAGCAAATAAAACTAAATTAATATTGTAGTGTCTAATAAATATTTGCGAACAAAAGAACGTTTCATTCAAAATATTTGCTAGTTTTTCAATGTTTATTTTCTTGCAATTAAATAATAATATTATTTTATTAACAGGAAAATAATCAAATTAATGATAATTCAACAAAAATAAAATTAACATTTGGTATAGGTATGTACCGCGGAATATAGTTATATGATCTTTGAAAGTATGTAAATAAAAAGAAAATGAAACAAAATAAAGAAAATTACCTTTAAAGTTTTAATTTTTATACGTCGAACATGGTTGTCAAGATGCGCGTTTCTTTACAATCGGCACATCTTCATTTTTTGTAGAAAATACGGTGATAACAAATCTACATGTGTGTTATTTTGTACCGCACTAAACTAAGAAGGAGCTAAAAAATAGAAGGATATTAGTTTTTATAATTAAAAATACAACATAATGTATTTTACCTGAGTTTCAAGTATGCTCATTGCGACTGTCGACAAGAGAATAACAAATGACAGAATGACACATAAATTTCTCACCCCTCTGTGTTCTCCTTCCTATCCCTAGAAATGCGGTACCGTTATGCTGGCCTTCGGAAAAACCTGTAGGGCCTTCAGTTGCTAGCTAGACTAACAAACAATTTCTAAGAAATGCGAAAGCTTATTCGATCACTTTTCATTTCCGAAATCTTACAAATAACTAATATCGTTTTGCATTTGTTTATATAACAGCTATATAAGTCTACACATCGTCAGTTATGTTTCATTGAATATTTTAGTTATTCATATAATTTTATGAACACGGGTAAATAATGCTATAAATCAATTGTAATCTGTTATGTTTTGCATTTCACACATTTATTTATCTATCTTGTAATATACTATGCTTATTCAATAATTTGTTAACAATCACTTTCTAGTAAGTAAAGTAGAAAACGATGTATGTATGCACGGAATTATAAAAAATATAATAAGATTAATAAACAAATTTAATTTGTATTAACAATGTAGGTTCAATACGTTTGCAAATTTCAGTAAAACTGAATATTTCATATTATTTCTGCCGTCGTTTTCCTATTATTCCTTTGTAATTTCACATGTATGACATTGTTACGTGCTAATTAATGTCAAGTCCATATTTTTTATGATAGGAACTGTACCTCAAATTGAAAGTAGAATGGTCAGCTCGAATCAACCCTGAAGGTCTAAACATGTTACAAAGGTAGTAGCACCTACCTAATATATCTACAGTGCAACACAGATGCCTGTAAGCGACTTGAATCTGCCCTACCAAAATTTCCTACCTTTTTCTTACCATGTTTCGACCTTCCTACCCTAAATCAACTTTAAGGAAGATTCAACAACTCAATTGGAGATTCATCTTCCCTGTTTCTACCCCAAAACTTTACAGTGTAGAGTTAAAAAATTATAAAGAAATTAAATTTCATAAAGTAGACATCTATGGAAACAGCTACTATGTTAAGAAAATTTTGATTGAAAGATGTCAGTGTCAAGTACAATTGACATAAGTGTGTTTGTCTCATAATTTTACTGCAAATATAGGATCTTTTGTTAGAAATTTTCTGTATGGGATTTGTATACAATACATACAACAGTCGAAAGGTAATGTACAAGAAATAGAATCTTTTGCAAAGAACTTTCTGTATGAAATTTGTGCTAAATACATAGAACTGACGGAAGGTAATGTGCTGGCCACATCAGATTTTTTTAATTTTCCATCTTTACAGCGTAACAAAAAATGAAAAACAACGTTTCAGAAATCTTTTATCATTTCGTGTTCTTTACTGTTTATTTCCTTATTTCCATCCATTTTTAAACTTTTTAAATAAAATACTACATCGGGAATAATTTTGAAAATTTAAATTTTAAATAAATTGCGGTAGCCGATTACTTAAATACGGACTTGTTTGAAAACCGTCATTTAATTACCTGTATAGTAGTCTGAACGAGTATTCCCAATAATCGAAATAAAAATTGCTAAATGTGACAACTATTTCGTGACAGGTAATAGGTAATTATGTATACGATTTTAATAAAATATAATTTATAAATACATGTACACATAATAAAAGTGTAAAAATGAATTTGTGTTTTGAGTTGTATTTATATATTTAAATGGCATTTATGTGACTCTTTGTTCTGTATTTAAGAAAGAGTTTATTTGCAAGAATGGCTGTCGGATTAGGTTAATTTGTGTATCTTGTTGGTAGCTGTTTGGTGGCTACTTAAGTCAGTTAGACGGGGTAATTATGATTTAAATTGTTGAGGTTGTCGGGTAAGCAAATTTAGAGTTGAACCGGGGTTAATTCTATTTGCAACTCTTTCACTTTTAAATCATTTATCTCCACGCTGATTGCGTAACCGAATATTATCTTAAGGCCTCCGAATGAATTAAATCACGTATTATTTATCACATATGCAAATCTACTCTTTTTTGGATGGAATTTATTTTTAATGAATTACAAAACGACGTTACGAAGGGGCTTGCAAACTGTATGTTTTTACGTTAACAAAAACGCAAATAACTAAAGCTTTTTGCCGACGCGAAACGGGCGAGCTTTTATTAGCGAGCATCACGTATGCACGGAGCTTTTTACCTCGGTAATTGGCCACCGGGCTTTAAGCTTTTAAGTTACATAAAGCAGGAACGCTACCTTTATGCATTTTTAAAAAGGTTTCCCAAAAAAAACATCCATCCACCTACTCGCGCTCTCTGTGATGCGTGCAGGTGTGCCAACCTCCGACCACAATGGCGGCGAGCCAGGATCATCTAACGATGTTGCCAACCTCCTTACATACATATTAACATATGCACGGTATTCATATTGATATTGATACCGTACGCACTTTACACTTTTTTCAAAACAAATTTCATTTCCGATGTATGGATTCTTTAATTCTATTTAGCCAGCAATATTTCCAAACTCACAAAGGAATTTATTTTTTCGACTTTTCAAATATTATATACGTACGTACGTTTTACATTTATTGAAATCATTATTTAACATATATTATTTCATCATTACCGATATCTGTGTACAAAGCGGATTGGCACACCCAGCACTTGGTAATAAGCCGTGATGATATATTTATTTATTTATTAGGATCTAGATATTATTATATGTGAATGAAACTTCGGATCCGTATAAGTAAAATTTGATGTAATTGCAAAATCGAAAACTAGTGATGGTTTAAGCACAATGTTAACATTTTTAAACATAATTTTAGAATTTGGAATATATTGATTGACAAAATATAGTGGGCGTAGAAACGGGTTTTTAAAAAAAGAGTAATTTAACGGAATTGGATACGGATATACAAAATTAATCCACTTTATAATTTTTCCTGTTTATCGCAAAAATAATTATAAAAAGCACAATAATTATTGCAATATATTAAAATTAATATAATTATATTATTATTTGTAATTATAACAAAATGAAGCTCAAAAAAATACTGAGTATAAAAAAAGCAAAATTGAACTTACTTTTTTATTACTTAATTAATAACAATAGGGTCTTCGAACATAATAACAGATAGAACATGGGTAATTTACGTTAAAATTAAATATAAAAACTGATAATCCCTATTATACAGTTTTAAAAAAAGTTATTAGTTTATAATATATTCGAGTTTTAATGCCCTTAACCTCACCTTAACTACTACACACATCTATCCTATTCTTTTTCAAATCCGAAATCTATTTTCAAGTAAATGAATGCAGAAAATAACGAAACATCGAAAGTAAACTATAGTGTTGCCACAAGACGAGACGAGACGAGACTTGAGGTCAGTCTTGTCTTGGTCTTGACTAAGTCTCGACTACCTTGGTCTTGTCTTGGTCTTGTCGAGACGAGACTTGCAGTCAGTCTCGTCTTGTCTCGAGTCTCGACAAGACTCTCGACTCTGCGTCAATCAACAAATTGTTTATAATTTTATATAATAGTGCATGAAAATCTAAGAAAATCAGTACAATCATGTTTAAAAAATTCTAATAAATATTTGAGATACTAATTTTTAAAGTCTTCTAGGATCATTGTCTACTTGATCTCTTCAAACAATTAATATGAAAATTTGTGTACATAGTGAATTATAGTATTTATTTACCTTTACGTATTTTAAGTAGGTGAAATACCTAGATATTGTTTTTCAATTTTACAGTTAATATTTGTATTCCATAATTTAATATATCGTTTTACAAACTTACTTGCGTATTACGGGTTTCAGCATTCCCAAATCCGAAATTATTTCTTATTTTTTATTTTATTACGAATTTATTTTCTATTCAACGTCAGTTAGGTACGTTATTATACAATTCATTATTTTTAATACAAATTTCATGTCGGCAGTGGCGCACTAAAAGAACACTGCAAGAATTGAATACATAACAAGAAATAATTTTCCAAATTTTGGAAAAATTCTTTTCGATTGAGAATCAGCACAGCGCCGAAATGTGTATATCATCAGAAAAAAATTTAAGAGGTAATTAATACTAGGGTTTTCGGATAATTAAAAAGAAAGTCACATTTATTTTTATTGGAATCAGGGCCGTAGCCAGATTTGTCAGGGCACTTTCCCCGACTGGTCGACCAGCGTCTTTAATAATAACGGTGTGGGTGCTCTAACCCACTGTAATATATTGTATGTATTATTATCGTTGTTATTAGTGTAAATAGTTAGTTGTAAATAAAATGCGTGTCGCTGTCCTTATTTTCCCTTCCCCAATATTTCTTTTCATTGTCAAAGTCACGTATATTTTTTATACAACATCCCTTGCAGTGACCTTGGTAATCTCAGGCTCCAAAAAATCCGCTTTCTCTTAAGTTTTCTAAGAATTCGTACATCCCTACAATGTGTTTTCTCCAGGGCCTCAATTCTCCAAATTATTCGTTCGCATTCGTATGCGTTCATGAACGTATAGTGTCTAAACGTATACGTTTCAAAAATTCTATTCTCCAATGGTATACGTTTGTCTCGCTTGATTTGCATTCGAATACGTTTACTAAAGGACGGTTCCACTAGACTTTTTTATTTGTGAATGGACCAATTAAACAACAGCACCACCCTCCATGCGTTGGATTAAATGTCAAAATTTGACATCTTGACATTGATGTACACTAAACCTATAATTTTATTTGAATATAAAAAAAATGCCGAAATTAAGTATTTCTGTTCTCTGAAGAGCAAAAAATAATAATTAGAATTTGGTTCGACTTTTACACACAAAAAAAGCAATCGAATTTTGAGAAGATTTAATAATAATGTTAAATGTTATCCCTGTACCAAAAAGACTGGAAAAACAGGAAGAAGATCTATATATAAACATATGAAATATATTTACTGATTGATTTTAGACTTGATACGATAAGTTCTGTGGGTAAAAGACGCCTTCATGCAAAGAAATTTAACATATAAGAAAACTATTTAAGATACTATGTACTTTTTACAATGTATATTTTCTTTTGTGACCACCGCCTCCGGAGGAAACTCGGAGAAGGATCATTTCATGAATTTTAGTTTTTTCTATGAACTACAAAAAATTTATCTTAAACATACAGTTTGCTTTATTGGATTCATTCTTGTAATCAATATTCTTAATTGTAGACAAAATATCATTTATTGTAATAAACAAGTTCACAGTTATTATTTCAATTAAGAATGCCAGAAAAATATCCGATTAGCAGGATATTTCTTTTACTTTTACTTATAAAGAGCTCTAATGCAAACGAAAGTTAAATATTATTTTTTTCCTTAGGAATAATAAATTACAGTCGGGTTGAATACTTTTATCATTTTTCTATTATACATATATTATATGATATATTAAGAATTTATAATTTATATTTTTCAAAATATACTTGCCTTAAAAAATAATAATAGAATTCATCACTAAATAATTTTATAATAAAATTATTCCCCATAGTATAGTGTTTTTATGTATAATACTATTGCACCTATATGTAAACGTATGGAAAATTCATTGAACGAATGGTCAGTCCCCGTTCGTTGTCAAACGTATGAAAGTTGTACGGTTAGAAACATATACGTTCATGAAACGGACGCTGGAGAATACCAAAATCTCGTTTCATACGTTTCGAACGCCGCAAACGTATACGTTTAAATTCGAGAATAGAGGCCCAGGTCTTTACAAGTCAGTTCATCTCTCCGATTTAACTGTTTATTTATTTATTCTATTATATACCAAAATCTATGCAATTAATGCTCATTTATTTCTTTACGTATAGATCAGAAATAGGAGTATTCTGCTTATTTTGTAATATTTACTATTTAAGCCAAGTTTCAAACCCAGTTTGTGAATTTCTAATAAAGTATCCAAATTTTTATATTCACATAAATTAATGTTACAGGAACACAAAGAAAATACATAATTATAAATTTTTAAAAATTCATATCTCTCTTCTTTTTACTAATTCTCAAACAATATTTATAGCGTTACTCTTGACTTGTGAAGCACTTTTAGCAAATATATTCCAAAAAATACCTACAAACTGAAGTCGAGAGTCTTGTCGAGACTTCAAGACTTTCTCGACAAGACTCGATATTGGTCTCGTCTCGTCTCGACTTTTCAGTCGAGACTAAAATTATGGTCTTGTCTCGACAAGACCAAGACGAGACGAGACAAGACCAAGACTGGTCTTGGTCTTGCGGCAACACTAGTAAACTAAATAAAACTTGTGTGAATATCCGATCGCACACCAGGTATAATATACTTGTATTTTTATGAAAGTAAAAGAAATGTAGAATGATGTAAGCTGCTAGTGGCAATGAAAATTTAAACTAAAATAGGTATAACTGTTTTTACCTCCCGCTACCCTTGGTAAGGGAGGTATAGGGATCGTGCTAAAAGTCGCATATCGAGATTTTGGTAAATGACCACATTTTAAGGTCCCTAGAATCCAATTTTAGCATTTTCACAATGATGTCTGTGTGTATGTGTGTGTGTGTGGATCCTCCACTCTATCTCAAATACTATCATTCAGAAAAATTTTAAACCTTGTATTTCTATCTTATTCTAATATGGAAAGAGACCATTAGATTTTGGTGTATATCAGATAACCGGAAATGGCACTTTATTTAAAGCTCAAAACAGATTTTCTTCGAAAAATACCTTCAAATGTTATTTTTTTCAACATTTGTGTTATTAAAAAAATTAAACATTATTAAATTTTCTACAGATTTGCATTAATACTTTTTCTATATATTTTATGGATATAATTATAAAATTATGTATAATTTTAATCCCGAATCCTACGCTTTAAACAAACAAAACTCCTTGGTTACACAGTTGATATCTCAAATGTATGTAACTGATAGATAAATGTCACTGTCAAAGAACTAATCATTTCAAATTAATAATAGTAACGTTTAAAAAAAATAGTAAATAGAACCATAGTTATATGGAATAGATCTTAATACAGTTTCCAACATAACTAAATATGTAAGTTTGTATATTTATAAAAATTAAATAGCGGGAGGTTTGGTGTTGGCCACATCAGAGTTTTTTTAAATAATTGTTTTATTAAATTGCTTATTATCTATGTATATTTCCAATTATTGACCACGAAAGTTATTTTAAACGTATGTATTTACATATACGAGTATATTTTTATAAGTTTTGAAATAGACCAATTTATATCTACTTCATAGAACATTGAAATTGTTATTTAAGTATTAAGGTCAGTAAGTGGGGTCTCATGGCCGCATGGCTGAGTGTCTGGTCTCGTGTCTGGTCGCGAATCTGAGGAACCAGGTTCGATCCCGACCGACGTCAAATATTTCGAATTTTAAACGGCACAAAATTGACCCCTGTGGTTCACTCTCTACGCCAGCAATAAGTGTCCGTGAGGTGACGCCTGGTAAGCGCCCTCACGGTGCAAATATTTCATCATTATCGATTATGTACGTACGTACGTACGTATTACATTTATTGAAATCAGCTCGGAAATCAGTATTTAACATATATTATTTTACCATTACCGATATCTGTGTACAAAGCAGATTGGCACACCCAGCAATGGGTAATAATATATTTATTTATTTATTTAAGGTCGGTAAGTGCTTCCTACCGGTTGAAGATGATTTTGGAGATCGGGACGAAGACGAGATTTCCAATACATCCAATACCGGTAGACGAGCACTGACCTAAAAAAATAAGATTTGTAAAATATTTTGACAAAAAATTTTAGTTGTCATTTTTAAAGTGGGTAAGCTTTGATCGTTGTGTTTTTACTTATATCGCCTCCGCCTCCTGATCAGTAAAGGATTCACGTCCTTTACCGATCATTAATTTAAAAAAAAAATCGGCTGCCTTGGAAATCTTATCACCTTATCGGTAAACATAAAAAACGATCGTGCAAAAAAATGTTTGTGCAACCGGACGCGAAATAAGCATTTCGCAGCCGCAACACAGGCCGCGAAATTGGATTTCGCGTCCGTTGTTATGGTAACGGCTGCGAAATTCATTTCGCGGCCGTTGTCATGGTAGCGGTCGCGAAATTAGGTAAACAATCACTTTGACACTTGAGAATTACATAGTTTTGTTTATCAAATGTCAATCCCATAGCCACCTTGAAAGATAACTTTCTATTAAGAATAAAACTTTTTAAAATTAATAAAATTTGTAATTACACATTTTTTACGGTTGCACAAAAAATATTGTGTACACCTTGTCCGCGAAATCCTTTAGCGCCCTCGAGATTGTCTTGCCTCGGCCGCAAACGGCCTCGGCGACAATTTTTCTCTCGGTACGCTAAAGAGTGATTTCGCGGCCTTGATATACAAATAAATAATTACGTCTTAACGGATAACAAATAAGACTTTTTAGAACTATAGGCGAAGTGCACATTTTGAGTGTCAGCGCCTCTAACGGCTACATTGACATTTTTGGTTACTGCAACAATTTTGACATTTCAAGGAAGTGACACAATTTACAATTTTATTTTGAGTTTTTGCTACTGTGCATGAATATATTACATCATAGTATATTGTAATGAATAAAGAAAATATTTAAAATGCTATATATGTGATGTGACTATCAAAAAAGTCAAAATACCAGCGAAGTTACTGTGGCAGAAAATATAATTTTTCTCATAATATGTGTGATTTCTGTAAACCATTTTATCAAATTTAAATTTATATTATAATTTATAATATTAGTTAAATGTTACAAAATGCAGAATACATGGAAATTGAGATTAAAAAGTTGGAAAATTTGAATGATTGGAAAGAAGAATATTTATCAGTGTATAATGTTAGCATCTTTCTTTTATATTCGCAATAAATGAAGAAGATTCTTCATTGAAAATATACCAGGCTCTAAGTGGAATCAGTTGCAGTAGCTCGGAAAAGAAAATACACGAAAAATACGAACCAAGTGAATTTCTACCTTTAACATTACATGTACAAAATCTATAATAAATAGACGAATTATGTCAAAAATAGCCTTCTATTTCATACAACTGCAAGTATTATACAATTTTATGACAATTTTCTGCTTCTTGTATTATATTTTGTTCAAATATTAACTTAAGAAACACATTTTTATATAATTCATTATTGCAATCAGACGACTATTGTTGGAATTTTATTCATACGATAAGCATCTTTTACAATGAGAAAATATATGTATACCTAAAAGAATTTTTCATATTAGTAGAAGAAAAAGTTATTTTCTAAAACATCTGTTTCTCATATAATCTTCTAAGAAATTTCTAAAATTTGATACTTCAATCGGTAATTTTATGAGAATTATTACATCCTCCAATCCATCACATAATATTTAACATCCTATCATTCGCATTTATTGCAAATATTTTATAAAATAGAAATTGCAAAATTATTCTGACATAAAACATAACCTTGCTATGTTTCAATGATTAACCATTTTCTCATTTTTGTCCGCTGTCGGCGCTGACTACTTTTGTGCACACCGCCTATAGATCGCTTAGATAAAATATTATAAAAAAATAATTAAAAATTGTGGTGTTTCCATTCTAGTTAAATATGTAAAATGCAATTGCACAATATTGTTTTCTACTTATTCAATTCTTTCCTGAATATGGTTAGTTATTGTAGGGTGTTTTAACTCAAGACACGCTCTCTCTAACTACATAAATCGAGTGCACGTGGCATCCACGTGGCAACCCCTCAAATGCACTGTCAAAATATTTACAGGAAAATTATAGCTCTCATTCAAGCAAAGTCAAAGTGCCAATTACTCAATACCGTCAAACAAAAGCGGGGAAGTGTTGGGCGTGGGGTCGCGCTATATTGTTCAATCACATATGAATAAAAAGGTTTATACATTTGGTTTTTTATTGCTAATTGTGGAGGAGAAATAGGAGGTGGTATATTATTGTATAAAATCGGTATTGTAGTCGTGAGAAAAGAAGAAAATTATAAAGGAAAAAAATAAAAATGATTTGGTACATTATTAAACGAAACTTGCGTTTATAAATATGGTACCTCTATATGGAAAAAAAATTATAATAAAATTATTAAAAATTGTCTCGTGGCTGCGTGCCTGAATGTCTGGTCGCGAATCTGAAGAATCGGGTTCGATCCCGACCGACGCCAAATATTTTGAATTTTAAATGGCACAAAGTTGACTCCTGTGGTAAACTCTCCACCTCAGCAATAAGTGCCCGTGAGCTGACGCCTGGTAAACGCCCGCAAAGTACAAATATGCCATCATCATTACCGATGATTGTGTACAAAGCAGATTGGCACATTCAGCAGTGGATAATATGCCGTGATAATATATTTTATTTAAAAATTTGTATCATTTCATTAAAAACATAATTTAAAAATCCGATGTGGCCAGCACACTACCTTCCGTCAGTTCTATGTATTTTGTATAAATGTCACACAGAAAGTTCTTTGCAAAAGATTTTATTTCTTGTAGTATATTACCTTAAGGCAGTTGTACATATGTATTTTATACAAATTCCATACAGAAAGTTTCTAACGAAAGATCCTATATTTCCATTAAAACTATAACACAAACATACTGTCAACTGCACTTGACGTGCACTTGATACTGACATCTTTCAATCAGAATTTTATTAATATAGTAGCTGTTTCCAGAGTTATAGCCTAGCTGGCTAATATATGATATTTAATTTGTTTATAATTTTTTAACTCTATATCCATTTAATATGAAGTATAAAATGTATTCAAATCGTATAGACAATAAAATATTCTTTAATATTTGTAATAACATTAAATGTGAAAAAATGTTATTTAACATCGTTTTTTCAAGAAAAACTGTTAAAATCTTCAAATGAGGGTACTTCCGGTTGCCCAATTATAACCAAAATCTAATCAGCGCTTCACATGGATGTAACGAAGAGGAATACGAAAGAATTATAATTTTTAGAATTGTAGTATTAGAGTTATCTCATTATTTTGTCACACACAGACACACACACACACACACACACATACATACACACACACACACACACACACACACACACACACACACACACACACACACACACACACACACACACACACACACACACACACACACACACACACACACACACACACACACACACACACACACACACACACACACACATCGTAAAAATAGTAAAATCGTATTCTAGGGACCCTAAAACGTGCTTATTTATCAAAAACTCACCACCGAATTGTTTGACAAGACAATACCTTCCTTACCTAAAAGTGACGAAGGTAATAAATATAACATCACGGTTCTATATGCATTTTAAAGGTTAATTCCAAAATTCTTCCAGAAATAACAAAATAAAAATGAATAAACAATTGATGTCAAAATTTGAGCGTTTCAGTCTTTTTTCATTGGAGGGGACTGTTCCGGTATTTTTTTGTGTAGAAATAAACAACTGAAATTAATTAATAATATTGAATGTAAATTATATATATATATATATATATATATATATATATATATATATATATATATATATATATATGTACATTGTTCAATGTTATTTTTGAATAATATTGAAAATGACCGTTATTAATAAATATAATATAGTGAAAATTTATTTTTTCTGAAATTGGTGCGAAAGTACTATTTTTCGCGCCAAAAACGCGGCGCGGATGTCGCATTTCCATGACTAATCGAGAAGACCTTTAAATATTTTATTTAAAATTATATTGAATATTAATATTTATAGTTGTGTTTTTGTACTTTGGATATGTTAATCCCAGAATGTCTAACGGAATCTCATCGCAATTATTTGCTTCGTAAGACATTGCAAATAAACAGGAAGCCATGCACCAAAAATTCAAAACTGACAGTAATCCAAGATTGGTTTTAGTTTATTTGCTAATTTTTGTCACCTTACAAAAACGAGAGAAACTCACTACTAGATACTTATAGAAAATCAGATTTAATTATTAAATTTAAAATTAATTTTTATTATAATCAAAGTGCCTCGTACTTTGTATTTCAATAGGTATAACTACTCGTCAGTAGGTAATGTACCATTTTTCTGACTCTTATATAAATAACTATTATTTAATATATCGTATTGATTTTGACAAATTGTACAAAATATAGGTATAGGTACGTTCATATAGATCATGATAGTTATTGTAAAAAAAAATGTAATTGCATTTGATGAAATGTTTAAATAATTATACGAGTATATTAGAAAAAATTGTTCAAGTTTTATATTTCATATTACAAAATGAGCCTGTTTCACATTTTGCAAAAAATATTTTAAATGAAAGTTTATGCAATATTTTTCTTGTTAATAATTATTTTTTTAAATAAATAAATATATCATCACAGCATGTTACCCATTGCTTGGGTGTGCCAATCTGCTCTGTACGCAGATATCGTTAATAATAATTATTTATTGTTATTTTCGTAAATAATTAAATAAAAAGATTGGCGCCAAAAATAGTCATGAAAAACAACCCCTTATTCCTGTGTCTTAGAAGCACATACAATACGTCATTCACAGCCAATAGATAAATTGTTTTTGATCACCTTCGTTTATTTTTGTTATTTAGATAAATAAAGGTAGGCGATAGTTTGTCACATGTTAATATTCATTTTCCATTATAAATGAGTAATAAAGTTTGCTCCTAGCAGCATTTTTGCAAGAAGGCGCAATACGATACTGTAAATTACTCATTTTATATTGAATTTTTTATTATCTAACACGAAATTTGACAATTTGACAATATATTTACCATAACACTTGTAACAAAACATAAAGAATTGGCACTATAAAGGGACCAATTAGAGCCAATGAAGATGTATGTGCTGTGACGTCACATTCCGTTTCAGGTCACATGACTTTCAAAATATCCAAATATCAAAAATTAATTATAAAATATCTAATGGATATTTGGTGATATTTTCAAATTTGAGGTTATTTAAATAATGATATCTTTTTAAATTTAAACTTAGAAGGCATATAAAAAATCTTGCAATAGCTCTATTGTGGCATAAATATTTTACAATTTATTAGGTTACGGTCAGTCAGAATATTTAAGGTTAATTTAGTTTAGCGCAATAGGTATTCCTTGAGAACAATATTGTAGATTCCAAATACTCCCTTCTTACAAGTTACTCTATGTGCAAACAGCAAATTATTCATACATACAGTATATTGTATGTGCAAATAGCCTCATCAGTAGGTATGTATTTTATTGTTGTCAATTATCCATGTTCAAACAAACAATATAAATATACCTAAGTGGGATAAAATCTAGCAAAATGATTACGTTAAAATCTGTTCTACGGACTGTATGATTTTGAAATCTCATATGAATAATGGTTGTAGAATAGAAGTTCCTTAAATGACAAATATAGTTGTGTAACATGAAGACAGCTCGGCGCGGCGAAATCCGTCTAAGATCGAAACTTCATTTCATTGAAACACAAACATATAGCACAAGAATACACAATACTTTACACGAAAAAATGAAACAGGTTCTCCGTCAAAACGTAAAAATCGAACGAGTTGCCTTAGGCTTTCCAGACCACCATTTTGAACTACAGACCCTGCGATTGGTTGCAGGGAGAAAGCCTCCCCATGGCAACGCCAATCACGAGTCGGGGTTGGCGAGACGCCAGATATGATTCGCCCGGAGTTTGTAAAGAGAAATAAATAGGGAATTGTTGGATGTGTAAGGTATGTATGTAGAGGGTTGCATGAGGCAGAAAAGGACGGGAATAGAGGGTGTGTGTTGTGAGTTTATAGGGCATCCACATCCCAGATAACAGAACAACACTATCACGACTTAATATCGTTATAGTCACTCTTGGTTTGGAGCTATACGCATAAGCAACACTTGTCATATGAATTACTATGTCTAGTTGTGTGTGCGTGTAGTGTGAGTGTCTTTCCTGCTCCGCGGTGGAGTTCAAGGGCGTAGGGTCGTGCCTGGGAGCTGGGGGCTCCCCGGCGACGGCTTCCGACGAAGTCCCGCAGCAGTTCAACATCTTCCCGGCGATCTTCAGCCGCCAGCTCAACTTCTCCAACTCGTGCCCGCAAAATAAGATGATGGACGAGCTGAGGCCGAACCTAGTGGGGGTCGGGAACCTCCTAGGGGTGAGCGGCTTGCTCGACGACCACCACCTGCACCCGATGGCTGGGGGAACAGCCACGGAGAAGAACGCGACGAGTACTAGCGCGAGGAAATGTAATACTAGTTCCAGTAGTGCGGAGGATTTCAGCGCCTTGTATTCCGGATTGCCGCATAGTCATGATACAGGACATCATCCACATACGCCCGCGCATACGCCGCCGGCGAATACCAGACCCATTGCTGATCACACAGGTTAGAACTTTCGTCCTTAATAATACTATTAGCATAAGCTTAATTATACACAGTAATTGGGTGGACGTCCGGAAATAAATAGTTACCTAATTAGCTTCATATTTTATCCTTTTGTATGTAAAGAATATTGTGACACAAATGACTAGCAATATTATTGTTGGATGAATGATTCTTGAACTATCTATTCATTTATTTTACTAGCATTCACCCCAATTCTGTATGAAAGTTGGTAAGTCTTGGCTACATTGCTAAAAATTGTAACAAATAGGAACAAAAGTAAAGCTTCTTATTTTAATGTGTTATTCAGTGTTTGCAATAATTATTAATGGTTACTTACTTTAGCAATGTAGGTAGAAGTTAGTAATGTTACAGAATTGGGGTGATTGTCAACTCATTTATTGCTAGTAATATTTTGAATTAAATTTGTATGGATATTTATTTTGCTACATAAAACTGAAGATTTGACCTCTTCTTTTACACAACACTTGAACAATGGATTAGTGTATCAGTGAAAAGAATATACCAGTGGATTAAAGCATTAAAGCAAAAAGGTTGTATGTCCAATATTTCTGATTTTGTGTTGATATTGAATATTTTTTCATTGCCATATTGGTTATAATTATATTTGCATTGTTTGTAACTTACGACTACATATTTTACTTTTAATGTATACATTTTATGAGCAATCTTGTTCTAGTGCCCCTTTTAATTTACAAATTTAACTACTCTTTTAATAATATGGAGTAAAATAATTCTGGGATGCAGTCATGTAATTTTTATTATTATTTACTTCAACGTTTCGATTTTATTGACATATAATTTTCAAATTATGAACGCCATTGACGGCAAAATTTTATCCACCGTTTATTGTAACGTTGAAGTAAATAATAATAAAAATTAGATGACTGCATCCCAGAATTATTTTACTCCATATCCAAATCCAGTCAAGAAATTACTTTTCCACATCTTTTAATAATTTTAAAGGGTCGCGTGGCTGTGCGTCGTGTGCGTCAAGTGGCCGGTTGTAATTTTTATACTCGTATACTTCAAATTAAAAGACAAAAATTATTTTCAATTTTTAAATAGCATCAAAGTAAACCCTGTGGTGATCTCTCAACAGTACAGCTATATCGTCATTACCGAAATATGTCAAAAGAAGCAGAATGGCACGTGAAATATAGGTACTCGGGATGATATTATTTATTTATTTTTAGTTTTAAAAGTGGAGTTTTGAATACGATATACAACAAAATTATTTTTGATTTTTTGGCATTTTTCTCATCGTAGGAATTTGTTCGAAATGATGGTACCGTGATTGAATCCTAATTTTCACAAAAAATGGACATACCACTTTTGCACTTTAAACCATCGATATCTACTAATAAAATTAATAATTACGATGTTTAAATGTAAATGGATTTTTCATACTCGTATACTTCATGTATAGGTACCTTAAGTGGGTGAATTTTATTAGAAGTGCATTAAAGGCAAGTTTTTTGATCTCTGGTTAAAATTTTAACCATGATTAAATAAACAATATTGAAACAAAATGAACTATCAAATGACAGATTTATCATTGTTGTCAACAAAACGATACAAATATTGTTTATTTAATTATGGTTAAAATTATAACCAGAGATTGAAAAACTGGCTCTAAGAGTAGAAAATATGCTGACATATAAAACGCGCTTATACTCGTAGAAATAAATGACAATTTATTAAATATATATATAGCTACCGATTTTTATCGTGCTGAACGTATTAATCTGTTTTAATTAATTTAATAATAACGTTGCATTTGTATACCGGAAACAGGGTGTTTACCAACTGTCACTTCGCGGGTACTTGTAGCTGTCGCGCAGAATGCATTATAGAGTTCAATTTTATATAACCGTATTTGAAAATATCAGAGTTCTCTTTTCAAAAACCACTTTCCTCTTTAAATTTTAAGTTTTTTATTAAAATTATCAGTCTTACCAACCAAGAATTTTTTTAAAAATAGTTCTGCTATAAAAGTAAATTGAAGCGAAATAGGAAAAAACAGTTTTAAAACACGCATGTATTACAATACTCGTAACTCGATTTTGGTTAAGAATTGACATTGCATTAGGCCACATATATTTATTATACTTCTTTTACTTCTTCTTATATATAATTTCAATTTTGAATGTCGATTTAGTATTTTTGAAAACAATATTGATTTATTGGCGTATGTAGTACAAAGTGAACCGTGAAGAAAAACAATAAACGATACAAAATAAATAAATGTAACTCAAGAAAGTTTATATAGTGTAGTTTCTTTTTCAGAGGTTTTAAAAATAATATCAATAAATTTAAGGTGGTGGTCGTCATTAGCGATGGACTTTTCGAGCTGATTCTGAAATAGTGGCGATTTCTCGGCAAACAGATTCCTTGAGGGTTTTAAAGTTTTGAGGTCGGTGTGTACACCTTTGATTTCACAAGAAGAAATCGCGGTGTGTGAAATTATTTTGAGCGACATAGTTGCAGAGGGAAATCAGCTTACCCGAAAACATATCTCGCAAAACTTGTATGGATCTCCGCGCTGGATGAATGACCAATCATTGATAGTTCTCACAGTCGGATGCCTGCTTTCCGTAGGATGTTGCATAACCTTACATTCTGCGATTCCTTCTTGTGGGGCTATCTGAAATTAAAGGTGTACACAACACATACCACATCAATGTCTTAAAGCCCTGGATCCTGAATACCGTTTCTTGAAATATGAGAATTTTCGCACAAGGTGGCGAAATTTCATCTCACTCTCATTTAACTTAATAATTTTTCACTTTTTTAATTCTCGAAAAAAAAGTGAGATATATTACACCTCTCCAAATGGCCAGAATTTAGCAAGTGAGAAATTTGATATAAAGGTGATTGATTTTAGACATTAGGTACGTTCTATCGGTGTCCGAAATCTTCCTACTTCTTCTAATAGTACGGTCGTTCTTTTGCGTCAAAAAATTTGTATATTCCTACGAATCATTCCAACTTCAAATCTGGAAGCGGTGATAGGAAGGTCTATGGAGTGAGGATAAATTCAAAATTTTAAATAGTCAACTGCCGCGCTCGCCTTTCTGTCAATTTTAGATTAGGTTGTGCCCAAAACGGATCATTTAAAATGAAAAACGACAACAATAAAAAAGATATTATTTAATATAAGGGATAATCTATTTTTAGATCATAATTATTGTAAACTGATCTATAATTTTTTTTTCATTTTCAATCTGTAATATTTGCATAACAACATTTTGAAGATCCATAATAAACATACAAAGTTATATTTATTTATTACTTGACAGTCATTTGCTACTGAGCTGCTATAGGCGATGTGCACATTTTGAGCGTCAGTGCCTCTAACGGCTACTTTGTTGTAGTTGGATACCTAATATATTTTGACATTTCGAGAAAGTGATACAATTTACAATTTTATTTTGATTTTTGCTCTTTGTATATTATACATCATAGTATACTGAAATGAATAAAGAAATTATCTAAAAGGCTATATGTGATGTGATTCAAAAAAGTCAAAATACCTAGGAAGGTACTGTGGCAGAAAATATAGTTTTTCTCATAATATGTGTGATTTCTATGAACCATTTTGTCACATTTAGTTTTATATTATAATTTCTAACATTAGTTAAATATTACAAGATGTACATCATATGGAAATTGTGATTAAAACATTGGAAAACTTGGATGATTGGAAAAAAGAAAGTTTCTGTATATCACGATATCAGTGGATAGTGGGTGATCTTTCTTTTATATTCGCAATAAATAAGAAGATTCTTCATTGACAATATGCCAGGCTCTAAGTGGAACCAGTTGCACAAGCTCAGAAAAGAGAACACACAAAAAATATGAACCATGTGAATTTTTACTTTTAGCACAAAAGTATAAGTACCTATTATATAATTTTACGATAATTTTTGCTTCTTTTATTATATTTTGTTCAAATTTTAACTTAAGAAACACATTTTTATACAATTCATTATTTCAATCATACGACCATTGTTTGAATTTTATTCATATAATAAGTATCTTTTACAATAAGAAAACAAGTAAATCTAAAAGAATTTTCCAAAATAGCAGAAGATATCTGATGAAAAGTTATTTTCTTAAGCATCAATTCCTGATGTAATCTTCTAGAAAATTTATAAATTTTGATACTTCAATCGATAATTTTGTAAGGATTATTACATTCCCCACAGCATCATATAATATTTGATGTTCTATGATTTGCATTCATTCCAAATATTTTATAAATTAGAAATTACAAAATTATTCTTATATAAAACATAACCTTGTTATGTTTCAATGAGTAACCACCGTTGTCATTTTTGTCCGTTGTCGACGCTGACTTCTTTTGTGCATGCCGCCTATTGCTTTAAGAATATTATTATTCTAGTAGGAATATTCCTGACACCAATAGAACGTTCCTAAAGATAGTACGACATTGCATTCTTCTTTGATTACCTTTATACAGTTACTGTGATATTTCTATTATTATTTTAGCTGGTATTGATAGGGTTGCTTCTCGCAACTATTTTTTCTAGATTTATTGAATTTTGAGTCCGCAAGCCTTATACAGTTTCCAGGCCAAATGTTCTCCATTCCTTTGAAAACGAATGACTAACTTATAGCCAAATTTTCCTTCTAAACAATTATTTATTATTTATATTCATACGTAATATAACAAGTTATATGATTATCATCGATGATATTCTCGAGTGAAACCGAGTTGCAGATTTCACGAGTCCAAAGGACGAGTGAAATATGCTGCTTCGGTTTCACGAGCAATATCTTCGATTATTAATCATATCACGAGCTTATATTTAATGAGAGAATATAATGAATTTTTGTGACACATTGTGTGCTGCTAACCTAACTTTTAATATATTGTATTACAACATGGTTAATTTGACAATGGCCTTATTATTTCCATCGTTGTTGATATCAACCCAACGATTATCGCACATTTTTATACTCAAAATTAACTGTCAATGTCAAATTAAGAAAACAAATCCCTTAGTAACGCATATAAATAAGGTGATAATTTCTATGTTTTTTATCATTGCTGTGATAGACATGTAACTAGGAAGATTCTGAATGTTGATTGGCGGAAAACATGTCATGAATTATATTCTCTGTACAATATAGGCAAATATATTCCGCTCGCTGAAACGAAAGAATGTGGAACTAATTCTTAAACAGAGATAAGTCATTGATCAAAAGAGGATAATTTTGGAACCAAACCAATAGAATAATTTGTTTCTGTTCAAGAAATAGTTCCACATTCTGTCGTTTCAGCGAACGGAGCGTACTAAATAACTTGTACATATTTTCAATATCGTGTGGGATTATTGCCCAGTGGGATCTTGGCTGTTGTAGTCAAATGTATATAATTGTTATTGCCCACACCAAACTGATACCACTAATAAACAAAAAAACGGTAAAGTAGTCAAATTTTTTGTTGTAATGTCTAATGTTGGTTGGTTTACATTGTCACCCAAGCAATTAATTAATAGATCAACTAAATTTTTTGTCAGCTGAAATAATTTTAGGAAAATTTGGAAAAAGAGCTTATCCCTAAAGTCATTGGCTGGTATTCTGTGCGCCCGACTAAGCCAGCAACTATATACGTTGTTCCATTTAAAGCTGGGTTTATGCAGCAAAATCATAGTCATTGTCATAGTCTAACAATAAAAACATTATTTTTATAATAGATCTGTTTATGCAACATCGTCATAGTCATATGAAAAGTCGGTATCATGAACATAAGCATAATCACAGAATTGGATTAATTTCAATTTTAAGACTATGACTATGACAACTTACAATCTGCGCGTGCCTGAGAACAGTCAGACTCAGAAAACAAACTCTATTTTAATTGTGATGTTTATTGAGAACAAATAAAATAAATAAATAAATATATCATCACGGCATATTAGCCATTGCTGGGTGTGCCAACTAGCAACAACTAATTTTTCCCTACTATTTTTTAACATACATATTTATATTTATTTATTCATCACATATATTATTTAAGAAATTGAGTTTTGAGATTGACTAATTAATAGTCACAACAAAAATTCTACGTTAAGACTGGTCTTATGACTATAACTTAAGACTATGATTATGATGCAGTTTTGAACTCTCTGATTGGCTGAAACTGGAGACAAGAGACAAGTTTACTCAATGCAATTTCGGCTACGTAAAATTAGCACTGATGCCAGAGCGATCTGCTGAATGGCTTAAATAGAATAGACCATAGTGCTAGTTAACCGATTATCATAACGTTACAATACATACTTTAACGGATGACTAGCTAGTCGTTTGCTTAGTCGCGAGCTCAGAATACCAGCCTATATTTATAAAAAAAATCTGATGTGGACACCACACGACTTCCTTGTACGCAAGACCAATATGAAGTATAGACCCAATTATAAACTTGCACGTATTTGATGTAATTTAACATTAACATCTATTTTTTTTGTTATTTTTTGTCCTAATCCATATTCATTATAATAACCAAAAAAGTATATAAGTTTTAAATTTACATATCTCGCTTATACAAAGGGCTAATTTAATAATACTTGATGTGCTAGACGCAGAATTCTCTAAAACTATTATTTGAAGCATTTATTTCTAAAATCAAAATGAAACCATTTTATTCAAGAAAAACTGTTAACAACTTCAGGTAATATATCACTTCCGGTTAGCCTGTTTTAACCAAAATCTACTATGTTATTCCAATTGATATAAAAGTCTTATATACCAAATTTGAAAAGTTTTGGATTATATTTTAAAATAGTTTTTCATTACAATCTATTATAGGCTTCAAATAAAGTACCATTTCTGGAAATTATGTAATGACCAAAAAGGGAGGTGCACAACTACATGTTATAGCAGTTCTAAATACAAAATTTCAACTTTCTACGGCTTACCGTTTTTGAGTTATGCGAGATACGTACATACGCACGTACGTACGTACAGACGTCACGACGAAATTAGTCAAAATGGATTCAGGGATGGTCAAAATGGATATTTCCGTTGAAATCTGAAAACCCAAATTTTTCGCGATTACAATACTTCCTTTACTTTGTACAAGGAAGTAAAAACACTGAAAAATTAGTATATTGTGTTATTAGGAGTAAAAGTGCAAACATCCGCCCTCCCCACACACAGACACTTTTACTCCCAATGACATACTCGTACTAAATTTTTACTTCAAAGGTAGATAATTTTTTTAAAATTGCTACATGACGTTTCAGTAATTAAAAACAATTTACTTGGCGTACGTTTAAGGATTTCAATTATTGCACTGTTGCTATAGATATTTTCGTATTTGTTCACACTTTGTTATAAACATTGAGCCAAGTATTTTCACGTTTTGACGTTGAAATAAAAACTGTGCAATTTTATATTCTCCTTGTGTGCAATTATGTCGAAATTTGAAGTATTACAATATTCGCCCCCTGAAGTTGTTTAATCGGATATGTCCAACAGTGTGGCTGAAGGATCTGTCGATGAGGAATCATTTTAATTCTAAGTATTCTTACCTTCATTACCGTTCCTGTAATTGTAATCTGTGTATCTGTTATTCTTTAATATGTTATTTCGTTAAAAGTAAATTCTATTTTTAGTAACTTTAACTTTTATCTTAGGTTATTTAGTGTATTTTAGTGAAAATTAAAGCAAGGCGACATTACAGGTTTCCACTGTACAGTTACCTACTTCTTATTCGCTGATTTTATAATAATTTCTATGGATATTTATTGATTTTACCGGTTTCATATTATATCATATTGACAAATATCAAAATAATTTTTCTATTAACCGTAGCAATTTGAAAGTAACATTAATGAGAGAATTTCAAAAAATTATATTTATCAATATTGTCTTAATTTTCTGAAACCGATAAACTATTGAACAAACCACGGAAGTTATTATCATAACAAGCCTTATGTCTTAAAATCCTCGCTCTACGAGCTCGGATTTCTAAATTACCTCTGCGGCAGTTATGATGTGCATAACATTCTTAGGTATGTTAATAGCTATTACTTCTACCTTACGAATCAAGACCCAAAAGATGCCACTTTTATGACGTTTGAAGAAAAACCATATTATATACCCTTTTTTGTTTTACAATGAATTTTTTGTATCTTTCACTGATTTTGTAGAATAAAGATTTGAAATGAGATACTTCTTTTTGGCTCAACCTGTACAGTATCAGTATCACTTTCCTTTAATAATGTTCATTCTAATTTCCATATTATTATTACTTATTATAATTCACTAAAAACCAGTCGTAAGTAACTCCAGTGATTGTGATGCACTCACCAATACCACAATAACGATCCCAATGTCATCTTGAAAATCACAACAAAAATATTGAACTGCAAGAATATATCTCCTCCCTATTATTATCATATAATTTTGACGTTAGCACCTCGGATATGTGTGCAGTACTTAGGTAGTAATGAAGTGTCAATTTACTGCTCTGGTCTGGGGTTGGTGCACATGTCCTAGCGGAGCATATGCGGCCGCCGGAGCCCTAACAAAGGCCTTGTGGGGCCACTAGTTAACACCCAATTTGACATATTGTACTAGGGCACACATGTGCGACATGCATTGTTCGTTGCACAGCAAGGGATAATCACACACAAATTAGAGGATGCCCGAATTATGATAAGAATATAAATTAATGATATATTTACGGGAAGATAAAAAAAATATTCAATAGTATTTAGGTAAAGATTTGTTTTACATATCTGTACACTATACAGATAGCTCTTGCATATTGCAAAATATTAATTTTCAAGTACCGCGTCAGGCATCTCGTTCCTTTTATTGTCCTAAAGCACGAACAAATATCTTGACCAAATCTCCAGTGTACGTGATGTGTAAAAATGCATATTTATATAAATGAATTTGATATTTTTCGACACCGCCAAATAAAATATATTCAGTTTTGAAAACATTATAATTATGTCAATAAATTATAATGTACCTTTTTATATATGTATATTGCATGATTATTTTCTATTATTATTATTATTATTATTATTATTACTATTATTATTATTATTATTATTATTATTATTATTATTATTATTATTATTATTAATTCATTTGTTTGTACTATTACTGTTACTTTATGTCATTGTTTTTTTGTTTTGTCCTGTAATTGGTGTAAAACTGTTGGGCAAATAAACTCATTATTATTATTATTATTATTATTACTTATTATTATTATTATTATTATTATTATTATTATTATTATTATTATTATTATTATTATTATTACTTATTATTATTATTATTATTATTATTATTATTTTGTTTCTATATCCTTTTTGTTTTAACCGCAATATCGTATGCATTAATTTATTATAACGTCAATAAATTTCCTATCTCGTAAACAAGTTTACTTACAATTTTTTTTTTAACCCAATGAAGACAATGGTGTCATACAAGTAAATATATATACAGGGTGTTAACGGTCAAGTGCGAACATAGAGATTTAACATGGGATTTTAGTTTTTCGCAATTTCCTGCTCTCCTATTCATTTTACGGAAAAGACTGTGCAGTGCAAAGTTGTACAAAATTAAAAGTTTTCTTCATAATTTTAAAAACAAATTTCAAAAGTTCCTTTAATTAGTAGCAATAGTCCTGACTTATGACAGAAAACAATATGAATATTCTGACATTTTTTTGTTATAAAGTAAGTTATATCATGGGGCAGAATAGTGAGACGTCAGACTATAGCGTACAGCTACTGATAATACATAGCTGACTCGTCCGCCATATTGGTGCCAAAATGAAAATAGTAATTTATGAAATAAAAGTGAATTTCTCTCACGGTTCGTTAAGATTTTTGAGGTTAGAGAAAAATATATGTACTGCACTCGGTACTGCATAAGTACTTGTAAAAATTAAAACCATTTCTCAAATGATTTGCACAATTAGGAGCAGCACAACCCGTCATTATTATTCGCATCTTTTGTACAATATTATTTATGTTCCAATTTTAAGAAACTAGGTTTTTATTCGGTAAATTTTCTGTTGCCCCATTTTAGTCCCCACACGAAAATCGAAAATTCAGCGCCTAAGCTTATATGTCGGAAACTATTAAAGATCGGACCCACATTGATTAAGCTATTTTTACTCATTTTGCCCTCCAAATTTTGATCTCTATTTTTTAAACATCCTATAAAAAGTTACTATAATACCTCCATCCCAGTAGTTATTTATTTATATTTTACTCCACAATGTTATGACAAAGCAAAATAATTTGTTGCAGTTTAGAAGGTTAAATCACAGAATTAGTGACATTTGTAATCAACATTTCAGTGCAGAATATTAGGTTTCACAAAAGAAAACTTTCAGTATTTTATTAACACTGAAAGTTTCCTGTTGGTTTTAAATCACTCCTTTCAGTTGCCAGTCCAGTTTGATTCAATAATACAACATTCAAAACTATTAACGCTAAGGCCCGGTTTTACCAAATTCATGTTAAGAAATAACATGCGATTAAGTTCGTTAATAAAAAAAAGTTGTTTTTCCATTCCATATTATCCATAACCTTAAGCTAAAATATATGTTATCTTAACATCTAGAAAAAGTACATGTTAACTTGGAACATGAACTATCCTTTAATTTTGTGCCTGACAGTGACATTGTTTAATGTTTAATAATTATCAGATTTTGAATCCGTTTGATATAAATGCATATAGCGATGATGAAGAGGGACCAATAAGGACATCAAAGGATATTTTGACATAAGCCACATAATTTCGAAAACTATAGTCGGAAGGAGTTTTTCAAAGGACTCAGGCTGTCCACGCTGTCAAAAATATTATAGAACAAGTTTAAGATGCCACTTGACATGAAATGGATAAATAAATATCATAGTTAATGGTTTTATATAATTCCAGAAATCATGCATTGTCTCCTGCAGAACAATTGCTGGATTGAAGATATTATGCTACAGGTTCCTTTATATCAGTTGCCGCAAATTTTTGTGAAGTTTCTAAATCAACAGTAGTCACAACTATTGCTGGAATAAGTAAGGCCTTAGCAGCTCTAAGACCTTTTTGTATACATATGTCTACCATTCCTGAAGAAATTGTAGAAAGGAAACGCGAATTTTACAATATTGCTCGTTTTCTAAATTGTGTAGGTGCTATAATTTTCACATTTATACAACGTATACACCCAAACCAAATGAAATATTATGAAACAAAATAAACACCTGCCAAAATTCAGTGTTGTCAACTGTATAAAACACCGTTTTTAATTAGAAAATTATACCAACCTTATGAAAATAACTAAAAACTTTGGGTTAGCTAACATGGAGTTTCCGTTTGTGTGGAAAAACGTTTACGATGCTAACCGGACATTAACTTCATGTTACTTTTAACTCCATGTTTCATATCCGCATGTTTATTTATACTTGCTAAAACCGGGCCTAAATGTTCAAATGATTAAATTATTTTCAGCAATACTGAAAATTAAACTATACATTTAATTTTGGGAAATTTCTTGACTGTGGTTAGACTTAGATTAGGTGTTAACAATTACAATTACACAATTATTGTCGAATTTGATAGTAACTTGATGTGTATGTGCTTTTTAGGAATTTTTGTACGATGTTGAAAAACTGAATGTAGAAACGAATGTATTTTGTAAATATGTAAATTTTTGTAATATCTTAATCAGATAAAAGTACAAGAGTGTACCGAAAAGTCGGTTGTGTAAGAGTAAGGGTTTAAATGCTGTTTGACTGAAAATTTGAGTAATTGTTAAAAACTATACATTTAATGGTTTTTATGGTATAATACAAGTGCGTAAAAAATTACTCTATCCATATGTGTAAAGTTTAGCACAGACTATGCTAATTTCCGCTAGCGGCTAGACGGTACTTTTATATTTTATCTTTTATTATTTATTACATTATTTTACTCCCGTTGTTAAAATATGACTTACTGATGGTATTGAACACGACGTGAAGCTATATAGCAATCATTAACAGCTGAAGTTAGCTTCCTGCAGTTTTCGATTTATCAGACATGTATGGCAACTGTCATTGTATAAAAATAAGTAACCTAAATGTGTGTTTATGCTGTCTTAATTTGCAGTCGTAGAAAAAGTACCTTTGTGACTGGTTTTGGTTTTATAATTTAAATTTCTAAATTTGTGCCTCTCTAACCCTTTCGTCCCTGAATATAAACTGTGTTCTTTAAAAAAAAAAATAGAAATGATTGTGCCATTTTCGTGTCAATTTACGGTACTTTGTTATAAAAAAATTAATTTAATTGTTGGGGGTGGGCGTGGGAGTATGGTACATATGCGTACCAACAGAGTTTTAGTGTGGTACGTAGATGTACCATCAGGTAATAAATAATGTAGTAAGAATTTCAAACATATTTGTTAGATCACATATTTGTTCAAAATAAAATGAGCGCGCTATACGTAATAAGTTTCTGATGCATGTCGTGGTGTTTCGGACGGAGAAAAAAGAGGCCAGGATCATAAATCGGTCACGAGATATCGAATTTTTAGTAACTCTTGACTTGGTCGTCTCGAAAGAGCCACTGTTTGACTTGCTATCAAAATGGGCTCATTATTATCGCTAGATCCAGAAGAGAAGGGTACTGGTTCTGATATTTCTTCAATAAGAGCTTCCAACTGTTTTTCAATCAACGGTCGTCGGCTCATATTAGTACTAGCATAAAGACATAATTTCAAACCTGGTGGTATACATGTGTACCGGTAAAAATACCGGCTGGTACATATATGTACCGCGGTCACATATTTAGTCTGGCACAAATCTGAAAACCAAAATTCCGCTATGGTACAATTTTCGCTTTTATAAAATATATAATTTAGCTTTCAGATGTTTTGAAATATACATATGTGTACCATTCGGGACGAAAGAGCTAAAGATGCGTCCCCACTGTCTTGGCTTTTGCCGATTGCTAAGGCCGCACGGCAATGAATTAATACAAATGTAAATATCGTTCTTTGGAACTTTAGTATTGAAAATGATAGCCATAAGAGGCATGATAGCTTAATAGAGTTTTCTTTGGTGAATCTAAAAATAATACTGAAATGCGACATCGTTCGGCCGAGCCGTAATAGGGACGCAGCTTTATATATATATATATATATATTAAAGTTTTACTCGTAAAAGATGTAATGATGTATTTATTTATTGACTGCATTTTGGAAGAATACTATATTCTATTCGGCCCAAATATGAATACAAATACGATAACGATAATTCGATATATTATGATTAATTTCAAATTTGTGTTAAAATTTATATCATGATCGAAATATGCACATAATTAAAACAATATTTGAATCAAATATATACTGCAGTATAATGCATATGGATGAACTTATTTTGTATACATTTATTGAAGTCACTTACGTATGCATGTGTAATGGGGATTCATTATTATGTAATGTATTCTTTTACAAAAAAAAAACTTCTTTACGCAAATTTAAGGCTTTTATTAATCGTTTTAATACATATGTAAATAAATGTTAAAATAAAAACAACATAGATTTTTCAAGACAATTCGTATTCGTACTTATTTAATTCTAGTCGAGATCCTAGTCTACAAGCTTCTACCTTATTAACAAGTGTAGATATTATTTGATAGTGATTACATGGAATTATCTCCCTCGTTCCTTTTCTTTTGGATCTTCTTGTTATCTCCGTTTTGTTCTCATCTAAAAGTGTGATTTTTTTACTAACACTTAAATTAAAAGTAAAATAATTATAACTATACATATGATCATTCAATCATATTGATTTGATCTGCAAATATTTGTTATTCGCCACCCAAATTTATATTGGGGCATCAGAATTACAGCCCCAAATAAATCGTACCTAGTACACAAAAAAACTAGTCTAAAAGTCTAGTTTGACTGTTCATCATTTTAAGCTGTCCAAATATTATTTGGAACCCAATATTTGCTTGCAAGCAACCCAAGCAACAAATATTTCGCTTGTCTTGCTAACTTTTAAATATAATGGCAGGAAATGCAAATTATACATACATGAAGTTAACTTGTACTGTTTATATTTCTTTATATGGTGTTTGTTAACCACATGTCAACAAGGCCTTGAGAGTTTTATGATGGATGTTTATAACATAATTTAAATTATAAATATTTTGATATACCTAATATAACTTCTTCAAAATTAATTCCAGTATCTGCAAATAAATGTATTAATTCATTTTTCATAACTTCACAGACCCAGAAAAGAGATACGACAGCTGCCCACTTTATCGATGACTGTTGTGGATAACAGTTCTTCATATACATAGCTAGCAAATCATTCAGTGAACTAAGCAGCATGTCTTGTTTGCTTATACCTATTCTGTATGTCAGATAAGAATAGACTTAGGAGCAAAATACGGTTTACGATTCCAGCTTTCTGATTGGTCTAAACGCAAACCAAGTTTACAATAGCAATAAGCAGGTATATTATTTATTCCATTTTGACGTTATAATCTATTTTAACAACTTTAAGTAGGTAACTGTGTATTTGCTAAATAATTAAAAATGATCAAATGCTGACGTTTCGCGCTATCAAGTACACAATACACGAAACAAAACTAATCCATAAGTTTTATGTGTGTAAAACAGGCTGGCTCCGCAGCGCCACCAAGTCTATTCCTATCTGAAATACTGTATAGTTTTGCTTGATTTGCTTACTTCATTGAACGCAGATCGTCCATTTTAAAATGCAACATACAGAATTTGTAGTACGTATTATCAATACTAATTTCCAATAAACTAGCCTACACATGATCAACAAAGAATCAAAATTTTAATGTAGCACATCTTAGCAAAATTTGACTTATAAAAATTCATAATTTTAATATAATAAATGTTCAAAAATACCTCTATTCATACTGAGGCAATGCCCTAGTCTGTACAATGGAACAGAATATGTAAACTGTAGTATTGACTGTGATTAAGCCTAGATTTTATTTATAATGTTGCATTTTAAAGTGGACATGTATTACATTGCTGTCATTTTCGATATATGATAACAGACATTCATTCAACGCTAATAATTTTATTTTTGGTGCTCAAGCTCAAGTAATACTGGTCAACAAAATTCTGACCGTGAAAAACCAAATGTTTCATTTCTCATCTCATAATAATTTTTTCTTACCAAATATATTAACAAATTTTATAAAAATTTATGAAGACTATAAAATTTTCAGAAAATGTTGGTGCTCAGAACTTATTTTGCAGCTCATTTTAAAATATTGTGTGTACCACGAGTGCAAAATGACATTGCCGCTCTCGCGTCATTCAAGCTCTCAGTTACGCTTCGAGCTTCAAATTTCATGCTCGTGTGACACTGTAGCATTTTACACCCTTAGTACACAAATAATTATTTCATTCAGGAATCAAACCCATGACAGCAAAATATTATTCTCTCGGTACGTGTAAAACCGTATTCTTATAGATGAGTATTTGACAGTGCCAGATGTCACAATATACCTAGTAGGAACATTATTAAGCCCAGCATGTAGATATTGTATATTTATTGGTACCCAAATTAGGAAGTAAAATTTTTAGGAATAAATAGGTCGACATAATAGGTATATTTACACTGTAAAGTTTTACTTGTCATACCTGTAGTTTGACAACTGCAAGAAACAACTGACAGATTAACTTCGTGGATTGAATGTTTTAGCTATACAGGCTGCTCATTTTATTTGTTCCCGCCTAAAAATTCTTGAATAGGCAATCCATGTCATATATCATTTTGTTTCGCTCTTATATCTACCGTGATTATTCAATTTAAAGTCGAATATTTACCAAGTGACTTATGAAATGTATTCTATTTTGCATATTCTTAAAATTTCAGGCGAGACCAAATAAAATGGCGAAATGGGCACCCTGTATATTTGGAAATATTATTAATTGATAGTTTGTATTATAAGTTACTGATCAATTAAAATTAAATACATGCCAGTCATGCCATTTATAATTAGTTTCTAAATTACTTGAAATATTTCTCCTTGTAGTTTTTTTTTTTTGCATTGTAAATATGCCGTAGATGGAAGTAGTATTCAGTCCATTCTTAAGGTATATAGTACGTTCATATCAAAATCAGCTGAGTAGAAGTAAAGATAAACTTATACTAATATGTAATTTTTTTAATTAATCGGACGCATCATTTTTTGCCATTCGCCTCGGCCCGCTCGTTTTCGTTGTTGATAATACAGTCTCGCAGTATGTAGTAGTTCCTTGTTGGTCATCCATCCCTGTACTAAACTGCTGGATACGTTGCTTGAGCGTGTTATCGAGCGAGCCAGTATCAACACCAACGCACGCTGTCGAACCGTAGCCTAAACCAATATTATTTGTTAGCATCTAGGATGATTTGCAGGATCTGTATACTACTTGATTAGCGTGTGATAGGTAGTTCTGACAAATTAAAAGTAATATAAATCGGTTTTAAAAACATTCTCTTAAATTAACTTCCATGGTAAATTAGAGAAACGAACAAAAGCAATGCAACGTAATTTTTGACAGCAATGATTTAAATATTATAAGAACATGAAAGTTGATTCGAATTTGTTCTATATATTAAAATTGCTGTGGTATATTTCTATATTTTAAAATAAAGTAAATAATAATAATAATAATAATAATAATAATAATAATAATAATAATAATAATAATAATAATAATAATAATAATAATAATAATAATAATAATAATAATAATAATAATAATAATAATAATAATAATAATAATAATAATAATAATAATAATAATAATAATAATAATAATAATAATAATAATAATAATAATAATAATAATAATAATAATAATAATAATAATAATAATAATAATAATAATAATAATAATAATAATAATAATAATAATAATAATAATAATAATAATAATAATAATAATAATAATAATAATAATAATAATAATAATAATAATAATAATAATAATAATAATAATAATAATAATAATAATAATAATAATAATAATAATAATAATAATAATAATAATAATAATAATAATAATAATAATAATAATAATAATAATAATAATAATAATAATAATAATAATAATAATAATAATAATAATAATAATAATAATAATAATAATAATAATAATAATAATAATAATAATAATAATAATAATAATAATAATAATAATAATAATAATAATAATAATAATAATAATAATAATAATAATAATAATAATAATAATAATAATAATAATAATAATAATAATAATAATAATAATAATAATAATAATAATAATAATAATAATAATAATAATAATAATAATAATAATAATAATAATAATAATAATAATAATAATAATAATAATAATAATAATAATAATAATAATAATAATAATAATAATAATAATAATATAGTAAATTAATTAATAATAATTTCTAGACAAATATGCCTTCGATTTGTTCCTTGTTCGAGGATTTGTTGCAAACCGAATTTCAAAGCCGTACAAATATGGTGAACATTTCAATTATTTCAAATTATAGAATACCGACGTTGAAAAATAAAACATTAATATTAAATAATTAAAAAAAAAATAGTTTTGGAAAAAATTAATGGTACATTGAATTTTTTCTTATACATATATAATAGTCTATAAATTAATCAAAAAAGTATTTCTTCTAATATTAGTGTTTCAAACTTTAGGGAAAGCAAGCTCATTTTTTTAGGCCGGGTTTATACAGCAAAAATTAAACTAATACTTATAAAGATATCACGTCGAACATAATTATGCTTGAATAAGTTGAAGTAAAAACGCTCGGTGTAGTTTCAAATGTAACAATTTATTGCTACTTAATGCGCATTTCGGCTTACGCCATCATCAGAAGTACAATATAAAATAAAACGGCTAGTTTAGCTACACTAGCATTTTTTTATTAGAGCCTACAGAGTCGATACTCGTATTTATGACCGCTAGTGCATAAATATATTGATACGAGTATATGTATGAATTTTTTCCCATAATTTCACTGAAAACTAAATAAAAATTCCGGGAAAATTTCTGGGAATTTTCCCGTATCTTTATATTTCGTGAATTGACCCATCTCTATAGTCCCGACCAACGCCAAAAATTATTTCGAATCTGAATGGCACAAAATTGGCCCTGGAATAAGCCTAGAAAACAAGCAGAAGCATTCATAGCCTACCTACTTTGTAAATTTTATTAAAAATTTCTGATCCGTAATCCGTAGAATATTTAAAAAATATAGGCGGACATTAAACGTTGTTGGCACCACGGGGGTTAAACGACAATAATGCCTTTGGTCTTGGTCAACGTACACACCTCGGGCCAGAGGCCCTCAGAAAGTGACTGTTGGCCTCAGACATTATTGTCCTTATAACCCCCTTGATATTTTAATTACTATTAGGCAATCGAACATGACGTCGTAAGTGGAGGACAGGTGTGATTTTAACCTCACTTTTGAATATTTTAAAAAATTATTTATGTATATATCTTATTAATATTATAGAAATCAAGGAATTTTGATATAAATTATTCATAAAATTAAACCATAATTTTTTCCATGCCTCCATCATTGAGTAAAATACTCGCATGTATGCAATTTATTTCTGACAGTTGCCCTCCACTAAATTCATTTGTTATGGATTGGTCTATTATTTGTATCTAAACAAATGCTACATTTGCAACTGAAACGCTGTACTATACCTATGCAATTTCTAGCATCTACGAGGGTGGATTGAAAAGTTTCCGAAATAACTGAGAAGGCCTTGGTTTTTTGAAAACAAACCTATCTCCTTCTTTTGCTTCATATGAACTGTCAAGAAATTTCAGTACAGTGTGTCAATCGGTTCCATCGTGACAAGCATCTGTGTCGATCTACCTAGCGTTAAATCGATAATGGATGTAAACAAAGTTCGTGCGGTGATCAAGTTTTTTCATTTGGAAGAAAAGACGGCAATGGTGATCAAAACCAGGCTGGATGCTGTCCTTGCGAATGCTTTACTTTCTTTTTCCATCGCGTGAGTTTCTGTGTTTCGGAATTTAAGCTTGGACAAAAAATTGTGGACAAAGTCCACGATGTGGTTCCGGAAGATCGCCAAAATAAAAGTGTGTGAGATTGCGGAAGCCATAGGGATCTCTTATGAACGTGTAGTTCATATTTTACACAATGAGCTGGGCATGAGAAAAATGTGCGTCAAGTATGTGCCGCATTTGCTCATTTCGGAGCAAAAGCGCATTCGTGCCCGAAGCTCAGCCGAAAATTTGAAGAAAGCGAAGTCTTTCGGGACACCAAACGAATTTTGCTAATTTATTATCTTGGTAAAGGAAAAACTGTGACTGGACAATATTACGCCACACTTTTAAACTAGCTGACAGCAGTAAATCAGAAAAAAACGCCCGGGAATGGTAATGAAAAAATCTTGTTCATTCTTCTTTCATTCAAGTCAAATTGCTCAACAAAAATTGAACAAACGGAGGTTTGAAATCGTCCCCTATCAACCATACTCGATCGAGTTGGCTCCCTCCCACTTCCGTATTTTCCAAAACTGAAAACTTTTAACGCTGGAAATATATTTTAATACAATGAAAGACATCGATGCAGTCAGTAAATGCTTATTTTGAGGACCTCAAAAAATCCAGTTTCTGGAGGGAAAGGAAGAGGTAGAAAAAACTTGGACCAAGTATAGTGATGCCGCGAGACGAGAAACAATCCACTCTGTATCTCGTCTCATCATATTTTTTCTTGCCTTCTCTCAATCTCGACTCGAGAGTCTCGAATTTAAAATTAGCAATGGTAAATAAATTAGCATTACAAGGAACTTGGATAAAATAAACGAGTACCACTGATTAAAACTGATTATTTTACTGTCTGCTATTTAAATTGTAGGTATTAAAAAAATACTCAATATTATTACCCGTTGCTGGGTGTGTCAATCTGATTTGTTCGCAGTTATTAGTAATGATAAATATATATCTGTAAAGTGCAGGCACTTAAAGCTGACGGAATAGTGCACCATAGATATCATTTTAGTTCTTTTTTTACTAAAACCAATGGACCTTTTCAATTTAAAGAGATAGAAGATATGCGCAATGGGGATCTGCGCATAGTAAGAACAATTGAAATCTATGACGTTTGTGTCTAAAAAATTTACACGTAAAATGTGAGAAAAATCTTTGACAACTTTAAAAAACATCCCGATAGAAGTTACAAAAGCTTTTATTGGAGCTAAAATGTCTAACGATGTAAATTTTCACCGAGAATACATGTTTTTTAATCACTGCAATATTTTTGACGTTTCGTTTGACAGCCCAACTGGCAGGTGTTCCCACCATTTTCTTACTAGACTAGACGATTTAATGTAATATAATATTATAAATACGTATGGTCGACTAGGTAGAAAAGGACAAAATAGTCAGTTCTGTTAGTAAGGGGCATATTTATCCCTGTGCTAAAATATGAAGCGAAAATTCAAATAAATTGTTCCTCTACTAGAACTTTTAAAAACACAAACCTACTTGCGATATTAACCTGCATTTTAAAAAAATAATTATTGAAATTTATTAGTATTTGACTTTGATTTTATGGGAAAATCGAGAAATGCTGTTTTGCCTATAAAATCAAAGTCAAATACTAATAGATTTCAATAATTATTTTTTTAAATGCAGGTTTATATTCCAAGTAAGTTTGTGTTGTGTTGAATTTTTTAAAATGTTAGTAGTTCTAGTAGAGGAACAATTTATTTGAATTGTCGCTTCATATTTTAGCACAGGGGCAAATATGCCTCTTACCATTGCGCACCTTGCCTCAACTGCCACGAATCGTTTGCTGAGCTTGTAGCATTGCGCCAACATATGCTATAAATATTTGGAACTACTTACGTTATGAACTGCTATTTTCTATTATGAAACTGAATCAGTTAAAATACCGCTTTCGAATAAAGTATTCCAGATTAACTGCAGTACTACACATTGATACACGGAGTACTGAAGCAAATTTTGATATGTTAGTACAGAAGAAAAGATGTCAGGTCTCTGAATCAAAATAAAAATAAAAAAATGATATTTTATTTTTAATTGTTTAATGGCGTAACGTTATTTTTATTTATAATTATTTTTTATATTTTTTTTTCTATTTCGGTGTTCTTATGTTTCTATAAAAGTACTGTTTTTCACTGAAAACACGACGTTTAGAAAATCTATAAACGTACTGTTTTTGGCGCCTTTTGTATTGTAGAGGTGGTAGTCATGCTTTCATAACTGACAGATAACCTCAAAATGGTAAATTGTTTGTGTTAAAATATTATTTCTAATTGAGGATTTTTATCCTTTCTCTAGGTGATAGGACTAGAAAGAAAAGAAATTTATAGCTATAGCTGTGTTAGTTAAGAAAGAATAAGAATCTGTGAAGTTAAAATTTCAACTAAAAATTATGAAACAAGAAACAATGCGCTCAGGTTTACTTTGTCAAAATAATTAAAACGGTAAGTTTTATTTATTACAATTTACATTTATGGTAATGTAATTTTGAATTGAATGTATTGTTATTCCATGCAGGTTATGAAATGTATGATGCACGTTACTTAAAAATGTTGACACTGTCTACTCAATTTGTGGCGGCTACTAGCAAACAAATTTGAAAAGTTGACGTTTTAATCCATGATTCCCAGTTCCACGTTGTGGCGAACTATCGAATATATGCCATATATGTTGTGTATTAAAAGTGTAAGAACAGCTGTTGCCGTTATCTGTACAACTGAGCAGTGAGTGTTGACAAAATTGTGGAAAGTAATTAATAAATAATAAATTGTTCATTGAAGTATTTCATTATTTAAAGAGTTTTATTTATATGTTGTTTTCTCAGTAAAACGGCGCGATGGTCCACATAACGTCCTTCAATCCCATATTCAAGTTTTATTTATGATAGTAACCAACACGAACCACCGATATCTCAAATCAGGATGGTTCATTAATAAACCTTGGAGTTCATTGTATCTATTGGTTTTCCTATTTTATAATTGTATAATGCTTGATACAATGTTTTAATGTAAACAATCAGACAAAATCACAAGATACACAAACTGTCAAAATGTGAAATTTCAATTTTTAGCGGGAAGCGCTACCAACATAACTGATAAAAAAACACCAACTCATACTATTGACAAGTCCTTTTTTTAAATATCTAATTGTAAAATTACCTCAATAGAAAAAATAGTATAAAAAACATGTATCATAAGGCCTGTTGACGCACTCGTCCTTTGTAAAACTCGCCTGGCGGCTCGTTTTCCAAACTTGGACTCGTACGTTAACAGATTGCCTTATGATACTTGTGTTTTAATGTACTATTTTGTACTTGTTATTTTCGTTTATAGATTTTAGTGTAGTTTAGTAAACTTGACCATGGCCCGCGTTACTTATCCAACTAACCTATTGGCCCTTTGCTACATTTAAGTTTGCGACCCCTGTTTTAAATAAATAATTTTAAAAAAAGTACAATCGACATCTCGACTTTCTACTCTCGTCTCAAGCAAATTTCGAGGGCATTACTTTCGTCTCGTCTCGAAATATCGAGACGAGAATAAGATTAATCTGTAGCCCATGTTAAATAAAGTTATATTTTCATGTCATTCCGGCATCTTTTTAATCCATCCTCGTAGGTAATGAGAAAACTATAATATTAGCATTTTTTTATTTGTACAACTATTAACCAATTCATTCTTTTCTTCTTGTGTTAAATTTGTATGAATGATCGGTGTAGACAGCGTTCAGTTCAGACTCGTAGCCGTAGCACAGACACTGTCATGAATATTTAACAGCGTCCGCGTTCGCGTTCGCGAACGTTACGTTGGTTGGTGGAAGATAAAAGCAACATTTTAAATTAGCAGCCGCTGTAATTACGGTATTCTTTATACCCGGGCCTTATTAACTATTTGTGCTTGTTAAAGCCAACTCACAGAGATAATTCAGTTACCTGCATCAAAAACATATTTACAAATGCGCGTTTGATTTTATACAAGCGTGATTTATAAATATTTTAATCATTAAAACACAGATTTATAAAAATGACAATACGTAAAGTACCACTGAAAAGTAGAAATTAGGTTTCTGTATAGGTATCTAATATAAATTTGAATTGCTCTATTTATATTAACAGGCTTATTCTGTAAAAATATCGTTATATAACAGCTATCGTTATTTATAAATGTAACGATGTGATCCTCAACGACATTTTGTAAAAATCGTATTCACTAAGTAATATCGTTATAAACGTCCTCATACTGTTTGTCACAACGGCTTTAGCCATTTTTTTTAGAAAAGTTAGTAGCTATTATTGAAAATTAAATTGTCATTGTATTGTCATTTTGCAAAAATATATTAACATTACTATTTTAATTATTATTTTTTTATTGAGTAAAGAATATTTGTAAAAAACGATTATCAAATGGATTAATATTATCCCATAAAAGACTTTCACGACCACAAACATTTCTTCTAAAATGTAATTATGGTTGGTAATTATATATTTGATGCATGAATAAATGTTTTGTTACCTATTTTCCATTTCTTCCTGCACAAATATAAATTAATTAATTAATCCTTCCATTTGCTAACATTTGACATTAACGGACTGAATAACGACAAGTGAATCCTTATCGTTCACGAACTACTTAAAATAACGACAATTTGATTTCAATATAACGACAATGGTTTTACAAAATACGCTTTTTGAAAATTATCGTTATTAGACTCGTGCTGCCACTGCTGCCTCTCTGGCGTTACGTCTACATTCTCCGAAAATTATAATAATTTCTAAGTAATTAGCGGCTGAATACATGGTAAGAATTTGCCTTTTTTATTCACCTTGTCAAATTCAATTTGACACTGACATTTTTCGAAAACTACAGTCGCCCACACATTTTAAAGAAGATTTGATTTGTATAAAATCATAGTAACGTAAAATTACGGCAAACACACGTTAAAGGTGTAGGTCTCTGGTTGGTCAATTTTAAGACGTCTTTTCTCGAATATTTTTTAAGCTAGATTTTTTTTCTTCGAAATTACACATCCGAGTACAGTCTCGTGTTTCCTCATTCGCTCTGGGGCGCGAGCTGTCAGACACCCTATACTTACGGAAGGAGATATTTAAAAAAATTATTTTGTACATAAGTACAAAATTGTATCTGCTATAAATTAATAAAAAAATACAATACATGTACATTATTTGGTTGCCACTAAATTAATTAAATGATTTGTTTTTAAACAAGAACCTGACTCGTTACCATTGCTCATTGTAATAATAAGTGCTATAATGGTTTCATTGTAGTACTAAATCCTATAAGTTTACTGTTGGAAAAATTTGAGTACGCCCCTCGTAAGTAGAATTTTTTTTTACTCGAGTGGTATGTACATTTGTAGTCTTTGCCACAGCCAGATTGATGCTTTTTACCAAAATTAAATAGCATTTCTTTTTCTAGTAATTGAATGAGATTATTTATAGAATTTACACAAACATTGACAAATACGCATTCTACAGAGTACAGAGTAGGCTCAAAATAGTTTCAAAAGTTATGACTGAGTAATATTCTAAGGGACACTATAAAGTGTCCCGAAACTATTCGAGTTTACTCGAATAGTGTACTAATCGTACAATGAAACGGTATTTGAAACTCATTATAGAATAAGCCGATTACCCGTTTTATAAAGTTTTATAGGGCTACTTGAAAAAGTAGGTACTTTGATCTGTCATTTAATGCGATGGTCCATCCTTTATCGAAATTTGCGTTCAAGATTTTTCTTAACTAAAGGATGTTCAAATTGTGTAACAGTTGATATTTGTAAAACAATTTTTTTTTGTTATTATGAAACGCTATACGGTGCAACAACGTGTGTTTATAATAAAAACGTATTACAAATATGGGGAAATTGTAGATGTTTTCAGAGTTTCAGCAACATTTTCACTACGGCAGCAATGTTTTTTAGAGAACCACTACGATGGTAAACTCGCTGTCTTACATCTTATACTGCAGCAAATTCATTAAATTTCTTTAATAACTTAGCAATAGCTGTTTTGGAAGGAGTATTGTTTCTTCCAAATTCCCCACAGCATTTTCTAACTTTCGGCTACAATTTCTCTATACATTTTTTTTATAAACACGCATTGTTGCACCCTACAGTGTTCCATAACTAAACAATGTGTACGTTCAAAACACGAAAATAGCATATACTGCTAGCGCTAAGTTGTAACAAAATGCTAAACAGAATTCAATGACAAAATTTTGACATTTTGCTAGCTAGGTAGCATTTCTTAAAAAAGAATTTCAGAATAAAAATATGTTTAATAGAATATGTGAAGGAGGCTCAATATTTCAAACGAATGCTTCATTACTGAATTTATTTAAAACTAATTTGTTAAACATTTGCCAAAATGGTATAAAATAAAGCCATTATAGGCATGCTTTTTTCGTTTACATATAACAATTCATCAGTATTTGCGAGATAAATAAAATTCCATTGCTCTAATATTAGTAAACACTCAGTCAGCTTTTATAATTCCTTCAGAAGCGCTCGGGGTTACCGCTAGATGCCCAAGCAAAACTGAACTTAGCAGTACGTTCAGAAAAGCCGCTAGTGCTAGCTAGCTCTAAGTGAATTGAACGCACACAATGTAATGCTTTTACTTCACAAATATCAGCTGTCACACGACAGATATCTACGGTTGAGGGTGATTCAAAAAGCAACCTCAAATTTGAACACCATTTCTAAATCAGGATTATGGTATTCAATTAACAATGCGCTTTAAATTGACTTCGCCTAATATAAATTTGTAAATTGAATAGCAATTATTATATGCATTACAAAAATAAATTTATACAAAGTAAGTTCAGTGTAAATTTTTTTAATACGATCTATTTTTTATAATTCAAATGATGCCTACAAGTTCGAATAGTTTAAGACGATTGATCACTAAGCTACACAACTCTCCATAAATGGTTATAAAACCTGTATAAGTTAGTTTCAAATATCGTTTCATACAACTATACTTTGCTATTTTTTTCCTGTCAAAAACCTTAGAATAATCTACTCTAGTCGGTTACTCTGTACTCAATTGTACGGTTTTGAAACGTACCCCTTGTCAATAGTCGCCGATAGGCCACACTTTTATTAATAAAACGACTATACGAGTATTATCTCCTAACACCACATACCTATGTCATCATCATTACCGATATCGGCGAATAAACCAGATTGGCACACCCAGCAATGAGTAATATGCCGTGATGATATATTTATTTATTTTATTTATCTCCTAACACCTAAACTATAAATGCTTATTACATAAAGTACATAATAACATAATGTTTCTTCTACATTGCTTCACTAAAATCCCTACTGTGTAACACGAGGGGGGTGCGGAAGATGCTCTGATGATGTCAGCTTACATGTTTTCCAACGATGACACTTTAACTGACTGGTAGAAGTTTGGATGACTGGCGTCCACGACTTTGTGAAAAGTGAGGATCACATACACAATTCCATTTTCCACACTTATCCACTCATTTTTTGACTAATGAGGGATGCTGATGAACATTTAGATTAATGGACACGGAATTCATTGAGATTTGAATTACTAAGTTTTATTTACATATTCTTATTTACATTTTACACTAAACATTAGAACTTAATAAACAAATACTAAATACCGAGTGGTCAAAACCATGATAGTCACGTGACCTGAATAGTTCTTAATATTTTACTCCGCGGAAACAAGTATTAGCAGTTGCGTGCAATTCATAGGCGTGTATTGTTATGTCAATCTGTCAAATATTTGTTCAACTATCTGTTACGTTATTTGTTATTCCTGAACTATAATTTAGTAAACTTTATAAAAAGTTATTTGATTGTTATTGCTCTTATCACAACTGCTTGGCTACTTTTTATCATAGATTAATATTTCATACACCCAAACCTTCCCCGAAAAACACAATAAAGAAAAAGGAAAACAGCATCATAATCTGTCTAATGTTACGCGAGATTACCGCTAACAAACAGACAAGCAGACAGACGCGTACAAACTATTTTATACCATGAAGAGATACAATATTAGCTCAATCGCTAGTGAGAAATAAAAAAATAAATAAAATAAAAATAATTTGACAGATCTTTCGATAACTTGGTGCCAGGCAATAGTCACGAAAGCCCGTAGGGTTTGTGAGGCTATTGCCAAATGGCAACAAGTTTAAGAAAGAAACTGAAGAATTATTTTCTAATTTATCATACTCTCGAATTATATTTAATTAGATTAGTTTCAAACAACGGAATCAGGCTGTCGTAATTAACTAGCTTCATTCATTTATATATGTCACATGTCTCAGTTGGTAAGTCTGTCTTGACAACTAGAACACATTTTGACAATGCAAAATAAATAATCAAAAGATATAATTACTAATTATGGTATTCTAAAAGTGGTTTCTACAATTTTCTGGTTTATTTCATGATCAGAAATGGCACAAAATTGGTCTTTTTCGCTCATTTTACTTATGTGTTGATTACTATCAGAAGTATGTGAACAAAAACAAAAGCTACAGAGATTATTCCCGGGAATAATCTCTAGAGCTTTACTCTCAGTATAATAATGACAGGATTGGTTAAAACGCACAAAATGGAACATTTCATTGGTTGTAAGAAATGTCAAAAAATAATCAAAGGAATTTATAATTAGGTATTTTTTCTTTGCGTATAAGGGAAAACATACCGAGTATCTACTTTTTTATAGACCGTAGGAAATATATTGGTAAAATTTTCATATGGCTGCTGTAATTACTGTCCTGTTAATTTTAGAACAAAAGTGTGAGTACAAAAAATGTTCAGAATTACAAACTGCATCTAGAAAGTCCAAAACTATTGACGCGTTTCGTTCGTGAAAGAGAGGCAAAATAAAAGTATAGATGGCGCGCGGTAAGTTGAGAGTAGACTTGCGCATACGAAGACATTGGCATATAAATGAATCCCCAATCCCCTTCATCTTTATACCAATTTTTGATATTGACTGAGTGTTTTTCGTAATAGTATATAATAATTACTATTACATTTCAACCCGTCAAAATACGAATTTTACGTTCTGTACACACAAGGTCAGTGTAATCTCAACTAACGCGCGGCAGCTATAATAATTTTTATCTATTTATAGAGTGCCATGAGCAACAGCACAAAACTGTTGTATTGCTTGATTTTTAATAATTATTGCTTTCATTAAATTATTTATCAGTAATCATGGAGACATTTACCGTCGCAGAAAAAACCAACGAAATAATATTAACAATTAAATATCAATTAATAATCTTTTGTCTGTTAGAGTCGAAGAAAATGACTATTTGAAGTTTTGTATTGCACACATGGCAGTCTGCAGAAAATCATAAAGACGGATAGGTATTTTACTTGTATTTACACTTTTGTTCTAAAATTAATAGGGCAGAAATTGCAAACATTTGCAAATTTTAATATTGTGTTTCCCATGGTCCATAAAAAATTAGACACTAGTATTTATTATAATATGTATTATTATAATCTGTGTAAATTTGTGTAAATTCTGAAACATGTCTTTATTTTAAGACTCGTCAGCTACAGCTGAGAACCGAAGATACAATTATGAAAATTTCTGTACAAGACTGTTTCAAAAAGGTAGGGCCACTTTCTATTACAAATGTTTAACACAAAATTTAATTAGCATTAAATCAAAAATATTTTGAAATTTAATTCTGCAACAATTTAATCTTTACCTTTGTATTTAATCTCATTTCATGTGAACAATGCAAATTGTTAAATGAACAATGATTATAAATTTAATGGATATTTGTAATAATATAACAGATTATATTTTCAATAAATAAATCATAATTTTAGTTATTAAATAGTTTAATTTTTATCTGACATTTTAGTGATCATAAACTGATTAAAATGTGAAATTAACAAATTTATGAAGAAGGATCCACAGACTAATAAATTTAAAAAATCTGATGAACCGAATTTCAATTTTTGTTAATGTAAACACATTAAGGTTTGATTTACATTAGCAGTACAATGACGGTATAGCAACAGTACGATGACGGCACGATACTTCTAGCTGCCCATTTACATCTATGTTCTCGGTACGATGATGGTACAATGACGGTATATTGATATTCACTTATTTACATTAGCAATACAACCACGGTACAGTATAGTTTTGTTTCTATTGAAAAAATATTGTGTCATAGTGACAGCGTAGTGTTTGCATGCAAGGGGGAGTGGAAGGTTACATTTGAAGAGTACGTGCACGTCACGTTGACGTTCATACCAAAATCAGCCATAGGGCGCGAGTAGTCACGTGACTCGAGCGACCTTAAAGTGCTGATTTGTGTGCGCTTGTCACTTTGACAAGAACAATGTCAATCTGATGAAACCAATGTTTTGCCTTATTTTGATTTTGAACTGTTAAATTATTAATATTTTATAAATTTCGGGCAGTAAAACACACGAACTTAAATATAGTAACATTTTAACAGTTCAAAATTAAAATAAGTCAAAACATTGGTCTTGTCAAAGTGACATTGTTCAAGTTAAAATGACACGCGCACACATATCAGCTGATTCTAAGCACTTCAAGGCTGCTCGAGTCACGTGTCTGCTCGCGCCCTATTCTAGTTCGTGATTGACATCTGACATGTTTTTGACTTTTTGATGTTTGTCTTTTAAGGCGATTTCGGGCGACAACCGTTCACTTGCGGTATGTTGCGTTCAGATACGTTCACACATTCGGGCGCTAGGAACAACATACCCGGTATACTTGGATCAGTGCTCACAGCTGAACGGGTTTGCTAGTCGGGTCAGCTCTCTATTCACTATTTCCATCTCTTTCTATCATGTCTTTTTGAAATGTCAAAAGTCAAAACAGTCGGTGTCCTGTCTTTATGTCAAACAGGATGACATTATTTTCGTTGACTCTTTTTTTTGGACAAATATGGATAGACTATCTTTCTCTGTTAATGCATTTTAATTGTCAGACACTATTTTTGACAATTTTAAATGTCGCGAATATACATAACCACCAACGATTTTTGGCGCCACCATTGACCATATCATACCGTAACTAACTGTAACTAATCCTAACACGTGAACGGGTATGTCGGCCGATATCGCCTTATGTCAAACCAAAATGTAATTAAAATGAGCTAGAAATGAGAAATTATTGAACAAAAGTTCTCTGCTTACGGCAAAAACTTAAAATATACACTATAGTTTATTACAGTAAGTACATAAAAATAGTAACGTTTTGTAAAATTTTCTGGATTTACTTCATTTTCTTCTCCTTCGTCAAGAGTAAAGAGAATTAGCCAAATCTGTATTTCACACATTTTTAAACATTGCATGATACTTTCTACTTTTGATAGAAACACGACATATGCACCACAAACTGTCACAATACATAAAAGACAAAATTATATTGTCACGGTATTTTATTATGTTCGTACCGTCGTGGTATCGTCTATGTAAATGCCTCGTGCAATTGACATACCGTCATTGTACCGTTATTGTTCCGGCATCGTACCGTCATTGTACCGCTAATGTAAATCAAGCCTAAATAATTCGATTAATTTATTATTCCGATGTAAACCGGATAGTATACCAATACTTTCTTCTCAAAACCGTGCTATCAATTTTAATATTTCTATATGAATCCAAAGTAGTGTTTATCTATTAAAAAATAGACTCGTATTCTCACCCTACGCAAAAGCGTTACTTCGGAACAGGGATTTGTTAACAACTGGATAGAGTATGTTAATCTTCGCATGTATGCAGCCGCCTAAAGCCATTCCGCTGTACAGTACAAAGCGGGAAATATTCTGAAGCGCTCAGGAGTTTCACGGAGGTGATTCGTTACTCTCAGACAAACCCCAGCGCAATAAAGAGTCCACTGATATTGTGATAGCTCTGAGACACGCTGGCATTTATCTGAGAGGTTTTGTATTTCTCTAAAAATAACAATAATAACCTAATGCACAAAAGTCACGCTTAGCACTCGGGCAAAGTTTTGTGCGTTAGGTTAGGTTATTATTGATCTTTTTAAAGAAAGATACAAGCTCTCACATAAATGTCAGTGTGTCTCAGGCCTACGACAATAATCAAAAATCAATTGCCCAAGGCATTTTCTGTGGAGTACCGCAGGGCTCCATATTGGGCCCTATTTTATTTATTTTATATATCAATGGTATTACCAACTTATTAAAATCAAAAATTTCGTCGCTTACGCTGATAACGTATCTGTTCTTTTTAATAATCCAAATGAAATTTCAGAAATTGCAAGTAATTTATCTTCTTGGTTTGCCTCCTAAAATTTATCTTTAAATGTAAGTAAATCAGCTGTAATTACTTTCTCTAGGAGCACAAAAGACGAATGTCTGTCTGTAATGTGTAACGCCCAGTTGGTACCACAAGTTACCAGTGTCAAAGTCTTGGGCCTCAAAATTCAAGAGAACTCAATGTGGGATGAACATAATACTATATGCAAAACTTTAGCCAGCCTTTGCTATTTTATAAAAAGAGTAAGATTACTTTGTAATGTCAACACAGCAAAAACTTTCTATTTTGCAAAATATCATTCCATACTAAGCTATGGCATAATCTTCTGGGGATGTTCACCCTCAGCTATACGCGTTTTTAGATTACAAAAAGCGGCAGTAAGAAATATATTTTTATTAACTAATAGAACACCTTGTAAAGAAGTATTTGTAAAGGAAAGTATATTAAATCGTGTTTGTATTTACATTTATTACACAATTTTACACATTAGATATTCTAAATATAACCTATTAACGCAGAGTGACATACATAGGTATGACACTCGAGGAAAATCAAATTTAGTTATCCCTCACAAAATTAAACAAAGTCAAAAACAATCCTAACTACTACGGATTGAAATTTTATAATAAACTGCCGCAGGAAACAAAAGATATTAAAACAAAAAGTAAATTTAAATGTCACTTAAAAAAGTATTTACTGTGTAAAAACTATTATCATTTTGAAGAATTCCTTAATGATAAGTCATAAGATCATTTTATATGTATGATTTAATGGCATGTTTATGTATTATTTTGTTGACGTCTCCTATGTCATGTACTTATGATCTCCGGAATAAATTATTATTATTATTATTATTATTATTATTATTATTATTATTATTATTATTATTATTATTATTATTATTATTATTATTATTATTATTATTATTATTATTATTATTATTATTATTATTATTATTATTATTATTATTATTATTATTATTATTATTATTATTATTATTATTATTATTATTATTATTATTACCCGTACAGGGGTAGGATTCTGTAACTCGACCGTTATCAAACGGTATCGTTATCGCCATGGTTACATAGATATTGACATTTTATTTGACAACCATGACGTAAACATGTCAATCATCTTATAAAAAATACGTTGCTATAGTGATAACGGACGAGTTACAGAATCCTACCCCAGTTCGACAGAGATAGTGATACATAATTCCGATTTGTTGTCTTTATTTCCGGTACTTGTCATTTGTTTGTCTGACAGGTTACACAGTTTTTATATTAATCTTGTTATCGTCAATGATTTTTTTTTAATTTTGACAATGATTCCCTAGTTTCATTTTGTTGGTAAATCGGAGGGAGGCTTAATTAATAGGAAAAGAAACAAATGTACGAAATTAAACTTGAAATTTTTAACGCGAATTTGACAGTGACGTCAATATCAAATTCACTTGTCTAATGGTGTGGTGTTATCTATATTCTTCTCACTCATACTTCTTGTGCGCTATCTAGCCGGATACACAAGCAATGGACCCGTTTAGTATGACGTCATGAAGATTTCCAAACAAGAAAATGGCGTCATCGTTGCTAAGGCGGTTGCTATACTAAACCAGAATTTGACGTTTGGCGCTCATAACCTACAAGTTTGTTTGGTATTGGAATGGCTCAGAAACACGTTATAAAGTTTTGTTCTGTTCTAAATAAATACTAACCTGACAAAGTTTATTCACGTATACTTCAGATTTTGGTCTTTTGGAAATTTAAAATACTTACAAGTTCAATGTTCGCTATAATGATTGAAGTTAGCTGCGAAACAGATCACCATATAGTAAATTTAAATAAAACCTTAAAATATACACTGTACAACTTACAAGACGTAACAAGTACTAATAACAATTATATTTTTCTTATCCGTGCCCGTGCCCTTTAAAGAGCCTAAAATTTGAAAAAACTGAAATCTCTCACTTCTAGTTTCGCGATCAATTTTAAATAACATAGCAACCGTTACCACGGCGGCAGCCATTATCTTGTTTGGAAACCTGGCCAGTAGAATTCGTTTCTATCGTATACAGTTGACATTTCTTTGTTTGTTTGTTTACGTCTAGTGTGAAAAGATGGGTTTACCTAAAACAGTGAATATAAAGAGAGAATACTTTATACTCCCTGGTTAAAATCATATTTGTAATAATAATTCTAGTAGAATTTGAAATCCAATAGAATTTAAAGTTACAAAATCGAGGCTTAGTATAGGAAAGTTTTCAACTATTCTGACTGAAAGACACTGATTTTGAGTGTATATTAAATCCTCAGACACATACTCTTACACAAACAAGACATCATTTTGAAAATTATGAAAATGTTAAAATCAAATTCTTGAGACCAAACCATAAAACAAATTAATTTACCAAAATTTCAATATGCGATTTTTAAATCAATCCCTAAAAGAAGTGTAGCGAAAGGTGTAAAGAATAAATGTTACTTGTTTTATTCATATTTTATATACATACTTGACATATAAGGGTTAAAATGAAATACACCTGTTGTGTGATGATGCAGAATGTATTATTTATTTATTTAAGTGGCGATCGATTTCGGACGATAGTCCATCATCAGGCCGACGCTAAAAATATATTACATTTTTGTTAATAACATTTTTTACATATATGATATACAAGTTATATTGAAATATAGTTATAAGTTATAAAAGTGTTACAAGTTATAAAAACTAGAAATAAATGAAATATGACGTAATACGTGAAAATTGTAAACAAATATTTATAAATATGTAAGTTAGAGCTATTGAAATTTTTTTTATAAAATAATGTAGTCTATAAATAAATATCTATACAACTTTACTAGATTTAAATTGAAGTGAATATTAATGTAAAATTTATAAAATTGAAATAAATGGCAAGTATTTTAACTACATTTGTTTATGATGATAGGTTAAGTGCACGTGTCAACAGAGAAAATAATAAAATTAACTTAGTTAAGTAAAAGTAGTTAAAATACTTGCCATTTATTTCAATTTTATAAATTTTACATTAATATTCACTTCAATTTAAATCTAGTAAAGTTGTATAGATATTTATTTATAGACTATATTATTAAAAAAAATTCAATAGCTCTAACTTAAATATTTATAAATATTTCTTTACATTTGTCAAGTAGTACGTCACATTTCATTTATTTCTATAGTTTTTATAACTTGTAACACTTTTATAACATATCTATATTTCAATATAACTTGTATATTATATATGTAAAAAATGTTATTAACAAAAATGTAATATATTTTTAGCGTCGGCCTGATGATGGACTATCGTCCAAAATCGATCGCCACTTAATAAATAAAAAATACATTCTGCATCATCACACAACAGGTGTATTTCATTTTAACCCTTTATCAACATGCAGAACAACCTGGAGAGATTTATCCAATATATACTTGACATAGGTTACTAACAATATTTGTTTTATAAAATATTGTTATCATTAACCTTAATATATTAGTCAAATAAGTATGGCGAGGTATCATTATAAACATGACTATGATAATAAATTAATGGTTGTATAACTTTCATAAATCTTTTCATTATAAATTTGTTAACTTTGCTAATTTATAAATTTATAAGTTTTAAACCACATTTGAAGACCTTCAACTATTTTATTCACATTATAGTTATCCATTCTGCAAAGTAGACGCAGACATAATTGTGAAAACAACAACAAGAATCAAATCTTTTTGAAGAAATGAATCGTAAAAAGTGTAAATTGAGGGATGATTTAGTTTAGTTGGCGGTAGTAACATTTAGAGTGTTGAGTGTAATCTTATTGTATGGAGAGATTCTTTGTGGCGCGGTCCTGGGCGCCAGCGGTGTGAGTAATTGTAATTAGGTTGCTACTAACTGCATTAATAAACAGTAATGAATTCAATAAAGTTTAGTAGAGCCGAGGTGTTTGCCTGACTCCTGGATGCACGTGGTCACACAGCACCTGGGACACCAAACATAAACACAACATAAGACTCATTTCACGAACAAACGACACACTACTTAGCAATCATACACTTCAATGAATTAAGTAATTCCAATTACTCACGCATTTAATTTTTATTTATTTGTTTGAGATTATATATTTATGTCTCACTAAAGTATTATGAACTGTTTATTGCTAGGATACGGTGTATATAAACATGTCTATCAGTGGCGTAACTAAAAGTTCGGGGCCCCGCCCGCAAAAGTTTTTGGGGCCCGTTTTTAATTGTAGCGTTTATCATGAAGAATTACATATCACAAGAACTTGTGGAAATTGTGACTAGGCTCACTTTCATCAGGGTTGCTATGTTAGGAAGCAAAATAACCAATATTGGAGGCCTGAAAATCCAAGATTAGGCACTTTTACATCCCACCAAAGTCATTGTATGTTGTGGCATTTACTATGTAAATGTGATTGGCCCGTATTTTTTTTTTTTTTTTGAAAATGAAATTGGTGGCACTGTCCACTGGTGAAAGTTACAGGGAATTAATTCATACATTTTTGGTATCTCAAATGAAAGAAGTTGGATGCGATAAAATATGGTATTAGCAAGGTGGGTCAGTATCATACAATCTAAATAGTAGCAATTTTGCGAAAATCATTCGCTTATTTATTTAATCCCACGTTTTTGTAATACACATTGGCAGCCAGGTATCTTGATTTGACAGCCCCAAACTTCTTTTTATGGGGTTATTTTAAAGGAAAACTCTGGATCAGTTGCAGGAAAATATTTGCCAAGAAATCGAAATTCTACCGGCCGAAATGTGATGGAAAATAAAGAGTTTAATTTTAAATAGCGGATAAGGGGCCCCTTAGACAGGGACCCGAACCGTAACGAAACCGTAACCGAAAACCGCACCGATATTTGACTTTTTATGAAACTGTAACCGAAAACCGAAACCTATATTTCATTTCTTCAAATATGGAAACCGAAAACCGATACGATAAATAAGTTCGTTCTGTAACCGAAAACATAACCGAACCGAAATAATATCGGTACTAAAACCGTAAATTTAAAATTAGGTATTTTTTATTAACACAAATTTTTTCGTAGAAATACTTTGCTTACCTTCGAGTACATAAAAAAGTAATTTCTTATTTAAAAAAAAATTAGGGCATTTTATTCCATTTTTTAGTTATTTTTTACAATTATAATAAAAAAATTACTCATTTGTTAACATTTTTCATTCAATCACCCATTTAGTTTACGTATTAAAATATTAATAGTTTACGAAACGTATTTAATTTTTGTTGCAAAAATAAACTTAAGAACTAATTACTTACAGATTCTTTTCGAATTTTGAATTCCGAACAAGCCGAATATATCTATTAGTACTAGTTGTTAGTAAAAAGTGGAATTAAAATGTTATTACATTACTAAATAGGTACTAAATGTATTTCATGTTGCAAAAAATAAAAACAAAGCTAATTTTTCATTTAAACCGAAACCGAAAAGAACCGAAACCGTAACGAAAACGAAATTTATTCGTTTTTTTAACCGAAACGAAAACCGATATATTTTCAAAAAAAACGTAACCGATAACCGAAACCGAATTTTTATTATTGTAAAAACCGTTAACCGTAACCGAACCCTGAAATATTTCGGTTCGGGTCCCTGCCCTTAGACAATATTATTTTTGGAAATTGACATTTAAAAAAATAAGGAACTAAATAAATTTGCATGTTACTACAAAAAAATTATTAAATTCAAAATTTTGCAATAGTAACAAAATTATAAATCATGTAAATTGGGGCCTCTTTAGACTCGGGGGCCCGCCCGCAATGCGGGCCCTGCGGGCCTGTTAGTTACGCCACTGATGTCTATAACAACCGGGGCATTATATGACATAATAGTTCATTATGCCCTCATTGTAATCCGATCATCATGGACTTAAAGTTAGAAATAATATGAACGGTATATAATGAAAATTATTTTCTTTTTAATTATAATTCAGTACAATAATAATAAGAATTGATTACAACAATTAATACATTAACTGATTACAACAATCAATATCATAAGAAAACCGCTTTGAAAGCACAACATAGAAATATTTATAATTTAATTATAATTCTTAAAATTGATTATGAAAACGGCCTTAAAAAGCGATTTACTTTCACAACGGATGGACGGATGACGGATCACTAATTTCTTTGAGGACGATATTTATCCACGTTTGAATTCATTTTTGATATTATTTACATCCAAAGTAGTACAAACTCTCTAAAATGTAATAATATTCAGAAATAAGTACATAAGAAATAAAGAACTGAGATCTATCATGTGAAAACGAACCTCAAAATACAATACTTACATCTTCTACAGACGAGAATGGAATAATTAGGGGAACATTTATGCTTTTCTCTCCCTCAAAGAACCTATATGCAGTAAGCGTTCAAAATAATTTCTTTACGCCGTTTCGATAAAATATCTTCCGAAACATCAAATTCCCCCATTCCATCATCTCCAACGAAAAAGAACGTTGATGTTTTAAAAATAAATAAATGACATAGCGACACTTTAATTTAGGTGCCAAACGCGATAGTAAGAAGATTTGGCGACATATTTATTAAATAATTTATGTTACCGCTCTAACATATACACATAAAAAGGGTTTTTCGTTTTTAATGTCCGGATTTTGAAATTGGATAAAAATCAAACGAATTCAAATTCTAAGAAACTTTTATTATTTATTGATATGGACATTAAAACTGGAAAATAATACCATTGAAATTACCACCTCGGCTACGTTTCACAGCTCGCTTACTTCAATTTTGAATCACATTTTGGCATAGTTGAGACTCCACACCCGCTATTTCGCGACGTATGTTCTTCTTCAGCTCTTGAACTGTTCTTAGCATATGGGGTACACGAGTGACTTCGAATTATCCCAAAGAAAAGAGTGTAGATGTGTTAAATCACACTATCGTGGCGGCCAAATCATATAGCCGTTTTGTGAAATTGAGCGCCCAGGGTACATTTCCCGCTAAACAGCGATTATTTCACCACTTATGTGGCTCGTATAATATAATGTCATAGTGCCGTCTTGTATTGGAGATTCATATCAAGCAAAAAAAGATCACAAAATCATTTATCATTGCTCGATGGCTCTCTTCATTGGCTGTCAATATTCGGCCCTCAACGGTTTCAATTGTCGTCAGCCCATACACGAGAATTTTGCTTGTTCACAAAACCATTCAGCCAAAAATGAGTCCCGTTGCTGAAAATGTTTTTTAGCTGAAATTTCAGAACGCGATAACCCATAATATCGCTGAATAATTTCATTGTGGGAATGTGAATTTAGATGTTTAAAAATACCTAAGATTGCTGGATGCGAACAATTTAAAATCCGGACATGCGATTTGAAAAACTCTGTATTTATCCAGGTGAATATTTATGTTTTCTGTTGAATTAGTCCAGTAAATGAAGGATTTTACCCTACAAAAGGTCGGGTAGTTCTGAATTTTTGATATGTTGTATAGGATGGTTGGTTAATGAAAAATCCGAATTTCCACAAATCCCCTTCCTCCGCCCTTTTAGGAAATTTCATCCTTTACAAGTCTGCAAATAACTTTTTTTTCGCTAAAATTCACCAGATAGAAGTTATAGGTGAAAAACTGAAAAAAGTGCCGATTTATGGTGGTTTTTACAAGATGGCGGAGATAGCGGAGTAAGGGGATTTGTGGAAATTTGGATTTTTCATAAACCAACCATATACAACATATCAAAAATTCAGAACTACCCGACCTTTTGTAAGGTAACCCCCTTTTTCGACCTCTGTTTACTGGACTAAATCTGTTTCCTGAATTTTTTTGTATACCTTCCTTTATATATATATATATATATATATATATATATATATATATATATATATATATATATATCTATATATATATATATATATATATATATATATATATATATATATATATATATATATATATATATATATATTATAAATCATTTTTCCACAAAGAAGATCGTGCGCTTTTACTATTTTTTTATTATTTCCCGTTCATAAAATCACATATATCACCAGCTCTATTTCGCCCAAAACAATCCTAAATCATTGTGAATTGTGAAACCACTACTGAACGAAAACAAAACTTAAGGTATGATACAGTAACTTTTATTCAGACGTCTATGAGACACAAAAATCTCAATTTTTATCTCAGACATTTTTCTATCTTCTGTAATACTATACTATCATATTCTTTTGTCTAATTTAACTCTTTGTATTATTACTTGGCTAATTTAGCTATTTGTTTAGTTGCCCCCAAAGATAATTTTCAATTGCAAATCAAACATGAAATGAAGATTAAAGATATAAACTTATTAACTAGGTACTGTGCAATTACTTCAGTTTATAGGTAATGGCTTGGGACTGATTTAGAAGAAATACTCATACTTACAATGGATAATTACTTAAAATTAAAGATACCTATTTTTAATTGAAAAAAAAAACATTTAACCGATGATAAAACAATTAAAGCAATTCTCACGAGATTCTGGTTTATGGTACCGTATCATATCGTTTGATTTCGGTCGCGTCATATCGTGAGCAACAAGTTTTATCAAAAACAAAGCAAAGCACGGAAAATATAAAAACGTAAGTATGACTAGCGAATGAAAGATGCTGTTTAAAAATTATTTTTTAGATATGGTTTCTTTTCACATTCAGGTATGAGAATTTTTGCAAGTACCCATTCAATTATGGAGTAGGAAATCCTAGAATTACATTAGCATATATCCATGTTATATGAAATGTTGACTTATCCTATATCATGTATAATGATCTTTGAACAAATAAAATTATTATTATTATTATTATTATCATTATTATTATTATTATTATTATTATTATTATTATTATTATCTTTCATTCGTAGTAAACTATTATTTACGAAAGATGACTATTCAAGGTCATTTGTTCGAAGAAATAATACACATCACTTTATAGCAATAGGTTAGCAACATTTTGTATTAGAAAGAGAAGGATTATTTGACTTATGTCTATTTGATTTATGTGGTGTGACAGATATACGTAAATAGTGGCATTACTTTTTAACACACTATAAATAATAATAACATATGTCGTAGAATTATAGACATGCAATTATCTACTACACTGCCCTCTGTGCTAATATTTATCTAGTGGCGTTGACGTTTAAATCAAATTATTATACCTTGGTTTAAGTCTATGTTTTTATATTTTGCAAAAACATAAGTGAAGAACATAAATCTTTCAGAAAGGCGTCAATTAGAGAGAAACAAAATTTTCAAATGAATTACTCTTATTTTTCAGTTAAAATGAGTCCATAAATATTTCATGTTGCACGCCTATGCAAACGAAATGCAAGGAAGTTATCTGCAAGTAATATTATATCAAACGGCTCACAAATGACACTGAATAGTCATCTTTCGTGAATAATAGTTTAGTTATACTATACCTCTGCAATAAACGAGAACCAAATTATATCTGTATTTGAAAATATTTTTGTGAAGGGGTCTAGATTTTTTTAGCAAAACAATAAAATAAAAAAAAGTATGTCCAGATATTTATTTTTAAAAAAATGATATATCTATAAAATAAAAGTTCACATTGAACCCTTATTTTTATGCATATAATTTGAATTTAATGACATATTCTATTATTGTAAAAAAAACTGCGATGTACTCATATTTACTAAAGAAAAATAATGAATTTTCATATTTATAATGACAGTATTCTCTTCAAAATTGTAACTTTCGCAGATCTGTAAAACTGTAAATAATGAATAAAATCGCAATGAAAACTGCCAGTCTTATGTATAATTCTTAAAATTTATTATTATTTGGGTTTCGATTGGTATGGGGATTTTCAAATAAGAAAACGCTAACTAGCGGCAAATATTAGAACTGCGAACAGTGGTACACATTTGACATTTACATGAAACTACAACTACATGACTACAAAAACTCTATTATGCGTACTTGAATTATAAATAAAAAATACTAATAAATGAGAAAATAATACGAAAACTAAAGAAATACAATTGACAAAAATGCTACGTTGACACACGTCAATAAAAAGTGTACTAGTGTTTAATGCGATCAGCGCCATCTCTTGATACTTGAAAATCCCAATAACAGAATAAAAACCCGAACCACTGATACCAATCTAACTATTCTGTCAAAAATTGGCCTTAATGGAAATCGTCAACTAATTTTATAAAGAAATAATGTTAATAAAAGCCGATACAAATAAAACAGTATAAAACACTCGTTACAGAATGCTATTCTATATAGAATAGGTTGTCTGTAACATATTTTAATATACACTTGGGCAGTGTGTTGATTGGGTCTAATTGTAAAAGACGAAATAAAAAATCCATTGAGATGGAGAAATGTCCTTTAAAAAGTACTATTTTTGATAATGTAACGGGAGCCGGGTTAACCACTACTATTTTAAACATTATAAAAAAAAATTCAGCGTAAAAAAATAATATTTTATTTGTTTTAAATAAGCACGCACTTTGCCGGTCCAAGTCAACACATCACAAGGCTGATTTTATTATCCTGATCCTCGACTTAGTTTATGCTTTATCACAGCGGGATAATAGAAGTTGTATATTTTTACCTTTATCTCTGCCGATACTTGTAGATCGACCTTGGGATCAGTTTCACGCACCAGTTAATAATGCACCGTCCTTGCCCTATATGGTTATTTTAATTTAGGTCAAAGGTGTAATGATCTATGTAATTCCTTGTTTAGCCTAATTTTAATAAAGTTTATTTTGACTTTATAATTTAAAATTCAAGTTCAACTGCCACCATAAATTCGTATACGTACTTAATATTAATGTCTAACTTTTCATATTTACATAAATAAATATATATTGGATTTAGGGCTGTATATAAAGAGCATCTCTAATCCTCATAAGCCACTTGTAAATCTGTGACTGGAAAATATGTGTCATACCACTTGCTATACACTCGGAATACAATGGATAGAATACACTCTTTATATGCTCAATTGATCTCGGAATAGGGACAAACATATTTGTGAGGAGAAAATGTGAAGTATGAAATATGTCACAGTAAAATGAACAATATAATATTTTGAATGAGTTTTCTATGAATAAAACGCTTATGACACGGTCAATTTGTATGTATCTACTTATATTTTAATGTCAAGTTTTTATCTTCAATTTTAATTGAACGTTTTATAAACAAAAAGCGTTTCAGTGTTTTATTCTATTTTAATTAGTGATGGAACGAAGATCCCATTTTGACACTGAATCTAGCAATAAAACAGGAATTTCCGTTTCGGCCGAAAATCCTGAAAAAATTCCGGTGTCGGATCAGTAAAAATGTATCGTTTTGTTGGATAATAATATAATATCGACCTACATTTTAGGCTCATAAAAATGATTGGATATAGTTTTAGTCATACATCAAATTTGTACAAAAATAAATGAATTACGAAAGGCCGAACACAACCAGACACGGTCAACTAGGCGATGGCCAACTGGGCGATAGCAAAGTGGGCTCTAAAATAATAGACAGAGCGTCACTGGTTAATATTAAATACATGTTTCCTGTTAAAAAAAACAATTTCTATGTCTAAGTGTACAAAATTCTATCGCACAGATAACCATCGCCCACTTGATCCTCGCTATTTTTCGCACTCATTTTTTAAAACTACTTTAACAACTAACTTTTACGTTTACGTTTAACTTTCAATAATAACATATTGATAAACACCGACCCGACCTAAAATAAACCGATTTTAAAATTTATTGGTAATTGCGGCACAATGTAAAATTTTATATTACTGCCTTTGCTGATGATTGGAAAATATTTGCCCGAAACGTCGAGTGAATATATGTGTTTATAATAAGTACAACTTTGAACTTTAAGGTCTTGTTATTCTATTCCTATTACATAAGGTCCCCAAAATTTTAAATATAGTAAATAAAACTACTTGACCTGAGCTGTGGAAATTTTATGTTCTTACTGTAAACAATACATGGAGCCCTGGTTGTATAAAGCAGTGTTTCTCAACATTTTTCTCAATCAGGCCGTGGAATAGAAATTTTATCTGTCACTTAAAATTAAGTTGCGAATGTTATAGTTACCAATCAATTTTTTAAAGTGCCGCTGGGAATATAAATATAGGATTAACCAGAGGGCATTTTCGTCACTTTTGGAAAAAAAAGTAATAGAACACCCGCCATACTCCCCTGACTTGCCAATGTGCAACTTTTGGGTATTTATTATGAGTTATTTAAAATTACGGGGTAGAAAATTTTTATCTGAAGAAGAAATTGATGTAGCAACTCATGGCTATTTTGAAAGCATTCGAAAGAAGATTGGTTGAGAGCTTTTAAAAAATGGATGGAAATAATGGTCAACTGAATTATTGTTTGTTGAATAAAATTCTAAAAAACATGAATCATGTGTCTTATTTTCAATAATTGTAACTTGACCCTCGCATATTTACACATACGTACAATTAAAAAGGTTTAAATATCCTCTTTATTGCAGAATTGTTTATATTTCCTATTATCTATTTTATTTATCTTTAATCTAAACAATCCTGACTCTTACCCAGGACATGCAGTAACTCCAGAATACTATTTAAAAATATCACTCGTATTGCCATTATTCCAATTATTTTTTCTACTTCGTACCACTACGTACTAAAATTACACAACTGTCAATTTATTTGTAGGTTAGTAACACAAAGCGACAAAAACGTTTTGCTATGGACGTGTGCGCAATATCAAAACTGAATTTTATGTGTTTACATGAGGAGTTTTGAAACTAGTTTTCAAGGCAAACCCATGAATTTTAGTTTTGGTTTAGTGATGCACGCGAGGCGAGACGAGACGAGAAATATAAAATATCGATCTCGTCTCCTTTTCGGATCTGCAATCTCGATCTCGCTCTCGTTGTCGCACATTTGTTTGGGTCTCGTCTCGTTCTCGCGCGAGAGTCTCGCTGTAAAAATAAGCGCTTGCGCACTACGTATTTACCTCGGTATTTACGTATCAGTTGAACTATAAAAGACAAGTTCGCACCAATCGTTCTGCCTTCCGTGTATTTACAGTCGTATAACTATAATAAAGAGACGAAACACTGAATTCTAGTCACCAAATTAAAACTAATTAAACATTAAAAAAATTATTTTTTGTAACTAAAAGTTTCTACACTTTATCATTAACTATATGCCACTATTTAAATAAGACTTACTCATCAAAAAGCGCTACCCTGGGAACCCGCTAGCAACCAATCACGCCGCTTCAATCCGTATTGGCTCCTATCGACGCTTAATATAAGATCCTTAACTTTTCAGGGACGACAAGAATTATATTAACCGTAGTTTTAATTGGGATGAATTAGGGGCTGAAATGTTGGAGAAAAACTAGTTCTATTAGATGCAAAACCGATTTAGTCTTTATTTTGCATTTCCTCGCTCTGCGACCGATATCATTCGACTCTAGATAGACTCAAAAAAATATAGTCAATTCATATAATTTTCACATTCACGTGTTCTATGCACGAATTACCGTTGACTCCATTCCCTGTACGGTGCATTTTTCATTGAATTTATGAATTAAAGCTATAAAGTTACAAATACTTTTTACTGCGAGACTCTCGCGAGATTTCTTGCTGCTCGCAGTTGTCATATCGATCTCGCCTCGAATTTTAAATTGCAATCTCACTCTCGTTCTCCTCTCGCATAATGCAACGAGATGAGACTAGATGCGAGAGTACTCTCGCCTCGTCGTGCATCACTATTTTGGTTTGAGATAACTCAAAACCGTTTTGATACTGTATACATTTCAAAACAAAACACGTTTTGAAAACGGTTTGAAAACTGCATGTAAACTCAGTATATGATGTTAACTTTAACATCGCTTGTATGGTATGAGTATGAATAGCAAATGAAAGTTGACGTTTAAATTATATTATAGATGTGGTTTCTTTTGAAACACTAGAGAAGAATAGAATTGTACGAAATATTCAGGAATGAAGTTTTTGCATGAACCCATATAAATACTAGACTAGGAAAGCACAGAAATACATTACTGTTTGGCTGAAAATAGATGGCCGACTAGGGTAACTGAATATCAAAACAGGGGTGCGTTTAAAATATTTTAAACATTTTTCGTTTATGTTGATTATAACAAAATATTTTGATCTATAAACTATTTAGTTTGGCAATTCCATGAAATAGAATTATTTTTAATTTCCTCTAACAGTAATTCCGACTCAAGGGTTGCTTACACCTGAGACGTACGAACTAGAATTTGCGGTATTAAATTTTTTAAATACATCTCTGGATCCTGTTGCTAATGTCATTTTAAATGCCTCCTGCTATTGAGTACAATTCTAATCCTCTGTAGCGGTATACCGTATACGTAAGGGTCCGTTTCCTTTCAAATCAAATATAGGGAAATATTTTCAAAAGAAACCACATCTATTAAATAATCTAAACGTCAACTTTCTTTCGCTAGTCATACTATACATATTTCAATGTTCTTGTTTTGATATATGTATCCATAACCATAATTACAATTATGTGAAGATAACTTAGTGTACTATCAACATTTTATGCAATTGGGCCAGAGCTCATGGTCTTGTTAGAAGTTTATAAATGTATGTATGTTTGTGTGTGCAGCGGAAGGAGCGTTTAAAAAGTTGAAACCCGAGCCCGTGAGTGGTGGCGGCGGCGGTAGCCTGTCTGGGGGCGGCGTTTCGCCTGGTGGGCCCCAGCACGCCGGACACACCCCCACAACCGCCTCCTGTCCCACGCCCGCTCGACGGCGTCATAGGACTACCTTCACTCAGGTACCAACATAAAACATTTTATCAACAAACATACTACATTCTATTTCTTGAAATATGTGTTCTCAGAGGACATAGAAAAAATAGAAAATGAAAGATAATTTAAGAGCAATTTTGGCGAAGAAAGTACTTTAAAAAACTGGTCAGATGTCATTGACCTCTTAGTATAAACTCGGAAGTGAACTCAAAATTAAAATATTTTCGTGTAACGTTGATACTCGTATTAAAACTTCACCATATCCCTGCCTTTTCGGAAAATTTTTAGTTTGTGTCCAATTTATGTCAATTTTTTGTTATTTAAAATTCAGTCAAAATTTATCTATTTGTTTAAATGCTTTTATTTAATCTTTAATGCAAATACAATCGAGTTGAAACTTTGCACACATGCATAGTTTAAATGACAACATAATATTTTCGATGGCAAAAGTGATAATGCGCTAAAATTATAAAGATTTTAATTTTTGATAAAATAAAATATGTAAAAAAGGTTACACACGTATCCGAAAGACTTAAAAATATACATAACAATATAATTTTTAACACGCTTATATTAAAGTATGCCAAAAAAGGAAAAAAATATTCGTAGGCATTCTGCCTCTTTAAATAAAGGTGTGGACATAATTTTTAATATATGTAGGTATGTCTTTTATACATAAATATTTTTATTGTACTTCGTATTCAATATTTTCGCCCACATGTTTATTTACCGAGACAAAGCCCAAAAAAATATTATCTTTAGTTCATTTTAATAAAATCTTGTTTATAGTTTTTTTCTCAATATTTTTATTTACTTTATTTCATGAAATAGCATAATACACAAAATTATTACTAACATTTTATTGTACTGCTGTGACGTCATTGTCATAGGGAGTACATTAAAATACAAGTTTCAAAAAGCATGATTTTAATGCCTTATGAAACGTGTATTTTATACTATTTTTTCTATTTTGTTCCTTTTATCCAAAAATATTTAAAAATATACGCTATTTCATTTTTAGGAATTTCTATTTTGGTTGTTTAATATGTATGTTTTAAAACTAATTTGGATTTCATAAAGAGGTACTTTATGATATTCATATGAGTTTCATAAAGTATTAAAGAACCAAAATAGAAAAAACTTTACTATAATATTGAAATTTAGTAGATACCAACTGCTATTTTTTTTTGTTGAAAAATTACCAAAATTTGCGAATAGAAGCACACCCAGCAATGGGTATTAAGCCGATTTATGTATATATATTTATTTTTTTTAATCACATTTTTAACTAAAAATGTATTTACTTGTGATTTAAACAATCAAAGTAAGCGAAGGTGTATTTGTTGTTGTAGGAACAATTAGCGGAGCTAGAAGCAGCTTTCGCTAAATCCCACTACCCGGACATCTACTGCAGAGAAGAGCTCGCGAGAACCACGAAGCTCAACGAAGCTAGAATACAGGTCAGTCGTGTTTGTATTTCTCTTCATCTCTTCTTCAAATAGCAATAGCGCTTTAAACCCGAGAAATGAAATATGATTTGATAAAAAAGATCAAGTTTGAAGGAAATGAAACAAATCGATTGTGAAATTGAATTGCGCTCGTTCACAATGAGAGGAGCACTAATCACAGTATCATAGAGAGTTCTCCTAAACGCATTACACGACTCTGACTCTGCCGAGCCAAATGTAATAAAATAATGTTATCCCAAACCTAGAAGATCATTATAACTAGAGACCAACCTACAGGTAACGGGGTAACGCGATTTTACGAATATTTACCTTTTATTAACCGCCGATTTTTTAATTGATTCAATTTGCTTTTTAATAAATTTGTTTAGCGGAAAAAATGATAGGATAGCGCTGGAAATAAAATCGAAATTATCTACCACAACGCTCTTGCAACTAAAATATATATTTACAATTTATATCATTTATTAATAAATAGTAAGTAATAGTTATTTATAGTACCTACAATTTAGTAAAAACTTATGTATTTTATCAACAATAAACAGAAAGTTTAATTTCCGCAATTTGATATGTCTTTACCGGTTTCAGGACATTAAGCCTTTGTTTACTTGTACAAAAGTAGGCTAGTAACTAAGTAATAACTCGGTACCGGTGGCTCAATCGTTAGAGCAACACCTCTTAGTCATGAGTGCGCTCGGGGTTCTGGGTTCGAATTCCACCAAGGTATGAATGTGTGTGTATGTGAACTCACTCTGTAATTGGGATTTAATCTTTTTGAGGAGGTTTAAAAAAAATAAACTATATTTGGGGCCTATTCTGCAACTCAGTGGTTAATTTTTTTAGCCAATCAAGGGGCCTATATTGTTAATTTTTAACCATTGTATTACTCTCGAGTGGCATACAATATAATTATTTTTCCTGTTTTTAAAAGAGTTACAATGAACAATTTTGTATAAATGTTTTTGGGGATTTTTTGAATTGTGAAGTTGGTAACCTGTTTCAAGTAAATGGCTGCGTTCAGCATGGCACAGCGCTGAGCGCCGAAGTTTGCCGAACGCAATGAATGGACGAATGTGATTGGTCCAGCAACTGTATTCGGTAAATTTCGGTGCTCAGCTGCTGCTGACCGCGGCCAATATCTTTCATGGCTCATGCAAAATTAGATTTTTTTTAAAGTAAAATATTTACCTAAATTTTAACTCTAACCTAACTTGTAATTAACTCTTGTCCATAAGTCAAATATGTCAAAATAAATTAAATTTCAAATGTTTATTGAAACTGTCAATGTTACCAACCTTGATATTTAAATATTTCTTTCAAAAATAATTGTAAATAAAAGTAAATTAATGCGCATTTGTAATACTTGTCTTTCAATATACTATTAGTTACCAACGCAATTTTTTTACCTTCCAGGTAAGGAAGGTATTGTTTTTGGTCAAAAAATTTGATGGTGAGTTTTTAATGAATAAGCACGTTTTAGAGTCCCTAGAATACGATTTTACTATTTTTGCGATGATGTCTATATATCTGTGTGTATGCGTGTGTGCGTGCGTGCGTGTGTGTGTGAGTGAGTCTGCGTGTGCGTTTGCGCGTGTATGTGTAAGTGTGTGTGTGTGTGACGATATTTTCTCCGTCGATAAGACTACAATTTTAAAAATTATAATTCTTTCGTATTCCTCTTCGTTACATCCATATGAAGAGCTGATTAGATTTTGGTTATAATTGGTCGACCGGAAGTACCCTCATTTGAAGATTTTAACAGTTTTTCTTGATAAAACGCTGTTAAAAATCATTTTTTCACATTTAATGTTATTATAAATATTAAAGAATATTTTATTCTCTACACGATTTGATTTTATACTTCATAATCAATGGATATTGAGTTAAAAAATTATAAAGGAATTAAATTTCATAAAGCAGCCAGCTATGCAATAACATTGGAAACAGTTAATATAATTTAAAAAATTCTGTTAGACAGATGTCAATGTCAAGTGTGATTGACATAGTATGTTTGTGTTATAATTTTACTGCAAATATAGAATCAATTCTAAGAAACTTTCTGCATGGAATTTGTACAAAATATATACAACTGAGGGAAGGAAATGTAATGGAAATATAGAATCTTTCACAAGAAACTGTCTGTATGGAATTTGTATAAAATACGTAGAACTGACGGAAGGTAATGTGCTGGCCACATCAGATTTTTTTTGTTATTTTGGACTCACTATAGTCATTAATAGTTATTTATCAAGTGTGTTAGTAAGAGTAATGAAAAATCGAGACATTTTAATTGTTGAAATTATTACTCGCCAATTACCATGCGCGTTACGTACAATATTTTCCGTTTATCGTAACTTATTATTTAAATTGTTTATTAATAAAAAAGAGTCATTCATAATAGGAGTCATTTATTTTCCACACATTAATGAAATTCACAAATAAAGGACCAGTGGAAAATAAATTTTTATCCATCCTCTTCAATAGTATTATTTTAGTAAAAAAAAGTTTCACAAACAATTATGTCTCTTCAATTCGGATAAAAGATACGACTGACCTTTATCAAATAACACCAACACCAAAGCTTTTGTTACTATTAAATTTGCGCGAAAACTTTAATCTTTAAATTATATTTTAAAAAATTATTAGTATTATATTCAGAAATTAAATTTAAAGAAATTGTTACTTTAAAATTTTTAAGAAAAGATATGCCAAAATAAGTATTATTTCAATGCGTATATGAATATGGTTCCTTTGTATGATTGTATGATACGCACATAAATATGTTTACCGGTTTCAGAATATTATTCCATTGTTTACATATAGAAAAGTAGGCTGGTAACTAAGTAATAACTGTATCTGTATGGCAATATCATCATTACCATACTGACTTGTCAACAACGGTCTACAAAATGAAAGGAAAATAAAATGAAAATATAATGCTCTTCATTAATACCTACAGATAACGTTAGTCTATCGTTCTGAACACGGTCTACTCTATTCTAAAGTAATAAACATGAGGAATGGAATAAAGCACATAATTTGAATAGTTGTCACCATAGCAATCTGAAAGTAGCATTAATGAGAGAATTTCAAAAAATGATATTAATCAATAATGTCTTAGTTTTCTGAAACCGATAAACTATTGAACAAACCACGGATGTTATTAATCATAACAAGCCTTAGATGTCTTAAAATCCTCGCTCTACGAGCTCGGATTTCAAACTTACATATGCGGCAGTTATGATGTGCCTAACATTCCTAGATATATTAATAGTTAATACCTTCATAGAATTTATACCACACTGGTCGTTTATCAGACGAACACTAAATAACTATTATGAATGTAATATTTTTTGTGAGTTTGGCCAGTCGGATTCGAATTCTGGGTGTCATAACCGCAAGTGATATCTCTAGGCATTAAACCAAACACCTGATTCTGTTATATTATTAAAATCTAGTCGTTATGTTTTTGAATATTCCGTTTAGCATTTTATTGCGGTGGGGCAAATATCCATGTCGACATGAAAGGAACAATTATACATTTATTTTCCCTCCTTGGTTGTGAATGTGATTCCTTAATTATGCAGGATTTTATGCAGACTCCTCACGAAATTATTTAATATTTCATCAAAATCCTAATGCTCTGTGCACGACTACGTAAAGAGGCGCATTTTGGATTCCTTTTATTCCTCTAATTAAAAAACAATTAGCAGGAGATTATTTCAAACGCGGTTTTTCTTCTGACTTAAGAATTTTAATTAATCGTTGCATGAAATATTTAAAACATACCCCAAAAAGAAAAAGATAAGGGATATATACGTACCTATGTATACATTCATATTACTGGCTTTGAATCTATATTAAATTAAGAAAAACAAATGTATTTGGTAATGATTACATGATATTAAATATAAAATTTTATTAATATCTCTCTGCCCCCTTCCTATTTTTTTAAATCTTCTATTCAAGGTTCCTGCAAGATAGTCTCAGATGTTCTTTTTTTAACCAATATTTATTATATCTCTTTATTTCCGCTATTTTTGTATTCTATATTTCTTGTTGTATGTTAGAATCCAATATTTTGTTGTAACTGCATCTGATTTTCCTAATTTCTTATCTGCTATTCAAAAACCATTTGTTTCGTAATATTTTGTTTCTCGTTTTTCCCCAATTTGTTAATCTATTTTTTTCTCTTCATCTTCTCTTCTGTTGTTCTTCTAACAATCTTGTAGAATTGATATTTCTGTATTCTCTTATTCTTTCTTGCATACGTGATGTGACTGCTCTCAGATTTCTTCGTTTCTTTCCTTAATTTTGGTTTTTTCATTTCTGTTACAGGGTAATTCATAACGAGTGTGCCAAAATTAAATCATATTGAGAGAGTCATTTTGAGTAAAAAATGTTAGGTGAATATATGTCCGTAAACGTTTCGTTACAAAGTTACGACCATTTGAAGGTGCACCTCATCAGACACATTTTTGTTAATAACTCTAATACTAGTAGCACTATAATATTTTGGAACTTGTTACGAAGATATTACTTATTTTTTATACTTTCTTTTGTTTTTGTTTCTTAACCAGAGGCATCTCATATATATAGGGAAGCCATGCACGTTTTACATCGTTTTTCTATTACCTATCATTTTTTTTTTTTTTTCATTTTTACTTATAACATATTATATACAGAATGTTCATTTTAAATGGTCCACTATTGCTATCTCGAGAACTATAAGAGCTACAAAGACGGTTAAATTGGCAAACAATTTCTATTTAACAAGACAAATTTAAAGAAATGAAAAAAAAAATTTTTTTTGACCAGTGGTTCTCAAAATACGGGATCCAACTTAATAATTTAATTGAGAACATATATATTTTATTTGCTCATTCGTTAGAGACTTTAATTCTGAATTCAGTGATATAATATTTTTATTCCTTTACATAACGATTTTTTTGAGAAAAATGCATGTAAAGTTTAATATTAATTTGATTAAAATATGGCTATAATAAGAGTGTCATGAATAGAAAAAACGAATACGTGCGAATTTTTTATATATAATTAGAATGCCATGAAAGAAATACGTGAATATTTTGTTTGGGTTGACATTTATGATCAATTACAAGAGCAAAACATTCACTTCTTTCGTTCAGGGCACTCCACTTCTATATAATAAAAATAACACGTATTAATTTTTTCCATTCGTGGCACTCTTATTATAGCCATATTTTAATTAAATTAGTACAAAACTTTACATGCATTTTTCTCAAAAAAAAATCGTTACGTAAGGGTAAAAAAATATTATATCACTGGATTCAGAATTAAATTCTCTAACGAATGAGCAAATAAAAAATATATGTTCTCATTTACATTTAAAAAGTTAGGTCCCGTATTTTGAGAATCACAAATCGAAAAGAATAATTTTTCTTTTATTTAAATTTGTCTTGTGAAATAGAAATTGTTTGCCCATTTAATCGTCTTTCTAGCTCTTATAGTTCTCGAGATAGCAATGGTAGCTGGTTGCCCATCTAAAATGAACCCCCTGTATCATGCAAAAATACACAAAATAAGGTACTTTTACTAAAACTTTATAAACGCAATAGTTTCTAAGATATTTTAATTTTTATCTCCCTATTCTACCCGGGAAGAATATTATTATTTATTACCCTGTATTTAGAAAACCTATCTCGAGTAAGTTTAATGTATAATTGACAATCTCCCGTCTATCTTTTTCAATAAACAATTCCAATTCCTGCATGTTGTGTGAGTCAGCGGGGGTGAGTTTTGAATGGTGGAGTGACAGTTGTGCTAGGGCGGCTAACGAACACCTAATTCAATCAAAGATTCTGACTGTGTCTGTTGGAGTGGATCCAGAGTAGTGGAGATCTCCTCCAGAGTAACCCTAGGGCTAGGGGAAACACACTCCCTACAGGGACTAAAAATGGAAGCGGTACAAATAGAATATTTACAAGAATTGAACAACTGTTACGATGTTTTACAGAATAATATTATTGACTCGTTTAAAGATAAAATTCAGAAACAGTTTGTTCTCTCATTTCGAAAGGTTCGTTTCATCTCGAATTTCGATTTACTATTTTGGAATTTCCTATGTATTTTTTATTTAGAAGTATGATTAATAATTTATATCTACTAATTGAAGATCAAATAAAATCGAATGGGATTATTTTTACTTGAAGATGAAATTTCGATAGGATGAGATCCCTTGGCCAGCAAGACTTTTTTTTCGTTGTGGTAACATTTGAAGAGCCCGTGAAAAAAAAGATGAATGTCACAAAATATGATTTTTTTAATACGCGAATTTTAAAGTTTGTATCCTTATGGAACGTTTTTGAAGCTGATAGTTATAATCTATGAACAGAGAAACGTGTCTGATCATTATTCAATTTAAAAGTCAAATTGTCAAAGTTGATCTTGAAATGTAATTTTAAAGAGAAAAGACAATAAAAAAGGATACAGTATATTGAAATTCGCCGTTTTCTAATTTGTTTCCATTTCTAAAATAAGATACAGGAAGAAAAGCTTTGATTTTTTACAAAACATGTTTGACAATATCTTATGTCAAATTGACATTTAATTAATTGACATACGTTTTTTTGTACATAGCCTACTCCGAGTTAGTATTTTTTTTGAACACACTGTACTAGACAAAAATACTTATACCGTTATCATTTTAGCTATTGTTTTGCAATAAGGCCTGTATCTTAGAACTGTTACGGTTTTTTGCCGTCTTTAATTATACCTTTTGAAAGTCCCACCTGCAATCCATTAGTAGGACCAATCATCTCATTTTGCTAGAAAATGTACATCCATCCTTTTTTCCCCTGGCTCTTCAATTGAAACAATAAATTTATTATAGTATTTTATAGATAAATGTAGTACACCATTATTTATAAAAGAGGTAATCAAAAATTTCCATAAAAAAAATATATGTGAATCACAGGTTTCTGGGCGTAAAATAAGACGATATAAGTAATTAAATTTACTTACTGTTTAGAGTGCTTAAAATTTCTTCTAAAAAAATTCGTTTATAATAACGCTTTATTCGATTTGAATGAAATTTAGTATGACACTCCATATGTGTATAAGTCTTCTTTCAAGATGATATTTATTATTATTAGTGAACCAGTAATGTAAGAAACTTGAGAGTCACGATCACGACCCTTTTTAATGGCAACGGCGATACAGTAAAATTATTATAATTATTTTTTTAGAAAGATACATACATTCAATAGTATATTTATCTATATCCTTTTAATTTGTAATATACATATGTTACGATGGAGATAGAATGCTATTATAATGTTAAGAAGAATAAGAAATGTTTACGTACTCCCAAGCAACTTGAGAATATTGAACTCTTAACAATTTACATATTTTCACTGTTCCACATATAATTTACCGAAAATATTTTTAAATTTCAATACAGAGTTTAAGCCAAAATAATTTCCGAAGGATATTTTCTATTTTTAAGAAATAAATAGAGCCACAACTATTTATCTGAAATAAAAGACTTTATAATAAACGACATAGTGAATGTACCTATAACTTTTTATTAACTAGTCCTTATATAAATAGAACCTTTTCATCGACTGGAAATTATAACATAAATAACATTGTGCTATATTATCTTAATCTGTTTTTAATTTGATCTTAATTTAAATAATTTGCTAAATCCTTGTTGTATGTACTGTAGCAGCCCTAATGAACTCGTAATTGGTGGTGAAACGTCGGCTTTTGACTAAAATTAAATAATTTGATTGCATTCCCGCATATTATTTTACATTTGTAATCATCCATATAGTTGCTTATCCACCCTTGAAAATATATTAATATAACAGATATTCTGACATGATGCACATCCTATTTGCTTGATTATTATTTATTACTTGTTATTAAACAATATTTTTGAGAGAAAAGTACAAATGCTATTGATTTTGTTTTTATAAATCAATTTCTTGTTAGGGAGCCTGATTATTACTGAATTTGTGTTATAGTAATTTATTTTATAATAAAAAATAAATATATTTATTTATTTATTTTATAATTTGCAATTCTTATACGAAGTCGTTTAGCTGAATGCATTATAAGACCGATTGTAGTTTTGATGGCCCCAATTAGCATTAGACCAATGACTTGAAAATTATTTCCAATTTTCAAAAAAGAGAATAGCAGAGAAGTGCCCCTGTGGTATGCTTTCTACACGACAGCTTTGAGAACTCATGAGGTGACATAGGATAAGTGTGCTGACAGACTTTTATTAAAGAAGCAAAAATTAAATCAAATATTATGATTCTTAAAACATCACACATTTGTTTGTCTCTTATTTGAATTCCATGGCTAGTCCTATTATTTCATTTATAATTTTAGAAATTTTCATATCTAATTTCTGCAATATAAAACGTACGAAATGAATTTTGTATTCTGTTTTTATGTAGAATTTTATGCTCTGCACGTTAATTTGCAATATTTTTTTAATAAAAAATTTGGTATGCAACGTGCAAGGAAAAATAGTTTGGTCCGCATTTCGTGGAACAGCTTGTATGTATGATACAACATACCACATATCCGGGTGTTTTTTGTTTTCTTCAAGGAGCACATAACATGGGAAATCAGTTTTTTTGCAGACTGTTTTCCCCCGTTTTAATTGATAGAAAGAAATATTATTATTAATAGAAAGATAATAAAAAAAATCTACATAAAATAATACCAAATACATGTAAATTATGTGATATATTAGGTCCATAAATTAATTATTAAATTTATTCAATTTCGTATTAATAGCAATAGCCATGTCATTCGAACAAAAAGATTTAAAAAATCTGATGTGGACACCACACGACTTCCTTGTACGCAAGACCAATATGAAGATGAAGTATAGACCCCATTATAAAATTGCACGTGTTTGACGTAATTTGACATTAACATCTATTTTTTATTTTTTTGTTTATACAAAGGGCTAATTTAATAATACTTGATGTGCTAGACGCAGAATTTAATTCTCTAAACCTATAATTTGAAGCATTTATTTCTAAAATCAAAATGGAACCATTTTATTCAAGAAAAACTGTTAACAACTTTATGTAATATATCACTTCCGGTTAGCCTGTTTTAACCAAAATCTGCTATGTTGTTCCAATTGGTATAAAAGTCTTATATACGTTTTGGATTATATTTTAATATAGTTTTTCATTAAAATCTATTATAGGCTTCAAATAAAGTACCATTTCTGGAAATTATGTAATGACCAAAAAGGGAGGTGCACAACTAGATGTTATAGAAGTCATAAATACAAAATTTCAACTTTCTACGGCTTACCGTTTTTGAGTTATGCGAGATACGTACGTACGTACAGACGTCACGACGAAATAAGTCAGAATGGATTTAGGGATGGTCAAAATGGATATTTCCGTTGAAATCTCAAAACCGAAATTTTTCGCGATTACAATACTTCCTTTACTTCGTACATGGAAGTAAAAAGATGTGTGACATTTTATATCAAAATTTGTTATACAGGGTGTTGACGGCCAGGTGCGAACATATAGGGATTTAACATGGGATTTCAGTTTTTTGCAATTTTCTGCTCTCCTGTTCGTTTTAGTGCAAAAACTGTAGAAAATTAAAAGTTGTATTCGAAACTGTTTTTACATTTTTACCTTCCGTCACCTTTAGGTAAGGAAGGTATTGTCTTTGGTCAAAAAATTCGGTGGTGAGTTTTTGATGAATAAGCACGTTTTAGGGTCCCTAGAATACGATTGTACTATTTTTACGATGATGTCTGTGTGTGGATGTGTGTGTGTGTGTGTGCGTGTGCGTGTGTGTGTGTGCGTGTGCGTGTGTGTGTGTGTGTGTGTGTGTGTGTGTGTGTGTGTAACAAAATTTTCTTCTACGATAACTCTAATACCACAATTCCAAAAATTATAATTCTTTCGTATTCCTCTTCGTTGCATCCATATGAAGAGCTGATTAGATTTTGGTTATAATTAGTCACCCGGAAGTACCCTCATTTGCAGATTTTAACAGTTTTTCTTAAAAAAACGATGTTAAATATCATTTTTTCACATTTAATGTTATTATAAATATTAAAGAACATTGTATTATCTATACAATTTGACTGCATTTTATACTTCATATTAAATGGATATAGAGTTATAAATTTATATAGAAATTAAATTTCACAAATTAGCCAGCTATACTAGAAACAGCTACTATATTAAGATAATTCTGATTGAAAGATGTCAGTGTCAAGTGCAATGACATATTCGTAGTATATTTGTGTTAGGATCTTTTTGCTCGAAATTTTCTGTATGAAATTTGTATAAAATACATATAACTGTCGAAAGGTCATGTACATACAAGAAATGTAGAATCTTTTGCAAGGAACTTTCTGTATGGATTTTATAGAAACTACATACGCATTTACGAAAATTCTACCGGTAGATACCGCATCTACCGACTGTGTTCGAAAACAATACCGGATTCATGAAGAATCTAATCTCAAAAAAAGGTAGTGATGCAAAGCGAAGCGTGCGAGGTAAGAGTGGAAATGTGTTCAAAGTAGGACTCTGCTCATTTTGTTAACGTCAAATTTCTAACCTGTTTTAAATTTTCAAATTTTTTCATAGGTTGTGGATTTACCCTGTGTACCACTTGCGTTCTTAAAATATCGATTCCGGTAGCTATAAACTGATAAAAGCTGTTTACCGGTAACAGTTCACAGGTAGAATTTTCGTAAATACCTCATATAACTGACGGAAGGTAATGTGCTGGCCACATCAGATTTTTTATTATGTTTCTAGTTCTGCACAATTTTAAAAGGAAATTTCAAAATTTTCATAAATTATTATTATTTTTGAAAATTGGAATTATTTTTTTGACGTCGACCAATGCCGTCCAAATCACAACCGATCATAGCCCCTATAATACGAGTAAATGGAAGTCCCAAATTTTGTTTTCTTTATATATATTTTGTTACAATAGATCCATCCCCTCATGATAATTAGCCTTATATACTGCGCTCCACTCCACTCTGCTCGTACTTCTAATCCTGTATGGGTGTGTATCTCTGGTGTATTTTTGCCGTTGCTGTACTGAAGAAACTTCTCCCTAAGATGTGCGTTGCGTTCCGCCTCCGATCCCATCAAATGGATCCGTAATTCCATTACCGCCCCAAACACCGCCCAGCGCTCGCTGTGCCCTGCAACCGAGTGCCGAGCACGAGCAGGACGAGCAGCGAGCAGGGCTGAGCAACACAGGCACAGCCAACGTCGCGTTTAACGCCAGCTAATGCATATTTGTGACCTTATACACAGCCTGTTTTGTTTATCGCGGCTTAATATAACTCACCCACGCCATTATACCAGAATCAGATACGCAGGAGAAGAAAGAATAAGAAAATAACAAGGAAAATGTAACGGCTAAGATAAGGAATATTGTTACTTTACCACAAATATACATGTGAACATTGCGCAATATCGTAGGATTAGAATGCAGATTAGTTTTCATTAAATATCATTATAATAATTCAAAATTCTAATGATTTTCTGTAAGAATTTTGGAAAAAATATATATTTTCACGGCATATTACCCATTGCTGGGTGTGCCAACAGGCCCGGATTACCCATAAGGTCAACCTAGGCCATGGCCTAGGGCGTAGGCATGGAGGGGGCGCATATCGAGTAGTTGAATAAATGAGAAAACGGAAAGAGAGAAGTGCCTGCAGTTACTAGACAACGTAAACAGTCACATTTACTTTAATTATAAAAAATTAGTATAGTAGAGTGATTGGTAAATCTTGTTGAACTATGACAGTTGTCGAAGATTTTAAATAATTCTAATATTTATATACCGGATGTCTACTTACGAATCTTAGCAAATACAATGTTAACATTTTCATACTGTAATTTTTGCCCTATGAATTTTAGAATAAAAGTATAAATACGAAAACTGTTCAGAAGTAAAGTCCAAAATTATTGTTTACATGCGTTTCATTCGAGAGATAGAGAAGCAAAATAAAAGTTGTAATCTTTAGCTACTTATAAAAAGATGGTAAATGTATAATTGATGACATAATAGTAGGTATATTGAAAAACAAATTTCATAAGGCAATCTGTTAACCCACGAGTCCAACTTTGGAAAACGAGCCGCTTAGCGGTTTTTATATTATTTTTTCTTTTGGGGTAATTTTATAATTCTATTAGATTTTTAATAAATGCGACTTGTAAAATCAGTTACGTTGGTAGCACTTCCCGCTAACAAATTGGACTTCAGGGATGAAAATTATTTGTTGACTGACAGCAAATTGATGTTGATATGTCATTTATGTATCAGTTTTAAAAGAAGTAAGTCATACCATCTCTGGAAAACGAAGAACTCCAAAAACAGTACGTTTATAGATCTTCTTAACATGTTCTCAGTGCGTATATAGACTCATAAAGGCACCGATATAGAACAAAAATTTAATGCAATCTAGCATTATTAAAACTCGGTATATATTGAAGGGAGGGGGGGTGCAGTCATGAATTTTGGCCTAGGGCGTAAAGAAATGTTAATCCGGGCCTGTGTGCCAATCTGCTTTGTACGAAGATATCGGTAATGATGATGACATATTTGTACCGTACGAGCGTTTACCAAGCGTCACCTCACGGGCACTCATTGCTGGCCACTACTGGACATACAATGTGTTTCGAAGTTTCTTTGTGCTCTTCTCTGAAGATACTGTATTTCAGAGGACAATGACCAGTTATTCGGATGAGCCACGGATAACAGATGGCAGCACTGAACTTATTCCAATTACCTAGTTTATCCCGATAGTTTCAACCCGCTTGAAAATGGGTTGAATCGACCCGACTGAAGTTAGCGAGTTGAAATGATCGGAATAGACGCATTTTCAACCGGATTGAAATTTTCAATTCGACTCTAAAATAGAAATGGGTTGAGCTTATTCGACCGGATTGACTTTAAACGCTGAACCCGATCGAAGTAGTATGATTCACTATCGTTACAGGTTATCTGTCAGTTGCATTTTAGCAGTCAAATCGTAAGTGATTATAATTGAATTACGTCAAAAAGAAACATTTGGCAGAATCAGGAAGTAATGTATTCTTTCCTTAATGAAGGAAATTAAAATTCTCGGTCTTATGCACGGAAAAAAACTTAGAATACTCCATAGGCTTAATAATCTTTTTCTAAAAATTACAATTTTAGTAGGGTCGCTTAAAAAATTATATTTTGGTTTCAATTTAGTATTTAGTACCTCGCAAATATAAATAAAAGTGCTTTTAGAGACTCTAAAATTTTCTGTTCAATCTGTATTTGTAAATTTTGCTCACCAGTCAAAACTTCGTGTTTTATTTTTCATTCGTAACCTTTTATTTTAAAAATACATGCGTAATGTCATTACTTGTTCTTGTTCCATTTTCGATTATATTTGACCGCAAAAATCAAGTGGCCGCGTGCGTGAGTGTCAGGTCGCGAATCTGGGGAACCGGGTTCGATCCCGATCGACGCCAAATATTTCCAATTTTAAATGACACAAAATTGACCCCTGTGGTGCACTCTCCACGCCAGCAATGAGTGCCCGTGAGGTGACGCCTGGTAAGCGCCCGCACGGTGCGAATATATCATTATTACCGACATCTGTGTACAAAGCAGATTGGCACACCCAGCAATGGGTAATAAGCCGTGATGATATATTTATTTTATTTATTTTAAAAATCAAGTAAACATAACCAAACATATATGGCATTTCGCCAAAACTTTCGATCGGGTTCGAATAGGGTTCACTCACCCGCTATAACAAGAGCGAGATGAACGGTAGAGAGTTAACCTTGAAATTCGACCGGGTTGAAACTATCGGGATAAACTTAGTAAATAAGGAAAACATTATTATTTTATATATGCGTTATACAGATTCGTTGGTGTTTAATCTTTAATATTATTAATTGAGAGTGAAATATAAAAAATGTTTATAAGTTTAGTAGATATATACATTTATTTAAATTGGGCTGCACATCCTATGGTTGAAGGAGAAACCATATATAGTGGTAAAACGAAATGTAAATTTTAGGTTGGTTAACATTTAAAGTTGGACACATAATTTGTTGTGGCTATAAAATTAATACAACTAATTATGTAGAAATTAATGGTTTGTTTTTACAAAGCTCAAACTTAAAAGAAGCACCACATAAATAAATATTTAGAAGCTTCCCAATGGAAATGTGTTTGAAGTTATGAGACTGGCCAAGGTGCGAAATGCAAACATGTTGCGTGCATGTTAATTACTTACAAAGGTTAAATTTAAATACACTTGTTTTATTGTAAATGTCGATTTCAATTCAGGTTTCGCACGACATTTAATTTTTACGTTAAAAGATATTTATTTCAATGAAATTTTACATAGACCAAGATAGAGTAGTTTCTGTTGTAAAATAAATAAACAGAATTTTTTCGTTTTATTTTCTAATTAATAAATATATGTGTACTTTTTTTAAAAAAAATTGCATCTGATAAGACTAGTGCAGATAAATTATCTAGAGAGCAAATAAATAATATGCACAAGGTACAAACATGAAATCTAATTTCGATTAGTATTAGATCCTACAAAGGAATTACATAATTATCGATAAAACTATTTTGCAAGTACTTACTTGGGTAAAAATCACTTGGCATAAAATGTTCTGAACAGAACATTCATACTTCTTTCTTTCTTTCCCATTTTTAATGCAATTTGCCACTTCTTATTTAATATTTTATTTTTCGGAAAATAATGAAATGGTATATTTTCCTACAGAACAATACCTTTTAGATTTACTTGTCATTTTATTTAAAATATATTCAACTATTAACACTCTATAATGGCACAATGTTTTCCCGACTGGTACACTTTCAATTTTTGCCACCAGAGGTCAGATACTTTGCTGGCTTGTCCGAATAGATACCTGTCATAATTCTAATGTCCTTTTTAATGAGAGTTAATAGCTCTTTGGCGTTTTCCGAAAAGGGTGAAATAAATTTCTTCGACTAACTAAATCCGGGAATGTGTCTCCAATATGAGGCTACAGCTGATTTCTCCCACTTTTTATATCCTTTATATGACTTTTCAAAAGTCCACAAGATGGTTCAGGCCCGTAAAATAATAATTGGGCTCCCTTTTTAGCGAACACATCTGGTTTTTCATTGCCTAGAACTCCCTCATGCCCCGACCCACCACAAAGTGGCTATTTGTCTAGCTGTTGCAGGGTGTTCAGGCTAACTTTGACTCACAAGTGAAGGCACCTAGTGCCTTTAAGGCTGCCTGGTTGCCTGACATTATGTTGGTTTCAGACCTTTGTTTAGGTTTATTTGTGCACAGAGATTTATTGCGTGGATCTCTGCTTGAAATAGGGCCAGAGCTTAATGATCAAAGTACAGAAATATTTTGTGAAAAATTCATGGACCTCACTAAATTAATTTCTCACAAAATATTTCTTCGTTAATTAAAATTATTTTGATCATTAAAGACTCTGTGAATGAATAAAGTAGATTGGCACAATGGGGAACAAGCCGGGATATCATATAATGTTATTATTACCAATGAATGTTTTGGTCCTATAAATTTAATAATTGTACATACTTTTACTGTTGGAAATATAGATAAATTATACATCGTTGGAAGACTAAAAAATCCTCTTTTCGTTGGTGTAACATATAAAATTGTAACTTTGGCATCAAAACACGAAATCTAATGACGAACATCACCATTCGAAAGATCTTAAAAAAATGCATTACATATACAATAATAAAAATCTAGTATTATTTCATAATAGAAAATTATTTGCGAAGTAGTTATTTATGATATAAGTGTTAAAAGTGACATTTTATTTTGTGAGAAGGAAGTTTGAAACACGACGCGAAGCGGAGTGATCCAAACCTTCGAACAAAATAAAATCACTTTTAACACGTATATCATAGACTATTTTTTTACAAACACTATTTTTTAATTTAAATTTGTATTTCTAATAATTTTTTGACGTTCACTTTTAACACTTGTGTCAAAAGTAACAATGATCTGTCACTTTTAACACAGGTGTCATAAAAAAATAATAATTGCAAATGATGCCACAAGTTTACGACCTTGTGTAGTCTGTCCCGTGCTGTGTGTACAAAATTTTGACGTCATAACGTCAGCCTGAAAATGTTTATAAAAAAATAATGAATGAAATGTATAATAATATTAAATATTTTTGATGAATATATGCATAACATTAGGTAAATTTTTCATTTATGACAAAAAAAAAATCAATATTTTTTTTTGCTTGGAGCTTTTAGCCGAATTTGTATCTCTAAAGGTGCATTCACAAATGAAAATTAGGTTTATGGTTTTTGTTTAGGTTTAAGTAAGTCATTCATAAATGTAAGTTTAAATTACCTGAAAATTAGTTTTGATATGTACAGACATCTGCGTAAATGCTTCAAAAACAAGATTAAAATATCGGTAGAGCAGTACTCAACAAGACACGTGTGCGCCGTGAAATTGCCATTCGCTTGGCATTATTGGTAGATAATATTTCAGCAGTTAAGTTATGACAGTCTCCATGTTCTTCTTGCATTTGTTTAAACAGCCGAATCCACCAAGTAGATACTAAATAAAGATGGGTGTATATAGCTATATCATTCTCATTGGTGAAGTTTGTGATGTCAAAGTAAATCATAAACCTAAAGTTTGGACCTTGCAATGTTTAGGTTTATGTTTTGGATTTAGAGACCCTTAATTCTGAAGTGTGAATGGAGTCATTATATAATATTCGGCCAAAGTCTTTAAATATAAAGTATAAACCATAAATATAAACCTAATTTTCATTTGTGAATGCACCTTAACATCACTCGAGATCCCGTGCTTAACATTATCTTGAACATTTTGTATATAAATTAAAATATACACAAAACCAGTCACACATACGTACAGTGTGAGTCTGGGAGGAGATGTACAAGATTCACCCTGCATAATGACAGAATGTACCTATTTTACAAAATATAAAGGTGCATTTACAAATGAAAATTAGGTTTATGGTTTTTGTTTAGGTTTAAGTCATTCATAAATGTAAATTTAAATTACCTGAAAATTAGTGTTGATATGTACAGACATCTGTATAAATGCTTCAAAAACTAGATTGAAATATCGGTAGAGCAGTACTCAACAAGACACCTGTGCCCCGTGAAACTGTCATTCGCTTGGCATTATTGGTTATATTTCAGTAATTAAGTTATGACAGTCTTCATGTTTTTCTCTCATTTGTTTAAAAAGCCAAATCCACCAAAAGGATAGTAAATAAAGATGGGTGTGGTGTATATATCTATATCATTTCAGATTTGTTCTCATTGGTGAAGTTTGTGACGTCAAACTAAATCATAAACCTAAAGTTTGGACCTTGCAATGTTTAGAGCCCCCGCAGCAGTGGCGGCTCGTGCATCAAAACTTTGGTGAGGCATGGCATCTCGAGAATTTTTTTAATTCAAGGTCAAATGCCTTATAATTATAAGTAATATTTTTAAGGGATGTGCAGCTGCATGTTTTTCCCCTTTCATGTACAAAAATAAATTGCCAGACCACAAAACATTACTTCCACCTGCGAATTAAAATTTTGAATTTCAATTTTACTTGAACTATCAATTGCGGTAGAAATATTTTGCTTCCTTAAATGTACTAATTTACAAGTTGAAGCAATGTGATCTTTACGTATGTTAGTAATACTAGTAAAAAGTATGCACGGCCAACAAAATAATTTATTAAGTACTTTACTGCCGACAAGCCAGTTATATCATAGCAGGTGTTAGTTGCCTCCTTCTCCAATATTTATTAATGATGTACTAAGATCAGAACAAAGCAGAGATGGTCTGTTTGTTTTAATTCTTTGACAAACAGTTTATCTTCATAAGACAGTCGATGAAATGGATTTTTGTTAATTAAAAAAATAATACAGAATTATTCCTTATATTATTATCATTTAAATCGAAGTTCTTATCTTTTAAAGTCCCAGTCGAAGCCATTACACTTGTTTTGTTTTCAACTAAAATTCAAAATATAAAAACCCTACGTAGGTAAACTATAAAAACTACGAGAAAAATAAAATAATTAAATACTTACTGCCATACGTATCAAAGTCGCAAACCAGAGCCTATTATAATGAAAATGCTAGACAGGTTATGTTATGTTTATGTCGTTAATATTATTTAATCTAGCTTGCAACATGTATAGTAGATGTCGTGAACTTATTTACAAAATTTGTCAGTATGCCGCGTTTGATTGTATTCACGTACGGTCTCGGCCTCTATAGGGCCGTGTGGAAAGTAAAGTAACTATCTTTTATCCTCTCATTGCATTTTATATTTGAAGCACTGCCTCGAACAGCGCTGTCTAGCGCACGTATGCATGAAAGCCGTATCAAAACCATTAGGCAATATTAAGCATTAAACTACTCATTGCATTTTGTATTTGAAGCATTGCCTTGAACAGCGCTGTCTAGCGCACGTATGAATGACAGCCGTATCAAAAACATTAGGCAATATTAAGCATTAAACTACTCATTTCGAGAAGAACTTCAAAGGGTGTAAATTAGGTGAACTGCATTATAGATTAGTTATGGTGGTGGCTTAAATTATTATTTTGATATTTATAAAGACAAGCATTAATGGAATAAGTTGAAATTTAACTTACATACTACTTTACATTATTTACAGCTTTATTTCTTTTCTGGTGCGGTACTGCCTCACCTGCCTACCCTGATAAGTCGCCACTGCCCCGCAGACTACCGATTTTTGATCGGCCGACAGTTTAATCGGTTGCAATGAGGACTATAGTAATTTCGAATCGTTGGGTGTGCGCACCTACTACAGTCTTCATAGTAATTAAGCAACCGATTAAACTGTCGGCCGATTAAAAATCAGTAGTCTGCGGGGGCTCTTAGCTTTACGATTTGGATTTAGAGACCCTCAATTCTGAAGTTTGAATGGAGTCATTACATAATATGCGACCAAAGTCTTTAAATCTAAAGTATAAACCATAAATATAAACCTAATTTTCATTTGTGAATGTATCTTAATAAAACAAGAAACAAGGAAATATATTCTACCTAAAATAATAATAAACGCTGAAAGAGAAATCAAAGAAATACTATTGATACGAACGATATGCTTCGGAAAGTTAAACAAAAGTCCTTTTTCGAAGGTTTGACGTTAGTGCAGAACGCCATCTCTACACGTAGTGAAATATCCCACAAGTAGGCAGCACCGGTTCCCAAAACAGTAACCGGCGCCAGTCCCCAAAACGGCAACCGGCGCCGAAACATAAATAATCTTAACACTGAGATGTTATTACTACTACATGTCTTTTAGTGGCCGCGTGCCTGTGTGTTTGGTCGCCAATCTGGGGAACCGGGTTCAATCCCGACCGACGCCAAATATTTCGAATTTTAAATGGCACCAAATTGACCCCTGTGCTGCATTCTCCACGCCAGCAATGAGTGCCCGTGAGGTGACGCCTGGTAAGCGCCCGCACGGTTCAAATATTTCATCATTACCCGAGTTTCATCATTACCGATATCCGTGTACAAAGCAGATTGGCACACCCAGCAATGGGTAATAAGCCGTGATGATATATTTATTTATTTATGTCTTTTAGTAGGTACATGTACATCTCTAACAAAGTGTTTTATTCTTTTTGGTAGGTATGGTTCCAAAACCGACGAGCCAAGTACCGCAAGCAGGAGAAGCAGCTGCAGAAGGCGCTGGCGCCCTCGGTGCTGCCCGGGTGTAACGGCGCCATGATGCGCAACATCTACCCTGGCGCTAGTCGAGGATACCAACCTTACCCGCATCCCAATGCCATCAACAGATACCCCCAGGTAACGTCGCTCACTGTTATTCATCCCACTTCAAATATGCAACCCGTAAATCATTACCGTCGCGAAGCGATCCACTTCGAAGGAAATCATAACTACACCCCACAAAAATATTTACTTTAATATAAAATACACTACACTATAAACAAATTAAAAAGACTACACAGTGTCAGAATATACAGCGTATTTTTTAAGGAAGCGTACAACGCTTAACCGATGATAATTAACTCCACAGATAGTAAATCTGGCAATATTTTTTTTTACATGCTTTCTATAAGAACTACAGCCCCTTAAAACTGTTAGATTATGTTTAAAATAAAAGTATATAGCTCTATTTAGAAAAGATTTATTTAACATTAACGAAAACTGACATTTATATATTTTATATTATGTCATTACTTGACTTCTGTTTTTACATGGATAGATGGATAGCTATATTTATAATGATAACAATAGAATATGTCATCATAGACGACTACATAAATTTAACGTAATGTCTAACAAAAACTGACCAATCAGAATCACGTCATAGATAAATTTTTTGTAAAAAAATAAAAATCAATGGCTGGTACCACAAGCCTTGTTTTATGGTTTTAACTAAAACGCTATTTTAAGAAATGTCAGCCGTTCACTGGAAAAATGACACAACTGTCACATATATCAGCGGTTCTCAACCTGTTAGGATCCGCGTACCATCTAAGAACATCCGATTTATTTCGTACCACCTCTTTATAAAAATCCGGCATCATAATAAAGGATGTATAGGTAGATACGAATTTTAAATAAATAAAATAATGGAATGAAAGACATGCTGCAAAATCGAAAAACAAATGTGTCAAATTTGTAAAAGCGGCGCCACAGTGCTCAAAAAGTTCCCACTGTGCCACATTTGGCACAATTGTTCCAATTTTGGCAACCCTGGCGCAGTTAGTACCACCAGTGGTACGCGTACCACAGGTTGAAAACCGCTGTATTAGATCATAGACTATTTTGTAATACTCGTACCTCGCGATAAACCAAATGCATGGCTGCATACTTCTGATTGGTGAATGTAATTTGACATTTTGAGAATGTCAAATAAACAGAATATACGCCTATACAAAAAACGGTTTTACAAAAAAAAAGATTTTTCACTCAACCTATCATATTTTACAAGAACTGTTTGCTTTTCAATAGTGATCTATATCGATTTTTTCTGCACGTATAGGAGGATGAATTATGAATTTTAGAGCAAACGCGACTTAAAACATTTTCGTAATAAGCAAGATAAAAAGTTCAGAATTTGGAGTAAGACGTTACATTTCCTCCTACCATTGGTCGAGCACACGTCTTTCAAGTCGGGGAACCAATCAAATTGCTTAGGACATAAAACACCACGCAAACTTTCCTTCGCTTAGTTTACGAAAGAATTAATATTTAAACTTTTTTCCACTAATATTCATTAATTTATATACAGGGTGTTATGTAAGTAATGTGCCATACGATACCACTTAATAAACAAGGTTACAATGTATCGTGTTATTGGTCCGCTAGTTGCAGTGGTAAAAGCACTTCAAGGTGGACCAATAATTGAATAAAGAATTATTTAAAAAATCACAGTAGTTTTAGTGAAAACAACAACACTTGTCATTTTTTGAAGGATCAGATGTGGAACATAGATAAGACACTTTGGCGACTGTAAACCGTAAACCTAATACATGTCAATGTATTCTTGACTAATGAAAGTACAGGCATTTCTAAATATCTAAGTACTACGCTAGGTATTCCAAATTTGACGACATTTATGACAACCAACAAATAATGTTTTTGGAACAACTTGATTATTAGATTTTAAGTAATTAAGAAGCTGGTTCGTAATTAGTCGGCTTTATAGTCGTACAACTTTTACAACTTGACAGATTTTGCAGAATAGATTTCAGATTATACCTCCTTTCAGTTCTTTTTATTATACCTTGAAATATGGCATATTACTTACATAACACCCTGTATATTTTCACTTTCTTTTGTAAAATAGTAATTTCGACTATTGTGTACTACCCTCTGTTTAGTTAGGTACCTATGTCAAAATGCAGAAGTATTTGTGTTCAAGTTCGGGTCTAAACTATGTACGACCATGAATACTATAATATAGACACGTAATACAGACATTTGTTTTGAAGGGAATGCATGTCCGGAGAAAGGGAATTATGCTCCTATAAAATGAAATTCGGGTTGCATAATTGAAAAAATAAACACTAAAAAAAATCTGCAAGTACACAAATCTATTCGCCTCAAGCAACACAAACAAAATGGTTGAGTACTCCGCGTTCCTTTCCTTAGATTCTAACAGAAGTTTGCAACCAACAATACTCCTTATAGGAGAACAATACCCGGAATACAGGTCGTTCTCTACAAAATATTGGATACCGTAACTTAAACAATTACTTGTGTATGCATGGTCGAAGGGTATAAACAAGACTGAATATTAGGCAATCAGAAATATAGACCGCAGTAGGGAAAATTTGAATTTACTCCTTTTAGTTTGAAAATGGATTATATGCAAGGTGTCTGGAAAGATACCCCCCCCTTAACTATTTTATTATAAGTAAAAGAAAAAAATATTTTACTAAAATATAAACCGCCATTTCTTTCTCTTTTCAGCGATGTATTAGTTTTTATTAATGCATTTCAAAAAATTCGATAAAAATAACATAATATTTTAATACTTTTATATTCTTTATACCTTTTTCTATCTAAATAAATAAAATAAGTTTTATCCTTGGGTAACATAAATGCAAAAATCTTAATATTTCAAATTTTTTGGCACTTAAATCCCTTTGAATTAATATGTTTCATTTGTGTACCAAAAATCTGTTTGATATTTGAGTATTTTTCACTAATTAAAATTAAATACATAATATTTAATCCGTTTATCTGTGCCATATTGGAGCATTTAAATAGAATAATGTTTAACATGATTTATTCATAATTAAGTAATTAAAAAACAGTATCGGGTATTTATTTATACTTAATTATTATTGTAGCTTAAACAACTTCTTTAACTGACAAAAATATCTATCTGTTTAAATATTTTCCTCCCGTATACAGGTATTCAGAATAACATCTTTATTCTCGGGCCTCAAGTTGTCCACATTATCTTAGGCATATACAATCTCCATAAAAATATTTATTTATATTTACTTATGCCATTGAGTTTATACGTGTCTGTGGGAGTAATTTGAATATATATCTAGCAGTGGCGCCGTATCGGTATCTAGCGCCGTCGCGACGGCCGTCGGCTGACGTGACGGTGGCCGCAAGGAAATGCGGTGTCACACGTAAACTAATCACCGCAACCTGTTTGACCTCTGCTAATTGCGTTAAGCTGCAGTGAGTAATCACAGATACTACCCACATCATTCATAACTTAGTACATTCAAACCCTATACCTATACACCCCCGCCACAGAATACTAGGATAGGGAGTAGAAACTGTTACAAATATCTGACTATAACCAACAACAATACTACAACAATTATACTTTAATCTATTAGGAATATTAATTAATTCATTATTATACGAAGTAAAAATTCAGATTTACGAGCCAAACTCATAATAATTCGACCGGTTTACATTTTCTACAAATTATAAAATCTACACAAATGGTTAGAAATTTCTACAAAATTCTTTCGACTACTTTAATATAGACTTAAAACTTTTAAAAAACTGTGGGCCAAATAACTGGTGATAATAGTTCGACCAGTACTTTAAGGGACATCTTCTAGTCCAGATTTAGCTTATACCGAGACCCTTTACTTTTGCCACAATAAAAAATCCAGTGCATACACTAAAATCTACCTTGCAAGACATATGGCACAATACTCACAGGAAAATGGGCATTTTAAATGAAAGTGTATGAAATATTTTTCATATAATATAAAAAATAAAATAATTTATTGGTATTTTCGTAAATAATATATAATATAAAAAGATTGGCACCAGATATAGTCATGAAAAACAACCCCCCATTTATTTTATTTATTTATTTATCAAAAAGAAGCTACAGAGAATTTACCTAATAAAAACTTTATTTCTTAAAATTTGTACATAAATAAGTAAATTTTACAAAAGATGCAAATTTATCGAATGACTTAAAATATCTACCTAAATTTTAAAAAAATCTTGATTTTTTTATATTTACCGCTAAACTCAGCATAAGTCAGATAGAACATAAATTTCAAATGTACCTATGTTGAAAATATATGTATATAAAATTTATTTTTTCTTCAAGCGTATTATGCATAGTACACACGCTGTAGAAGATATTCATTGTCTTACTAGTACAAAAATGTTGTTATTGTTGTACTAGTAAAAAAAATGTTAGTTTTTTAGTTCACCGCTGGCGGCGGCAGTAGCCACAGCTACACAGATCATATTGAAAATTGTTATTTGACAGTTGAATCGTTTTGTGTTTTGTAGTGTACACAGCCAGCTTTGACTAAAATTGCAAATTTTACAAATATAAAGTTCCAAAAAAATGTCAAAAAATTATTTGAAACGCTTGAAGAAAAAATAGTATATGTCATTCGGAGTAGAACGCCCTTTTTGTGTTTTACCCAGCTTGCCAGGCCTCGGCTAGCGCCTCGGTCGCAATAGCTGGGTTCAACACAAAAAGACCGCTTTCTACTCCTAATAACATAATATACTATTACAGGAGTCTACAAAATTTACCGTTATTTTCACTAAAATCTCATAATTTTATTATTAATGTCCGTCAATACTACATTTTAAATATGGCAACACTAGTGGCAATACTATTTGCCAGTTCGCACGCTTTACTTACAGAGTACTTTATAATATGACAAATTGGAAATCTTATAAAATAAATAATAGAATACATTGTTACTTTGTATAAGTAATTGATGGATTAAAAATATTTCAAAATACTGTACTTTTTATTGGTATCAAAAATAATTTGTGTGTGGGGGCAGAACCCCTTCAGATTTTTCCGTGTGGGGGCAGAGCCCCCTCAGATTTTTCCATATGGGGGCTCGAGCCCCGAACCCCGAAGCCTACACGTAGTCGGCGCCTATGATTGTAATCGAATTTTCTTTATTGTAATCAAGTATTAACGCGACCCTAAGTCACAACAATATCACAAAACAAAAAAATTGAAAAACTACACTTAACTAATTCTCAAATAAAAACACACAAATTAAATACAGCTATGATCACTTGTGAAAATAAACTACACTTGTAACAAAGTTACTAGACGTGTAAATTTCTTTCAGAAACATAATTTACATATCCTTGTGAATAATTTACTTGTAACTTGTTAATTTGTAGACTTGTATTTTTGAGAAACAGGGCCCTACGTCATTCATAGCCAATAGGAAAACAGTTTGTTATTTATATAAATAAAAGTAGGCGATAGTTTGTCACAATTTAAACTGTATATGTGCTCCGACGTCACGTTCTGTTTCAGATCACGTGACTTTTTAAAAATATTATACAAATTTCAATAATTAATTGAAAAAGATCTAATGGATATTTCGTGATATTTTCAAATTTGAGGCTCTTTAAAGAACAATATCTTTTAAAATTTAGTACCTACTTAGAAGTCATATAAAAATTCTTGCAACAGTCCTATTAAAGCTGGTATTTCTAATAAAGGCGATGTAACCAATATTAAATAGAGCAACACTTGAATAACATATTCAGTTCTTGTATAGCTATTTATGTCATTAGGCCGGTAGCTAAGCATTTACGAGCGAGCTAGTTCACCGCGGGTAGAGCCCGGTAGTCGAAAGAAATTTGTAGAAATTTGTTACCATTTGCTAAAGGTTTTATAATTTGTATGCTGAAAATGTTTACCCGCCGACCTAATATCGGGTTGAGCTCGTACATAAATGAATGGAATAACGGTATAATTTATTTATCTTTTTATACCAGTTTCAGAATTCAAAATACCGAAACAATATATTGAATATCAGTGCTGTGTTGGCGCCAAAATTAAATCTATTTAGCAGTATAGTTTAAATTACAAAGTTGAGAGCGAACTTAAATGCCACATTTTAATGGAAAAAGATTCTGAATTCAAATGCAGGTTTCAGCGAAAGCGATATCATTGTATAAGAACATTAGACTCAGTAATCTGAGTTTCCAATAACCCGTCATTTTTTTCCCATTTTTTCCAGAAGGTTCTGATAATGACAGTAATGTACAGGGTGCTAAAAAAGGTAAAAAATGAGGGTGTATACATTTCGATGTGCTGATTCTCAATCAAAAAGAATTTTTCCAAAATTCGGAAAATTATTTCTTATTTTTCACTTAATTCTTTTTTATTGCGCCATACTGCCGACACCAAATTTATATTAAAAATAATTACCAATTAATTTATTTCCTATTTAAAGTCTGTTATACGTGACTAGATAATGAGGTATTCTACTATTGGAAAGAAATAGTAAATTTTAATAATTATAAGGTAGCATATGTTAAATTAAAAGTTTTAGTAGAAAGAAAATGATTAAATATTACGTTGTTGTAATAAAAATGCTAATTATTGTAAACGTAACGACATAGACCCTGAGAACATCCCGAGCCTAATCGGTGATTATCGTAATTTTTTTGTTTAAATATAAACTAAGAACTATAGCAACACTACTGTTATCCCAATAACATTGTCAAAATGAAATTCAAATAATATTTATTTTAAATATTTTATTTATTTTAAACATTTTTCTTTCAAGGGAAAGATTTCATAAAAATTAATGGAAATATATACCTAATGCAGACAATGCAGATACCCCTAGAATTAACTGTTTGAGAAGCATAACCAACTTGGGACTATAACGTCACAAAATAATTTTAGATATGCAAAAATTCATATCTCGCTTACTAATTCGAATTTTAACATCGCGTTTTCATTAATATTCCTATATTTTTATATATTATCAGAAAAAATCGGTAGAATATCCCATCATTATTTTTAATAAAAATTTCATGTCAGCTATGGCGCACTAAAAAAGAATTAAATGAAAAATAATAAATAATTTTCCGAATTTTGGAAACATTCTTTTTGATTGAGTACAGGGCGCGAGCATGCAGACACGTGACTCGAGCGACTTTGACGTACTACGAATCAGCTTATTTGTGTGCGCATGTCATTTTGACAAGAACAATGTCTCGTTGACAAGACCAATGTTTTGATTTATTTTGATTTTTAACTGCTAAATTGTTTATTTTTAATTGCATATGTTTTACTGCCTAAAAATTGTAAAATAATAACATTAAAACTCAAATCAAAATAAGTCAAAACATTGGTACTGTCAACGTGACATTGTTCTTGTCAAAATGACATGCGCACACAAATCAGCTGATTCCAAGCACGTCAAGGTCGCTCGAGTCACGTGTCTGCTCGCGCCCTATTAGTACATCGAAATGTATATACACACAATTTTTTTACCCTTTTTTAACACCGGATATATTATAATTACGATTTTTAATATTTACGTATTATTTAGTTCTGAGGATTTAAAAAAATTACATTTCACTTTACATACCTACTACTTGGCTACTTGCTACTTACAACTTAAAGATAAATGTATCTTAGAAAATCATAAATATACTTGTACTCGTAAACAGCGATAATTGAATGAATAGGTTGAATGTATGTTTTTTATATCTGTTCCGTGCATACCGTGCTAAAATATTTCCTATCTTGAATTACGTCTCTTATATTTATTTTTTATTCATATAAAAAAACTATCTGCCCTTAAGAAGTAGGGCGTTGCGGATTGAAATAACAGGAAACGTTTAAATCGGCGTTAACGGTATAGACTTTCGTGTTACCGCGTTTTATGATTTTGTAAATTTATGTATGTGTGTTTTTATAGATGTGAAATGTGTTAGTAATGTGTGTTTAACGTCTACAGCTGGACGGTGTGTTCCAGATGGGCACTAGTTCGTACACCAGCATGGGACAGCCATTTTCCATGTCGCACGGCGCAACCAACATGTCTGCCGTCACAGGAATGCGTCAAGATACCATGGGTAAGATTAAACTATATCCTTTTTTATTTATTTAGTCTCTAACATACGAAAACGAAATATATAGCATACATATAGGACATTACGAGTATGTTTAGAACATCAATTCACTCTACTTTTCATTCATAATTCTGTCTTAACTGTAATATCACTCTTTTGGGGTTATGACGTAACATGCCCGTGAGGTGACGCCTGGTAAACGCCCGCACGGTACAAATATGTCATCATCATTACCGTAATCTGCGTACAAAGCAGATTGGCACACCCAGCAATGGGTAATATGCCATGATGATATATTTATTTTATTTTTACGTAACATGCATTTTTCAAAATCTTTTTTTCTCCTGTAAATATTATAAATTTGTTTGAAAAAAGAGTACCTATACGAGTACATACAAAAAATCTAAAATAGTAGAAACCGCAATTCTGTCAGACTTCCCTACAAAAGGTAAAATTGAAATAATTTAAGACCTTTTTTTCTTTTTCAGAAAAGAAATTTAATACAAAATAAAAAAAATTTTAAACCTATTTTGAAAGCAGATATATATATATATATATATATATATATATATATATATATATATATATATATATATATATATATATATATATATATAAAGTTAATATAAAAATTATATTTTACTTATTGTGTCTTAATTAATATTAATTAAACTTAATACAAACGCAAATAAAATTTAATTCAACAGTGTCGCTAATTAATGTAAACCAGAACTGCTAAGGGGCGGGGCGCTGTGGAATTATAGGCGGGATTCTCAGCTTTCATATTTCTGGCTAATAGAATCAAATCGATACCCGTCACGTCATAAAATGTTTAATTCGTTATAACTTTATAATGAAGGATGTTTTTTTTAAATTATTTAGCGATATGTTGTAAATGTTAGTCAAGGATGTATTGACGGTTTTACACATAAAGATTATTTATGTAATTATGAATTAAAGATGTTTATTCAATATTTAGGGCGGTACAAAATCACTTTTCACAAAAACACAAGAACAGGCAAGTTAACACACGCACACCTACATGTACCTATCCTAGCTCACTTCATACTGATGGTAGGTCACATGACATCCGCTCTATCAGTGTTACCAACTATATTGAAAATAAAATTACAATAGATATTACTTGTTAATCAGTAAGTATTTTACGATTTTTATATAAATTTGTTGTTGATAAGTAGTAAAGTTACTTAATGTAAAAAAATATTCTTCAGTAAAAAGTTATAACGAATTAAACATTTTATGACGCGACGCGACAGGTGTCGATTTGATTATATTGGCCTGGCCATAAATGTGAAAACCAAGAATCCCGCCACTAGCGCCACTGTTCCTCAATCTTTTGTATAGCACTTACTCAAATATTAAGTCAATACCATAAAATATAATTTTATTTGCGTTTATATTAAGTTTAATTAATATAAATTAAGACGTACAAAATGTAAAATATAATTTTTGTATTAAAAATATATATAATTTAGCTCGTATGAAAGATCAGTGTTTCAGTGCCACTGGTCAAACACCAGTGACGTCATGAACTCATCGTAAAACGTTAAAAAAATTGCGTAATATAAGGAATTTTCACATCGGGTTTTCATTAATCGTCATACCTTTGTACAAAGTTTTATAAAAAAAATAATAAACATTTAAAATAATAATTAATGTCAATGTTTTTTTTTTAATAAAATACTATATAATTAAACATTGTCTTAGTTTAATTATAACATACTTAAGGCTAAAATTTATAAGCAATGCACTTTTTCTAAATAAGAATTACTTTGGACAACCCTCATTGTGCCATCTATTTTGTATTAAAATTGTACCCGGATTAACACTATATGACAAAATATGTATCGCCCGCAAAATATCTTGTTCCATTATTGTTATATTGTTTTAAAATTAGAATTACATAAATAAAACGTGTTGAAACTGATGTAATAAACTTACCACTGGGTAGCAAAGAAAAAATCCCAAGTCCAAATTCTGGGAAGAAAAGAATAATACCACGTTCCTGAAACAAAAAAATAAAATAATAAATTTTAAATAAAATAAATATATCATCATGGCATATTACCCATTGGTGGGTGTGCCAATTTGCTTTGTACGCAGATTTCGGTAATGATGATGACATATTTGTACCGTGTTTGGGGTTTTAAAGAACCATATAATGTGCGGAGAACGGAAACTAAAAGCTAGTAGATTTATTCGTATGACGAGAAGCGAGAAGTCGAGTTCTGTCACTTCACAAAGGAAATAAAATTTTAAAAAATAATAAAAAAATAAAATAAATAAATGGAATTCATAGCGATATAAGTTTTTATTTCTGAGGAATATAATTTTGGGTACAACAGCATCTTAGATATTTTTAACATCTATCATATATCAATATTAAAATTGATTGGAAAGAGTAATAATATAATAATCTAAACATGAACTGGTTGGTAATATAAAACAAGACATTCGAGTTACAAGGCAAAGCAAAATTTTCTCATATTTAAGTGATTAACTATTTATTTCATAATAATTACAAAAATAAATACTCTGAAACTAAAACTACTTTATAATACTAATAAGATTATACAGTTCTCAAAAGAACTATTCCTGGGTAAAGATAAGTTAATGTATAACAAACAGTTATTATTTTATCTATTATTGATACATATTAATTTGAATACCTGCTAACAATAGTTACTGATAATTTTCCGGACGAAATTGTATTTTTTGCTTTTAACAGCTAATACATCCAATATGATCCGGAAATTTTGCTAAATTTTCATGTATTCTTGTAAACTCCATTTCTGTTAAATAAATGTGCATGTGTGGTATAATATATTGATAGATGCATTATTTAACTAATTTGAATTTTTTATGAATTTTTTTTTTGTCAAGAATTCTATGTACGTTTAATATTTTATTGTATTTTTTATTTAAATTTTTGTCATACAATATACTTCAAAAATAAATTGTTTATTTTTCCTTGTAATTTTTCCTACCTATTTAAGATATTTTCGATGTATATCCGAGGTCTATCTACATGTCGAAATAACATCTTAAAAAGACGACGAAACACCGTCTAAAATAGACGTGGAAACAACGTCTTAAAATGACGTCTAAACATATCTTATAATGACGTCTAAACCACGTCTGAATATGATGTCGAAACTACGTCTTAAAATGACGTCGCACAGCTCCACGCTGAGACGTCTTCCGGACGACTATATGACGTGAATTAGGACGTCACAGTGACGTCAATTTTAGGTCATTTGTGTTACTTGGGTAATATCCACCGAATTATTAAATTTAATAATTATTTTGGATCACTAAAACCACCTATAACTCATAGAGTCCCGAAATGAATGAGCTGCAGACAAGTCATGAAATCCTCGAAATTCAAGAAAATGACATGTTGTGCGGGGTACATAAACTGCTATCTGTTTTTAATTTTAGAGGCATAGTACGTAGCATAAATAGTATAATGAAGTAAATAAGAAAATATCTTACAAAATTTAGGTTATATTTACAATTTCCCACCATAACATGAAATGTGTCGTTCAACAGCGACCTGTTCTGCTGCTTTTCTTTTGCTAGTTTTGCTGGTCTCATTGAACGTACCCAATGTGTAGTACAAGAAAGAGCTCGAGTACCTGCGTCCGTCCCCACCGTGCTTCACTCCCATGCCAATAGTTCAAGGTTATGTTCTCTTCATATTTATTCCTACGTCCATGGTACATTTCGATGTGTTGATTCTCAAACAAAAATATTTTTTCAAAATTCGAAAAATTATTTCGTTTTTCTCATTTAATTCTTTTTTAGTTCGCCACTGCTATCATTAAATTTTTATTAAAAATAACGAATTATTTAATCACGTATAACAGACATTGAATAGGAAATAAATTAATTCGTAGTTACACTAAAATTAATTGTTTGAGCTGTACGAATATGCAGTATCTTGAATAAATACTATTTTAATTTTTTTACATATTTTATTTTTATTTATGTATATAAAAAAAACTATTTAAAATTAGAACATTACGATAGGGATTCCCTTCCACCATTTTTTAAATATAATTTCATCTGAACGTATAAGTAAAACTAAGACTGTCGGTGAAAAAAATCATATTAATAAGCCAGTTACAGTTCCCCGAAATTTGAAAATGTAGATGTGACGTCACGAATATAAGTTTGTATAACAAACTGTTTTCATCGTGGACTGAAATGTTCTTGAAATATATGCTATTTCTAAATTATATTTAAAAAAAATAAATGAATATTAATTGCGTAGGCTTCCACAGTCTGAGTCATGAGAAATATTCGTTTTCCGGGAATGGACTGTGTCATATTTTAAGTCAGAGCTCAACGTTTCGCCCGCAGTCGTATGGGGTATCTTCAGGAGTAAGGGGGATAGTACTATCTTAAACAAGGTTACCCGCCGTGTAAACTGAGTCTCCCCCCCTTTTTGCTTAAACTCGGCCTCTAGCGGGGTGACACGTCGGGTAACCTTGTTTAAGACAGTACTATCCCCCTTGCTTCTGAAGATGCCCCATACGACTGCGGGGAAACGTTGAGCTCTGACTCAAAATATGACATAGTCCATTCCCGGAAAACGAATATTTCAAATGAATATTATTATACTATACAAGTCTACATAATTTATAATTGGAACTGTATTTAAATTATTAAGTTTAATGCAAAACATTTATATTCAAGTACAAACTGTTTGAGAAATGCAGTACTGGACCGCTATTTGAATTTCTCTACTTCCATTGGTAGTAGGCTCCTCCCCCTAACTGGGTATTCGTTATATATTTATAGGCCGTCTTTGAGTCGCCAATCAAAATAATATATATGGAATTCATATGAGTGACGAGCTGCTATAACAAAAAAAAACCCTTATTTCCGAAGTATTTCAATTATATTGTTTTATTTCTTTATTAATATTCATTATTAAGCATATACTTTCAATATTTTTCCCTAATTTCTCTTAATTCAATTGCGCTGTAACCCCCTATTACACTGCCACTGTAGACTGTAGCGAAAACAAAACTGGGATAGTTACCAGACCGGCTGAATGAAACTAAATTAAATTAATTTATTATGTAACATCAGTTATTAATTACTTACAGCATTAAAAATAATAGAGAATATTAAAATCACCTATTCAACCAGTGGCCCAAAAATGCTTAAAAAACTTAAATTTTGAATAAATTATTTAGGTTTCGTTAACTCTGCTGACTGCTGGGACTCTGCAGTATCGCCTGACGATCACATGACGTCACTTTAATATTTCGGTATTGCCCGCTGTAGCGCCTGGCGATCACATGACGTCATTTTTACGCCATGCGATCGCCAGGCGATACGGCAGAGTCCCAGCACAGGGACTCGATTCTGTAACTTTAAATTTTACTGGTTTGGAGTAGTAGAATTTGTAACTGTCTGAATTTCTATTATTTGCTTGATCATACAAGTAGCGCAACATTGCGTCTAGGTCTAGAGAAATGGAAGGGAAAAAATCTCGGGAAAACAAATTCTAGTAGAATTTAAAGTTAAATATGCCATTCCAATATGTACTTCAATTAAAAATCACCCGTGTAAATGATGATATGACGAATTATTGATTTGACAGGTCAAACTTGTAATACGAATGTGTATAGTCTCGCAAAGCATCCTGCAAATTCAGGGTCGGACTGGCTATTGTGGAAAGAAGGAATATTATCTCGGCGCCATATTGGGCATATTTATATCTAAAACGATATTTTTTCACAGAGGCTAGAAATAGGCCAAATGCTCCCAATCCGACCCTGCGAAAATGTTTACTTTCCAGCCAGCTGCAGATAATAGTAATTTATTCGGAATACGATGATTTTTGTTTAGCAAAATCATTGATTCCACTTGTACTCAAATTACAACTATTTAAAATTCTGCAAACCAGTATTTCACTACCTACTTTTTAATAAATTTAACAGATGGCGATATGTCGATTAAAATTAATCCTGTAAAATTTTTAATTTATTAATAATCTAACTAATTTCTCTAAATTGAATATTCCGTGACCTATCTATAAACATCTCTGACTTTGACTTAGGCATGTCTCAGTATGTTAATGGTTGATAATGTACAAATTTCCTGCATTATTTATTTAGTGTAAGACGCTTTTGCTGGGTGTGGGAATCTATCTTGGGCAGGAAATGAAACGATTTCGAAGACGCCCGTCGTAATCTTCCGCGGCTCGCGGCTCATTGATTTTGAATTGGGAACGCGGGATGGAACCTGCAGGTTTGAATTCTGGATCGGCACGGGATAGGGAATATAATCTCCGATTTGGTTAAGTATTTTTAAACACATCCAAGTAATATTTCGACAAGTGGGTGTAAGATAATTTAGGATATATATTTATATTTTTCCAAATTTATATTTTTTTATATTTCTGTCCAGTTACGTGCTGCTAATACTTCCAATTTAAACAGAGAACAAGATTTTGTTTTGTTATGATACTCTGTTCCATTTAAGCCATTCAGCAGATGGCGCTCACATCCGCGCCAGTTTTAAGTAGCCGAAATTACGTTGGGTAAACATGTCTCTTGTCTCCAATTTCAGCCAGTCAGAGAGTTCAAAACTATGCCCTATTCTCTACAATACTGAATGGCTTAAATGAAATAAGTTATAGACATAAAATACAAAAATTTTGTTGTTCATACAAATATAAACTATATGAAACAATAATAGGATGACCAGACGTCCCGGTTTTTGTGAATGTACTTTTTCAGTCGAAGTTTATCGAATAAAATGTTAATAGGTTAAAATCGAATATTTATAACATAGTGAATTTCATAGATAATAAAATAAACAATTTTTCGCCCTGAGTAGTTACTAATTAATTCTTATTCAATTTTCAGAGATTTTAGTTTTATGAGCAACAATAAAAATATTAAATATATAGATTATTTTAAGAAAAGAATAGTATTTTCGGGAGAGAGGACAAAATTTATAACAGCAAATTTCATATTAGTTCAGGTGGATTTTATTTTTGTTGTAAAATAAAAATATATTTTGTTCATCGAAAAAACTAATTTGATAACACAAGATCTAGTAGTTAAACGATTTTGTTTTTCTTTTAGGAATGACTCCCGAAGACGAATGGTACAACAAAAGCTTGTCCGCACTACGAATGAATTCCTCGCACCATCCGAATCTCGCTGCACCGATGCTGCAGTACCAAACGTAATCCAAGACATGCCTACCATCCGTGAGCAAGCTGTGAGACCAGCTTTGTGACAACGAGGCGCCTATCGGACTTACAAATCTTAGTTCCTTTCCACCTAGACGGACTCTTAGTTCTTGTTTATATATAATACATACATGTGAATTTTCAATGTTTATTATTTTCTTTTCGTTGTTTGCATAATATCACTAATCAATGTATTTAGATAAATTAAGACGGCCCTACTTAGAAAGCAACATTGTATAAAGAATATACGACGTGCGAACAAATTTCACAAGAATATATTTATAATATAGAAAGTCTAAAAATCCCGTTATATTTACCCATTTCTGGGTGTGCCAACATGCTTTCGTACGTTTCGCTATTTTGGGAGGCCTTTACAATATAGTGGTTGGCCAAGCAATCCTTGACATAGCAATTTAACACGGGAAAAGTTTTTTTTTTAAATATTGTCTGTCGCGTACACTTTTATGCGATCCATTGTATATGGAATTTTGGAGCATAAAAATTTGAATAATTTCATCCTATTTTTAAAAAAATTATCTGTATGCTAAACAACTAATCTTAATTTAAAGTCACGAAGTATGTAGAAGTAGTGTTTGAACGTTAACTCGATGTTCATTTTTTGAAATAATCTCATACCTATTAGATTTTTTTATCGTGATTTTAAATTAGGTTTATTAGGTAAGACGTTTTGCTATAAAAACAAATTAGAATTTTATAATCTGCACTTCGATGTATAAAGAACCACATAAAATTTTACGGGGCAGAAAATATTTAAATAAAAAAAAATTTCCTTGTTAAATTGTAGGTCAAGCGAAATGAAAACATCTAAATTATTAGTTTGACTTCTGACTATCCCAATTCAGATTCAGCTGAAATCAGGGGTGATTTTAAAGAATTTCTAGAGCTGCACAGTCAAGTTACATGGGGAATTTAAAAAGAGAAGTGGTTCAGGCGACAAAATATATGTCCTTATCAATAACTGGTGTCAGACTGCAAAATTCTTGGGAATACAAAATATATTCCAATATATCTATTTTATCAAATATACATATACGGTACGAATATACTCGTATCATTACTAAAATTTTCGTTAAACAATACCCGATGGCACACCTAGCAATTGATAAAAAGCCGTGATGATATACATATAATTATTATATACTTCAGTTAATTTTGGAGACAATTATATATTAGTTTCTTATTCCGTACTGTTATATTTTTTTATAAATAGTCTTTTGCTGAATTTGTTCGCTTAGTATGTGTATTTCTAAGTAGGGTCATATTCATAAACTCTCTATAAATAAATGTGCCAAATTTTATTCGTTATACAATGTGCGTATCTTGTAATTCAACTTACGTTTAAGTATCAGTGTATAAGTTGTACATACATATTATTATCAATAAAATTAATTATAAATCATATATTCATTTCATTTTTATCTCGTTTTATGAACTGACAAAAAGAAAAAATTAAATTAAAGCAACAGGTTGCAGATTCAAACTAAAATATGCAGTATTATAAATTCCTAATATATTTTTATTAAATGAACCCTTTATTACATTAATAAATGTCATTATGTTCATTATAATATCCCAGAAAATTTAATATTCCCGCTAATAATTAAGTTAATAATTTGGCAACAGATGGCAAGCTACACATTTATTCCTTTGTTTCACAAATAAACAGGCATTCCATTAATTAGATTAATGCATATTTTACTATATTCTAAATAATTCATATATGTATTTCTCAAAAACTTAGTGCAAATTAAATCAGTTTACTAATTTTATAAGCATATTTATTAGTATCAAGTTTGACCACCACCCCAACACATGCGCAGTTTTATCATTTTGTCATTCTTCTTTTTCTTACCAAGCTGAAGCTGAATGATGTGATGTGACGCCTTCTATTACCAAAACATAACCAAGTTCTCCGTTTGGTCTACACATTAAAATTCCGTCAGTTTTATGTATTTCTTTTCGTAATGTCGCCGATGAAAGTGCCTAGTAACAATGGAGGAGGCGACGAAAGTGAAGGTGATTTATCTGGTGCAGAAACTGACCATTCTTCCAGCCACGATGGTGAAGGGGTCCGAGACTCCAGTGAAGGAGACGAAGAGGTGGATTCCGACGATAGCTCGGAAATGGATGAGAGTGAATGTGAAATGAGAAGAAACGAATGCATGGAAATACTAGCTGATTTAGAGAGACAATCGAATGTTATTAGAGAACAGCTGTACAGAGAAAAAGTGGCGCAAGTGGAGAACCAGCTGGCAGAAGTGAAAAGTGGAAAAAGCCAAGATTATTTGAGCAGGTTGCAAACTCTGCAAGATAATATGAGAATACGTACTGAAGTTGCTGGTATTTTACGGAACTATAGACTTTCTAATATTAGTAACAAATTCGATGCAGAAGTGCAAGCTGCCAGGCAGAATTTTGATGTAAGTAATGCACAACATTTTCCATTAAGGCATGTTTATTTATTTACCTCACAAAAGTAATGTCGTACATTTTCTAGAATCCTACTGTATTCGTGTGGTTTGAAATTTACAAGTGCACATACAAATTAACATTGGTAAATTCCCGCTAATTTTGATATTGGGTAACTGTCTTTATAGATGTTACCGGAAAATTTCGGAAATTTTACTAAACAAATTTAAAAACATTTTGTTCCTTAAATAGCCTCAAATTTGATAATATCACGAAATATCCATTTGATATCAATTGATTATTGAAATTTGTGTAATATTTTGAAAAAGTCCCATGATCTGAAACAAACTGTGATGCCAAATTTTATATAGCTTAACATGTGACAGATGTGAAAATATCGCCGTTTTGTATACAAGGTAGAAGTTGTAGAGCATAAAATTGTGCATAATTTCTGCTCAAGTAAATAATTATCTATTAATTTAAATACATAATAGACCTTTTCCATTTAACGTGCAAGTAAAATGGCGCCAACAATTGCCAGTTGGGCTGTAACGAAACGTCAAAATATTGCAATCATTAAAATACCTGTATTCGCGGTGAAAATTTGATTTGTTAGACATTTTAGCTTTAATAAAAGCTTTTGTATTTTTTCATGACAAGCTTTTTAAAGTTGTCAGACACATTTTTCACATTTTACGTCCAATTTTTTTTTAGAAACAAACGCCGTGGATTAGTTGTTCTTACTATCTCTTTAAATTGAAAAGGTCTACTATTTACTTGAAGATAAATTACAAATAAACAAATTAATCTAACTTGACAGATAAATCGTTACACATTTGTTAATATTTTTGTTAAATTCCATGGCTATTTTTGCCGTTACAAAGCATGCAAATTAATTTTGTTTATTGATTCAGATGCAAAATTTTATGCTCTACAACAAGGAGGCTCTACAACTTTTATTTGCAGATTTTTTACCTAAAATAATTAGGGCAGCATACGATAGTACGAACTGTGTTCTTATTCATGACTATTTCTGGCGCCATAATTTTTATTTAATTATTTACGGAAATAAATTATTTTTATTACTATGAAAAATTTGCATAACTTTCATTTAAAAAACTTTTTGAAAAATGTGAAAGCGGCTCATTAAGAAGTAAATAAACCTATTTTGTCAAATAAATGTACATAATATCACATTTCATTATTTCCTAAGAAAAAAATTCAATTAAAGTTAATTTTAAATTAAGTAAAATACTTCCCTCCTTGTTCTCCATAAGTTGTCACAAAAATATGTATAAACATTAATTATGTATAACATTATGATTTTATTATTTGTTGTGTAAATGTATTTAATAATTATTCATTCTTTCTATTTTTCAGAGTGAGAAACAACTAGCTTGGGATTGGTTACATAGCGAACTTATGGATAAAATCCGAAGACTAGAAGAGGACCGGCAAAATGTAGAACTTAATTGGGGCGAAATAGGCGATTGGAGTTCCCGATCCAGGAACAGAAACAATGGACCACGTAGGAAAGCAGTCACAGTGTCTGGTCCGTATATAGTGTACATGTTAAGCCAACAAGATATTTTAGAAGATTGGTCATTAATACGCAAAGCTTTAAAACGATCTCCCACTTAATGTACATTTATATTATTATTGTTATTTAATATTGTATAGCGGTAAAGTAAATATAATCTTAATTTTATAAGAAAATTTGTTGAATAAAATTATTGTAAACACAAAACAAACCTTTATTTTTGAATGAGATCCAATTCTAATTGAAATGTTTTTGAAGGAATATAAATTTTCACTTAAAACATCACTTTTTACATACGCCGAACTTTTTACTTTTATTTTTTTGTAAGAGATATTCAACAGGTATAAACAAAATCATGTTTTATTTGTTTGAAGTTACTGTGTAACCAACTGGCGTAAAATAAATTTGAAATTAAACTTTGTAAATGTGATTAACTAACCTTTTCATGATCCAAAACAAATTTTTCTTAATGTAAATCACTATTTTTCACTTTAAACTTAGTTTTTAACACAAATTTCCACTAAAATGTTCAACGTTAAATAGCGTGTAAACAACCACCGTCATTTTGTTTACTGAAGTTCTGGACTACGTAAGTCAAGTTCATAATTATATTAATTAAATTTGTTTTAACTGATGTAAAATTTATTATATTAATACCATATCCATATAAACATGATACATAACAATAATTATTTCATAAGAGAATGCACAACAGCCTTTGCATTCAGGGCTTTTAGATCCGTGTAAGTTTGCCCCGTTCCCACAAAAACAATCGGTTGTCCTGTTATATATGTCATCGAAATGGCCGCGCCCACTTTATCATCAATAGTATCAAATTTAGTTAGAACAATTCCGTCAATAATATGTGGATTACTAGACGACGAATAATCCGCAAGTGCTTGGTTGAATTTAACCAGCTGATCAACAGCTTCGTTACCCACTAAGGCTTCTCCAACGAATAAAACTAAATCGGGTTCGTTAACTTTGATTAATTTTGCCAACGCACGCATAAGAGGTTCGTTATCTTGCATACGACCAGCCGTATCGATAAGGCAAATATCAATACTGGAATCTCTCGCGAATCGTATTGCTTCCATAGCAATTCCCGCGGCATCTTTTCCGTACCCTTTTTCATACAGCTGTACCATTTGTCTTCCGCCATGTTTTTCTGCGGGATGTAAAGCATTCAAATGGCGTGTATGTGTACGCAATTGTTCAACTGCTCCCGCCCTGAAAGTATCACAAGCGGCGATAAGAACTCTCATATTGTTTTCAATTAACCAAAAACAAATTTTAGCTAAGTTTGTAGATTTTCCTACACCGTTTACCCCGCAAAAAGTCATTACGTATGGCCGATTTTGTTTCTTTGCTTCAATTGCGTCTCGGAGAATATCTACTCGTCGTCTTGGGGACAAAATTTGAACTAAAGATTCGTTTAAAGTATTTTTGATTGTTGAAGCAACTGAATCGAAAGTTCCCAAAACTTTGCCTTCGAGTTTAGCCGCAACAGAATCGCAAAGTTTAATGGCAATATCCGCAGCGACATTTTTCGCGATGAGATGGTCTTTAAATTTATCTAAAGATGATTTCATGGTCTCCTCGTTTAGACTTTTAGAACCAACTAAAGATTTGAACATAGAAAACACCCCGCCTTTTGATTGTTTTGGTTTTTCTTCTTCCTCTTCTTCATATTCATCCTCGGAGCTGGATTCAACTTCGATATCTTTGATGCCTCCTGTCATTTGTCCAACCATTTCGGCGTCCGGGGTATAATGGCTCTGTACATCTTCTGGCCTGTCTGTAGTCCGTTCTAGATTTGCCAAATCTTTGGAGTTGCCTCCCAATTCCCAGACTCGGGGCTTTTTACCGGCTTTTTCCGGGGGGCTTTTAGGGCTCTTACTAAAATTTTAAAAAAATTATATGATTTCTCTATGCACGAGGCGATGAAATCTTGATCATCTTTACTTACGGTTTTTCAATCTTGCCACTCTTCTTATTAAATTTCTGAGCTAACTTCAGCCTATTTGCAGCTATAATATCTTCGTTATTGATTCCATTCGTTTTTGGTGAAGTTTCTGGTGAAGACGTCTTACTCTTTTGTTCATTTTTCACTAAAAATTCTTCAATTTAAAATCTATTTCGAATATTTGATAAATTTTCTTACCTTCTTCTGTAAAATCAACGCCTTTCTTTTTCTGTTTTCCTTGTTTCTCTTCTCCTTTTCTTTCTATCATACTAGCTACGGTTTTCTGTGATTTCTGCGATTGTTCAAACGTTCGCATATGTTTAGGAGCCTTTGCTTGAGATTTGCCCCATTGTTCAGCAGAATGTAACACGTTTTTAAATCTATCAATGAAGTTAAATTCTCCGAAAAACCTTCCATCTGCCAGATCATTTTTATATTTATCGCGAAACTCTAAATGAATATCATTTAAGAATTTATCCACGTAAGATAATTGTAATATCTTTTGATACGCGACAACAAAAATTAATTCAAACTCATTATCCAATTTATATTGGAGAGTTAGACCATTGTGGTCGTAAGAGTTGTTGCCACTACGTTCCTAAGAAAAAATTATAGAGATTATCATTTTATGTTAAGCAATAACTTACAATATAACAATGCTAAACAAATGACTACCTTAAATCAGGGGTGATTAAGCTATGACTAAAGTAACAAATTCAGTTGTTTTTTAGGCATACCAATGTATTTTTAAATGGTAGCCATTGTAATTAGTTAGTTAAAACTTAAGGGAGACTAAAATTTTAAGTTTATACTACCAGTCATAAGATTTATGAATTTCCCAAATAATTTATTTATCACACAAAAGCTTCACAAAAGTTATGGTGTTCGGCAAGTAACTTTTAACTTCTAATAAGAATAACGTCCTCAGAGTTAAAAATATCTTCATGAAACATTAACACACTCTGCAATGAGGATAAAGCTGTGATTATACATTTTTTGAAATAAATTTGTAAGGTCAAATATTTGTAAAGCGATGACTTGTAAAACAGATAGTATATTAGAATTTCTTGTAATACGATTAAAGAAGCTTTCAGATCGATGTCACAAGTATTTCCAAATGCAAAGGGATTATATCAAAAAAATATACGTGTATTCCTTTAGATTTGTTATATATTATAATAAATTCTTGGTTATATTCGAATGCTACACATAATTTAACATATGTTTAAACAACATACCTGCAGAATAACACTTCTTATCAAAGCATTTACAGAGGGTGTAAAAATTTGGCTTGTACTTTGAAAGCACCAAAGTACAATACCTCCTTTACTAAATATTGTAAATAAATCTAACATTTTAAATAAGAAAATATAAAATACACTATAATTATTTGCATTAACACGTTGCAGAGCGAATTATAAACGTCACTTAGATTCTAAAGCTGTTTACACTTTTTCCTACTTTTGGAAACTTCAAAATTAGTTTACAAATTAATACACTAACAAATATTCAGCTGAATATAACTTCCTTCCAACAGAATGCGTATTGAATGCTATGTTCAATAATGAAAAGTATTTAATTATTGTTAAAAAATAATGACGCACGTATTTCAATATCCGTTGGTGTAAAAGTAGAAAATGCTTTAGCCTAGAATGACGTGTTCAACAAATGTCAATGTCAAATAACTTTTTTATAAATAAATTTAAATAATTAGTTCAATTACAATTTTATTCATGTATGTAAAATATTAAATCATCTATTAAAATATTACCAAGTAATTTTATTTATTTACAGGTTATGAGCAATTTGATACTTGGGTTAGGCGTTGGATCTTTTATCTTAGTTACGATTTGGCTACTTGTATTTATTTTGTGCTTAATTTCTATCCGTACGAAGAAAATCATAGGAATAATAGCAATACTTACTGCTGCCTTAATCACAACGATCTTAGTGTTAATTCCCAAACGCTTCCCAGACGAAAAACAAGACGTACAGGTATTAAAAACATTTTATTTACATGTTATATAAGTATATAAAAAAATTTACATATAGGAAAGCGACTACAGTTTCATTTGGCACAACCTTCTAGCGTCTTTTCTGGGTTTATGCTCTCTTGGTAGTGTAATCTTATACCTCACTTCTGTAGATCCTATACAACCTTATAAAATTCGTACTTGGATACAATAATGTTTAAAATACAAAGATTCATTCCTATCTCTCGCATTTTTAATCAAAATTTCTCTAGTTCACAAATTCTAGACAAAATATTTACAATTAACAACAACGACGAATTTATGGACAAAGTCATGAGTAGTTCCAATCCAGTTATAGTTAACTTTCATGCGGAATGGTGTGAGCCTTGCAAAATCCTCACTCCAAAGATGAGAGAACTGATCGAGCCACAAGAACACATCGATTTAGCGATTGTAGATGTTGAACATAACGCAGACTTGGTCCATACTTTCGAAGTGAAGGCAGTGCCTGCTGTTTTGGCTGTAAGAAACGGCCTCATAATTGATAAGTTCATAGGGTTAGTTGATGCAAATATGATAGAAAACTTGATTAGCAAACTGCAGCCTCAGAAATAAGACAATAATATGCCTTGTAGATTTGTATATAGTCAAGTAAAACAGACGTTGAAAACATAATCTGTATTCGTGTTCTGATTTTGTTGTTTATCCTCGTTAGATAATATAGATTCCAAATTACATAAAGCGCTTTCTACAATTGTACATATTTGTAAAATGATGATTATTGATTTTGTCATAGTTTACTTACCGTGATTTTTTTGAAGGCACAGCTTATTTTTTACTGTACTAATATATCTAATAATAGTTTGAAACTGTAGAACAGATGTGGAAAACTTTTGTAAAATGTAAGGACTTTTGGCTGTAATTATTTCTAAAAACACCAGTCCAGATCGGAATATTGTATGATGAATTGTTATATCTGAAAATTGTTAATAAATATTTCTACACTGCACTGTAATGTTTATTTACCCTTTTCATTGTTTTCATGTTTTAAAACAGTTTTGTACAGGATATCTACTCCGAAATCGAATATCGTATTTAGACAATCACATCTAAAAATATTTATATTTGTTTAGGTACTATTCAGGATGTTAATGAATACGTGTTACAATTTTATAGGGTATGTAGGGGGTAATAGAATAAACTTATATCCGGGAACGCACCGTTTTCGAGCTACAGGCTCTTAAAAGCGTAATTATCTACCTTATTTTAGTTAGCTGTGACCTATACACAACCTGTACCTCGAAAACAGTGCTTTTCAGGATATGAGTTTATTAGTAAAGTAAAAGTTAGTCTATTTTACATCCCCTACATTCTATATTAAATTTGTAGCACGTATTAATTAACATCTGTATAAATTAGGTTCATTCCCTCACTTACGAACCATTCTACACAAGTATATTATATTAAAAATGTACTTTTATTACATAGAGAAGGGCAAGAAACTGATTACGCGATATTTTAGTTAAAAAAAACGTGATTTTTAACCGAAACCGATAATTTCATTTACTAAAACACCGGTAACTATTAACTAAAACAAATTAAATTTTTTTTCCTTTTCATAATTTAATTTTTAAGTGTATAAAAAGTAACTAATTTTACACTAAATTGAAAGAAAACATTTTTTGATGGAAAACAGGAAAAATAATTTACATAAATAGAATTTTTGCTTTCTGAATGGGGTACTCTAATAAATTTATTTTATTTTCTGAAACTTTCACATATTTGTATTACAAATCTAAGATGATCAGTTCTTTTGTATTTAATTTGTGTGATCTTAATTTTACCAGATTTGACTTAGGACGAGCTGGTAATATTTAGAAATATTATACATATAGAAAACTTGTAACAACATAAAAAGAAATAAAACTAACACAAACAAGACAGTTAACAATGCGTCCATGGCAGAAAAAGTGTTTCTTGTTAATGATGTAGTTGTATGCACGAAATTTGTTAGAAATGTCACGTCACAGACCACGTGATATATTTTTAGCGCCAAAATAAATATCAAGAAAATTCATGATAGAATAATTAAAATTGATTTTTTTTTCATTATTCCTTTATTTTTTAATACTATAAAAAAATACTTTGAGTTTTACTGTATTACCCCATCATTTTATTTTCCGATTTATTTAAGCAGTTAATAAAGAATAAACATGTTTTTAAATAGAAAACGTTTCAAAAAAATCATTGTCGCTTTCGGTTTCCCATTATTTTTTCGATTTCTTGAGATTAGAAATGTTTTAGTATCTGAGTTTTTAAGAGGTTTTTTTTTGTTAATTGGTGTTAATTGCAAACAGAATCATATTTATACTTATTCATACAAAACTTAGTAACAAAACTCGTTCGTAAATTGAGGTTTGCTTTATACTAACCGTTTCTCTTCTTGATTGTACATCCATAGAACATTACAAGATAAAGAATTAATCAAAAACTCCATAGTATTCAACATCATTTTACTATCTAAATCACTCGTTTCGAGTTCTGTAGACAATATTCTAAACGCACACGTTTCTAAAACATTCTAATTATTTCCTTTCTTTAAAAAAATGTATTTATTACCTTTTGAAATTAGCAATAATCCGTTTTTTATACTACACTGCGTTCCCTGACAATTTTTCATAAAACACAATTTTGAAATAAATAGTTCATATCTCGAAATGTGTTTTAGAAATTCTGTGATGTATTTTAATACTGGTTTACTCGGCCGAGAAAATATTACTTGTTGGAAGATTTCAAACATTATATTACAACTAAAAATAATACAATAGTAATATTTGAGGATAATATGTAAAAAAAAAATTATATACCAGGTGATGGGTAATGTTTCACTGGACGATAAATTTCCTAATAATTTTAAAATGGCGGATAAAAGGCCACAAAATTGTTCCGACCATCGCTAAAACAATATTCATAACAATAACAAAAGCGAAAGATATTTTTATTTTTACTTACACTATTTTTTATGACTGTCACGATTTGTAACAAAATGTTCAAGAATTCATACTGGATTAATCCATCCACATCCATATCATTTATATTTCTTATGTATTCTGTACAAAAATATGTTCGTAATTTGTCGCATACACATACCAACGATGATAAAATTGCTATAAAACGTCTGATTTCTACTTCAGATTCATTTTCGTGCCACAATCTTTAAACAAAAGCTATTAATTATTTTTTTAATAGTTACTTTTTAAACAAGACGATCAAATTAAATTGAATTATTGTCGTATATAAAATTCTATTTTTTTCTATAGCAGATGTTGAAGAAAAAAAAAAATAAAAAATTCCAACTAAGTAAAAATAATTTTAAAATCCCATGTGGGTTATTATGGATTTTGTATGTAAATAAATAAGAATTAATAGTATTTTCCCTACCCTTGCTCTTAAAACTTTATCTAATAACATCAGCTATAGAAAAAAGTAAATTTATTATTACTTACTCGCCGCTAAAAATGCAATCGGTTTTATATTCAACTAGATTTTCCTGCAAATACAAATTATCTCTTTCCTCTACATCTTCAAATGTTAATTGAGAATATATTTCGTTTAACTGAGATAATAACTGTGTTAAACTAATTTTAACTGTAATTAAAATATTGTCTATGAATTGTAAAACAGTTTCGGAATTGTTCAGTTCTTCTATTGAACACGAAATCAAGTTTTGAATATATGGATAATATTGACTTAAAGAAACGGTATTACAGTTTTGGGCACATATTTTTGGTTGATTATTGTTACCTAAAATATATATTTTTTTAAATAAATTATAGATATGGTATATAAAAAAACACATACCTAATATTATAGAAAAATTATTTGTATTCGACGATAATATGTTTTTATTATCACTCAGTTTTAAGGCACTATTTCTTTCGGAAGTTTTCTCAAAAATAGATTTTGGAATTAGTATTTCTAATGGATAATCTAAAATATTTAAGACAGCGTACTTTTATGTTCAATAGTATCCGCATATAACGAACCACTACCTGCCATCAAAAATGGTTCGTTATAGCCGAGGTTCGTAATAACAGAATGTTATAAATTGGCTATTTGTTGAAAATTTGAGTAAAAAAAGTAAGTAGATTGAATTTATGACCGTTTCTTTCATGCTTCGTGGTTCGTTATAAGCAAGAGTTGGTAATAAGCGGTCTTAATAAGTGAACACCACAGTATGTTCAGACGAAAAATAAAAAACTTACGTGTAGTGCGTCTAATAGGATATAGCGCATTGCATATTTCTGTTTGTATCCGTTGACTATTATATCTTTTATCTTTTTTACAAAATATTTGACTAGTATTTAACTCTTCTTGTAGTATACTCTGATTTAAAGTACTATTACAAACTTTCTTTAACTCTGCAACTTTTTCTCTTAAATTTGCTATTTCTAAATTTTTTAATTCCAATTCACATTTAAAACTATTTAATTCTTTGTTGACTGCTGTTAACTTTTTATCAAATTTTTGTTGATTCTCTTGTACAGTTTTCATTTTATCCATTTTTTCATTATCAACAGTTTTTCTCACATCTTTAAGCTGCGATCTTAAAATGGATATTTCACCATCTTTAGTTGAAGACATTTCAGAAAGCTTTTTCTTTTCATTTTCGAGGGAGTTGATTTTTTGTAGTAATTTAGGAATGTCATTATCAAAAGAATTAGTTATAACAGTGGTGAAACTACTATTGGATTTATTGTAGCTTATCTTTAAAGAACGAAAAAATTAATATTGGAAAATGAAATTACAAGAAATATAAAACCTGTTTGGAAAAAGCACTAGTTGACGCAATTGGAGCCGGGAAAAGCAATTGTGTAGATGAAGAAATTTTATTCTGCTTTTTAAAGTCGTCATAAGAAGTTAAATTTAACGTTTCATTTGCAGCATTTTGATGGTTCGATGCTGGAATCTAACATAACGATGTTATTCCATGTATTTTATCATAATATACTTTTACCTGTGAGCATACTTGGGTAGCTAAATCTATACACTTATCTATTTCATCACAATCAGGATCTTCGCCCCATATATCGTCCATATCTTGCTGCAATTTAATTTTTTTAGCATTGTTGTTTGAATAGAAATTTTCGAAACGTTTCATCGTTATTTTACTCATCTATTAAAATTAATTACTTTGCACTCATACTTTAAAATAATAATAATTTAAAAATAAATTAATACTTGAAAAACATTTTGTTGCAGGGTGACACTGACGTATGTCAACAGAATAGGTTAGGAATTTTATGTTTTATGAGGTTATGGCACTGGGTGCGTTCAGCAGACATGTGGTTCGAACATTGAACATGTTCATCGTTCACCATTTTTCTGACCAGCCATTCAGCAGGGCCGTAAAAAAGTATATGTTCCTGTTCATTTGTTTACGCGCGCAATATTTAAATTCATTAGATTTTCTTCTGCTAATTTTTCAATCAATTTAATTACCTATTTATAGATATACGCAGAATATAATGACAATATAAGTTATTATAACTTGTTAAAAAATTAAAGTTATTATTTTTTGACGTTTAAACACTGAACTAAATAGTTTGAGTACGTTCAATGAAGTTAGCAGGTGCTACGCTCGCTACGCTAGCGTCATAAGTGACATATTTAATGCTTTGCTATATAGCGCCGATTATTTCGCTAGCTTGATCGGCTAAGTGCTGCTAGGATATCAAATTTAATGTGGAATCAAAAATGAGTTTTATAAATCACGTTTTAAATGAAGACAGTAGCTGTAGTAGTATGTTCCGTAAATACCCGAAAGTCACCAAATTGTGTTTTTCCGTTCCGTAAATATTCAATTCCTGAAAAGATTTGATTTATGGAACGCGGTGACCTGAAATTAGTGAGTTTGGTTAGTCAGCAAACTCATCGCGCTCAAAGAGGGCACGGAAGATCACGTGACCTAACATATGTTTTGTCCCTTTCTCACTTCAGACTCGATCTTCTGCTCTGTCCCATGCTAACTTCAGACTGTACTTTCGACGCAGTGCGCACGCGTCAGTTTGAATAGCTGTCATATTTTTCTAGCGGTAAATTTTAAGAATGAGTGCGCAAGCGTGGAATTTGTTGTCATTTTGTTATTTGGCGGTTCTTGTGCATATAGTGATTGATTGTGTTATTGTTATTCATTGAAGTGTTTTATTATTTGTTTCTTTTTTTATCTTGTTTGTTGTTATTTCTTTCATTGTTATTTTCTGTTGTTTGTGAGTGTTGTCATTCTTTTTCAAACGATGCCAGTACGTTGTTGTAAAGCAGTACCTACGTTGCGTCCATTTATATATATATAGGCGATTCAAATTAACTTTTCCCGCAACTTTTAACACGTGACGTGACGTCACAACGAGTATGTTTTCAAATTGTCGTTCACTTCTGCATTAAAGTTTGTGTGTGTATTGCTGTTTTAATACATATATTTAATGAATTAATAGTTTATTTATAATGAGACTGTTAATAAAGGATGTGTTTAATTATTTAAATGCTACTGCGTGCAGCAGAATTTTTTTGTGAGGATGAATTCTGGACATATGCTAGCATATGGTAAAACACAATCAGATGACAAAAATTAAACACTTCTTTTTGGATTATGCCCACAAATCAGCGGCGTAAATAAATATCCGCATGAAATTACTGGAAAATTGATAAATTCTGGCTTACTAGCAATAAAAAGCATCTTGTTCGTGTAAGGCGGGAAACTAACCTAAGCACAGATATAAATATAAAACCTAAATATAAATATGTATATATTAACCTAAATATAAATACATAATAAAATAATTGAATATATTTATATTGTTTTAGAACTACTAATATATGCGTAAGTAATCTTCATTACAAAAATATAAGGAACAAACATTGAATTTGTAACTCGTTTTCCAATTAACAGTTTAATCTATCATAGTGTTTCAATTATTTCTTCGATGCCATATTTATTTATAAATTTAACGTTTTGGAAATATGTGAAAACAAAGGCTGGGATTTCTCGATTTTTAGGAATGACATTTCGGAACACAACAGTACACTTGATTTCGTTGGTTTTGGTGGAAATTCTATATTTCTACGATATTTACAAATATATAATTAATCCTTAAACGATCTAATATTACATTCATGTTGTTTTTAATTTATTTATAGTAAATTTATGTCATTATAACTACAAACATTATACTTAACCTTATTTATCTAAAAGTATACAATGTCTCAACATACTAGGAATACTCGCGAATTTTATTGTATAATTAAACAGAGGAAGTGTTCTCAATCATCACCAATAAATATAAATTTAAATACTTGCTGAATTTTTAAAATCTCGTCTAAAATTCTATCGTTACTTCTTACGGAGTGTAAGAAACTATACTCGTTGTGACGTCACATAATTAGTGCGATGTTTGGTCACCAGATAGAGTCCGCTCAACTTGAATCGCGTATAACCTAACCATATTTAAACATAAGTAACAAGTGACAATTTGTATAGGTAGGGTAGGCCAGAGCCAGTATATCTTATAGAGTACCGCATTCTTTTGAAGTCGCAAATGCCGCCTAGGCGGCCATGTTTACTCCTGTCATCTGTTGGTGTACGTTGTGTTTCAATAAGTTATTAGGTTATTTTTATGGAAAATGCCTTGTTGCTGCGCTGTAAATTGCAGTGAAAGATCGGAAAAGGGTGTTAGATTGTTCCTAATACCCCAAGGACAGAAAAATAAAGAAAGAGCAAAGCAATGGATGATAAATTTAAAAAGAAAAAATCTGCCCAAACGAGCATACGTTTGTGAGGTTAGTTTTATTATATTTTCTATTTAATATAATAATAAAAATTAAAATAAAACGTAATGTGTTATTATCAATTCATATATAATTACATTCTCTTACTTATAGAAACATTTTGAACACAATCAATTTGAGAATAATCGAAGTGACCAAAAACGACCTTTACGTTGGAATGCTGTTCCTACTATATTTGCTCATAAAAAAGTTATAAAGAAAAGAAAGCCACCAGCAGTTAGATGCATTACAGAAACAGAAATAAGTAAACATAAAAGTATGAATTTTAATTACATTTTATTATTATTGTTATATTTTTAAATAGATTTGTGTCAAAATGATGAACTCATGGAGGAAGGCACTACTGACGGTTTAAATATATTAGATTCTGAATGTGATACACCTGTTGTAGAAGAGGTAGATCCAAAAATATTAGAATTGACTAGAGCATTGCAACTGGCCCAAAAAAAAGTTAGAATTTTAAATAAAGAAAATGAAACACTAAAAACACAAATTCAAAATGTTTTTAACGACGACCAAATAGATTTCTTAAAAAGGGGACGTATGACTGGTCGTCTATGGCAAACCGATACAGTAAAAAAATGTTTAAAGTTATATTTATCATGTGGTACATCGGGTTATGAAGAATTGAGACATCAAAATTATCCACTTCCTTCTATACGTACTCTGCAGAAACGTATTGAAGATTTTAAATTTCAATCTGGTATATTACATGATTTATTTCCCTTGTTACAATCAAAAATTGCATGCATGAAACCTGAAGAAAGATACGCTGTCTTATTAGTAGATGAAATGGCATTAAAACAAGGATTGCAATTTGATAACGCTACAGGAAAAATTATAGGTATCTATTAGTATTTATTGTGTAAATGCCTAATGACTAAAGAACTGCTCATTATTTTTAGGAAAATTTACAATTCCTCTTTCAAAAGAAAATTGCTCCAATAGCAACATCGCAACACATGCTCTTGTGTTCATGCTTGCAGGTTTAACTACTCGCTGGAAACAAACTATTGCTTATGAATACACAGGAAATTCGTACAATGCCAACGAGGCTAATAAAATAATCACTGAAATAATAGTGAAGTGCAATGCAATAAATCTTAAAATATGTGCAGTGGTTTCTGATATGGGTCCCCAAAATCAAGCATTGTGGCGGTTAAATGGCATAACTTGTTCCAGATATGCAAAAACAAAAAATTTTTGTACTCATCCATGCTCCAATGACGAACAAGACAAATTATTTTTCATGCCAGATTCACCGCACGTTTTTAAAAATTTGCGTCTTGCTTTGACAGATGGCAACTCATTTTATTTATCACAGAATGTAATTGACCATTTCAATTTACCTTCAAACGAAATAAATCTAGTATCTGTGAAAATATTAATAGCTGAAGATAGTAAACGCGAATTAAAACTAGCACCGCGTCTTACAGATAGTATTATAAAACCTGGTCATTTCGATAAAATGAATGTCAGTTATGCATTAGCTTTAGTTAATCGTGACGTTGCCGCAGCTATTAAGTGGTTAATTGAACAAAATAAAATTGACAAGATTCATGTAACAACTGCCTGGTTTTTTGAAATAATGCATAAGTGGTTTTGTGTAATGAATTGTCGCTCCACAAAATTAGCTTTAAGTCACTCCAATGAAGAAGAATATCAAGACACAATTTCATTTTTGAATGATGTAATATTCATAATAGAAAATATTAAAGTTGGTTTAAAGGGTCATTGGAAACCTTTTCAAACTGGTGTTATCTTGGCAACAAAAACAGTTCTTCATATTCAGGATATATTTGTAAATAAAAACAATTTTAAGTATTTAATGTTAGGACGCTTCACGCAAGACGCCCTAGAAAATTTATTTTCTAATGTTCGATCCCGAAACCCTATACCAGATGCAAAAGAATTTAAAACTGCATTGCGGTTAATATCTATTTCCCAATTTTTTTCGCCACCTAAACACGGCAGTTATGGCATTTCTGATTCGGAGCAGTTAATTGAGTTTTTAAAATGTAATAAAGAACTAGATAAAAGTCGAGTGGAAGAAAACGATGCCGAAGAGGAAATATTTGATACATGTATTTTTAATGATGACATTTCTGTTACTATTCCTGAACAGCAATCACTTTATTACTTATTAGGATCAGTTTTATTGAAAATAAAAAATAATTTTAAAACTTGTGCGGTTTGCTTGCAGTCAGTTATAACTGATAGTACTGATCAGGCTATTAGTTTCGTTACTCGATTAGTAGATCTGAAATGTTATAAACAAAATTCGCTTTTATATGCTACCAAAACTCTTTTTGATACTATATTAGAAGCAGAGGTTTACTTCAGAAAACATAGTAAAAAATTGATAGACGAAAAATTAACATTAAAAACTTTAACATCAAATTACATCCAATCATCAACTAATGTATTTCCCAAATGTCATAATATTTATGAAAAAGTTTTAAAATCATATTTTAAAACAAGATTATATTTTCTATTGAAAAAACATTGTTCTGAATTTACTAGTACAAAGAATGAGTCTTTCAAATGTGGAAGCCGTAGTGTTGGTATGAGAATAGCAGTAAAAAAAGTATAAATAAGTTTAAAGTAAAACATGTGCCTAATTCAATCTGAAGTTTTCAAAAAATGCTTTTGGAAATAAATACTTTTAATTTTTTCCTAAATTATCGTGTTCAAATGCAATAAAAATGATCTCGCGCCAACTTTAGGCTCAATTAGATGCATGTTTTACCTTAATTCATAATTAAATTGTATTTATAAATTTTATTATAATTTATCATTAAATATACACATTATTATTACATATTTTATTACATTTAATTTTACTCATTTTTGTCCTTAATTAATTATTATTTTAATAGTGTTTGCTATTCGTATGTATACACCGCATGAACGCTAGGAGTAAAAATGGCGGCAAATATTTAGAATGCGGTACTCTATAAGATATACTGGCTCTGGGGTAGGCGTGGTAGGTAGGTTACATGTGACAAACAAGAGACGTCGTCTGTGGCTCGTGGCAGCCGTGGCCGTTTATATTTATGAGAATATCACTTGCTGACATATTATCGATTACTCAGATTTGATAGTAGGTCGTTGATGAAGCTCTAAATTTATAAATTGTCAATTACTGTTGGTATGTAATATTTGCTTTTTAAGCAAGAATGAAGACAAAGAGCATCCTGATCGTAATATTTATGAATATACATATGATCACATTGTTATCTTCCATTATATTATTGAAGAATTCAATAAAAACCTATTTGATTCCTACTGTCTTCATTTTATTCTCATTTGATATCTTGCTAGAAATGTGACAGCTATTCAAACTGAAGCATGCGCACTGCGTCGAAAGTACAGTCTGAAGTTAGCATCGTTAGCATGGGACAGAGCCCAGAACTGAAGATCGAGTCTGAAGTGAGAAAGAAACAAAACATATGATAGGTCACGTGATCTTCCGTCCCCTATGGACCTTTTACATCAAAAGAGAGAGATAGAGAAAAATGACATATATGTAGTGCGCAGTAGGTTGTTTGCGCTTTGAGGAGACCAGTTACATTTCAAATAAAATTACAAATGGCGGAAAGTAACAACTCTGGCAAAAACTTAAATTTCTTAAATAAATTCACACAAAGCATTTCTGATGAATATTTTAAAACAAGAGGAAGAGGAGATGGAATCAGAAAAAGTGATTTTTTGTTTCACAAGATGCGAAATAAACACCACATAAAGTGACAGATAATTGCGTAGTTGCCAGTTTAATATTAGGAAAGTAATAAACAAGAATAAAATTGTTATTTTTTCTTTTAAATATATTTTTTTCATTATTAATTATTTCTTTATAGATAAAGACAAAATTATTTAAGTTTTTGTGCTGTTTAAATAATTTTTTATCGAAAATAAATGCTTATTCTTTTAATCATTTTACTTGACAACATGGTGCCTCCTCATCTCTAATTTCACTACGTGGCGCATAGAAAAATGACGTCAGAGTGCAATAAAAATGTAAAAGGTCCATTGCAATTTGCATCAATTTGACAGATGGCATTGGCGCTATTTGAAATTTGAAGGCGAAGTTTATTGTTTGCTTTGTTGCTTTGTGAGGTTGTGCTATCAAAAATTCGTGTTAATGGCAACTATGTTTAAATTATTGAAATAAAAATTGCTAATATTTTTTCTTTTTAAAAGAGTAAAATACCAAGGTGAATACAATTATACAGACTACGATGGAATTATAAATGATTTGAATAGTGTTGGGAATCATGTATGCTTATCTGACGGAACTTGAGTATCAAGCTATTCTGAAAATACTCTCTACTTTTAGTAACCTACTACTCACCGATTACGATTAGTCTGATTTATTTACGGAACATACTATAGGTTTGGAAAATATAAATTTTGCTGTACCAACTTAGATCGCAAAGTATAAAATTACACATTTAAACTACCAATTATGAACTTAAAGCGCCTGTTAGGAGAATGTGTCACATTTTTAATAATCATGTTTCCAACACAGATATTGACATATTTAATTGTAGTCTGATACAGTTTAAAAACTGTTTACCTGTGTGTTTTTTTAAGGCTTAAAATTATTGTTATTTTGTTTTTTTCTATTGTACACTTACGCTTGAAATTATATTTTCTTTGTTTTTGGAATATATTCTTCTAGCTCTCAGTAATTTAATGGACCTTTCCAATTTAAAGAGATAGAAGATATGCGCAATGGGGATCTGCGCATAGTAAGAACAACTGAGATCTATGACGTTTGATTCTAAAAAAATTAGACGTAAAATGTAAGATAACTTTAAAAAATCTTATCGAAATAAGTTACAAAAGCTTTTATTGAAGGTAAAATGTCTAACGATGCAAATTTTCACTGAGAATACAGGTATTTTAATGACTGCAATATTTTTGACGTTTCGTTTGACAGCCCAACTGGCAGTTGTTCGCGCCATTTTCTTAGTATTTGTAGCGATAGAAAGAGATAGCCCTTAAATTGGAAAGGTCCATTATGTTGTCGGCAAATAAAAATGGGCCATTTTCATTGAAAATGAGACATCTATTAACATTTTTGTGAAATAAATATTACATACCTGAAATTTGAAGTTCAAGGTTAGAACTGTCAACTGTTGCTTACAAATGGCGGCGCTAAAGATTGGGAAAAACGGTACGTATTACTATATATTTTTATTCTTTGCTTTTCACAAATGATTACTATTGTAATTATTTTTAGTGAACCACTGATGGAAATTAATAATAATTAGGATAATAACAACGATTCGACAAACTATACTTCGCATCACGTAAGAAAATAGTGATGGGAAGATAGGTGCAGTTTGATCATGTTCTTTGATTGGATAATACCCCGATATTATCCATTCAAACAACAGCATGATCTAACTGCATCTATCTTACTATCACTATTTTCTTAAGTTAAACAAAGTATAGTGTGAAGTAGAAATAATAATATTCGTCACACTTCACAGAGAACATCGGATCTCACTCAGAGAAATAGAACCTCTATTTCTCTGATCTCACTCTAACTAAGCACGCATGCGCACATCATCAATGTAAATGGTCCATTATATTGGTATCATAGCTCATAGCAGGTGTCTTGACATTTGTGGTTATGTTGAAGTAAATGTAAATTTTTGGTAAAATTTTTAGATGAAGAATTAATAGATATTGAGATGGATAAAGAATATTCAAATGATGAAAAAAATACTTTTCACCATAATAAAACATTGGCGTTGCTAAATAAAATTTTGGAAAGTAAAAAATATTCGCGCTGTTGAGTAAACGTTTCGCTAGCTTTATTTTGCTACCCTCGCTAACGCTAAACTCTGTTTGAAATATCGAAAGAATTTTTGACACGTCATTCTATTAGTTGAGTTAACTCCATTGAACGCACCTATTTTGTGAAATCTACTGAATGCGCCCACTGAAAACAACTGTAAAGGCGGGAAAATGAAACACGTATGAAAAGTGTAAAAATTTATTTGTAAAAATATATTAAGAATCATTTTCAACAACTAGTTTTCGTTTTTTAACATAATGTTGTATTCTGTCTTCTAATGCATCACATTTTTGTCTCTCCATTAAAGGTTTATAAATTTTACATTTTACTCCTTGTAATAAACAATCAGTTAGACCATTATTTGATATATTTTCCACATAGTTTTGCTGTTTATATGTCTTTTCTAATTCGTCTAACATAGATTTCATCATTGTTGTTCTAAAATAATAATAATTAGTAACGAATTTTAAGTATGTTATATTTAAATACATACTGAACAGAAGTTAGGGTCCATAATTTTTGTAAATTAGATATAACATCTGTTAAAGCTGTTTCATTATAGACCCAATTTTCTATTTCATCGTATTCACAATGGAATAAATTTAAAGGAACATCCTTTGCCAAATTATAATCAGGTTTTCTACATAAACAAGTAGTTACTAAAATATTACTAATATATATTTTAAGTATAAATATTACCTAGGATTTTTTTCAACATCTAAAAGTTCTTTTACAACTTCAGGACTTTCCTTTTCGTGTCCTATTAAAAATAAAATAGCTACTATACACCTTATTTGGTGCCACAAAAATGCTTGTCCTTTTATTATTAATTGGTACATATCATAATCTAAAATTTTTATATTAATAATATCCCCGTCAACATAATTAATAACTTACACATATCAGTATTAGATTTTGAAAATAAATTAATATCGGCTTCCAAAATATTTCTGTTAAAAGTTACAACACCATTTCCTACATCCATTTTACAGAAATTTCGAAAATCATGGCTTCCTATTAAAAATTTCAAACCGGTTTTCATTAAGTCTATATCTAAATTTCCTTTAGGAAAAAAATATCTGTAAGTTCTCGCTTTGCAATCGAATCTAGCGCTGTAATCATTTGGTATAGGACTCCATGCAAAGCATTGTATGTTTTGCGGAAGTACTCTATTCAAAATTTTGCAATAATTAATTTCATTTTTAATATCCGATTGATTCTCTATAGATAATTTACTGCGAATATCTAGAGAAACAACCTGACCAAACGAACTGACTCCTTTGTCAGTTCTTCCACATCTGTGATAGTTGGAACTTTCCCTGTCTTTTATTAAGCATGTTTTAAGTAATGCTTCAAACAAATGATGTTCTATAGTGTTTGTTGTATCTTCTTGTACAACATAGCCCTGATAATCCCAGCCTAGATAAAAGAATTTGAGGAGAATATGTCGAAAGTGAACTCTAAAACATATAGGTTATATTTTTGTTTCAATTATTTTCAGTAATCGTACTTTGAAAAATCAAAACATTTTTGATTTTTAAGTTTGCCGTCCGAATTTTTGTTTCTACTGATAATGTTTTTAAGATTTGCATTGTGGGCTTCTGCACATAATAATTTTTCTATTAATTCCTGCAAATTTATAAGAATGTATTAAAAGAAATTGTTTATACGAGTATATTTATTGTTTATATACCTGTTTCGATAATTTTTCTAAATCTTCAACAGTTAATTTCTTATTTTCTTTTCGCACTTTAATATTTTCCATTTTTGAGGTTATAAACTTAAAAACAGACGGTAACCAGCAATACACTGCCGTGCAAAAATTGCTGATTTAATATTAAAATTAAAAAAGTGCAATTTTGAAAAAAATTGCCTCATTAAAAATATATAACTATTTTGTCTGAACGAATGTAATGTAAACTTTATTATTTTTAAATTATTAAAAAATCTTCCAGAATCATAATACAACATTTTGTCACTTTGTTTAGTTTATGTTTTGTATACTTTATTACAAGGATTTACCAAATGTGTCAATGTGTCTGCGGGAGAGTTTCAACATATACCTATTAAGTAATAGTTAATAGGTATATGTTTACATCGGCCAAAATGGTAGAATTATTACTACAAAATTGAATTAAAACAGTGGAAGAGCCCAGGAAGAATTCCACCAAATAAATTCGAAGAAACCAAAATTATTGCAATCGGTGCGAACTGTGACCCACTTCTGTAGTTTTACAGTACGCACCGCCTGATACTGGTTAATAAGTAACCGAAACCGGTAGCATTGAATAAATTAGAACAGTGTAAATAAGACTTTGATGGTTTTTTAAACCTTTTACATTATCCTGATGTAAGTACACTATTATTCACGAAAGATGACTATTCAAGGTCATTTGTTCGTTGAAAGAATACACATCACTTTATAGCAGTAGCTTAGCAACATTTTATATTAGAAAGAGAAAGATTATTTGACCTATGTCATGTCTATTTAATTTATGTAGTGTGACTGTGTGACAGATATACGTAAATAGTGGCATTACTTTCTAACACACTATAAATAATAATGACGTATGTCGTAGAATTACAGATATCTAATTATCTACTACACTGCCCTCTGTGTTAATATTTACCCAGTGGCGATGACGTTTAAATCAAATTATTATACTTTGGTTTATAAGTTAAGTCTATGTTTTCGTATTTTGCAAAAACATAAGTGAGGAACATACATCTTTCAGAAAGGTATTATTTAGAAAGAAACAAAATTTTCAAATGAATTATTCTTATTTTTTCAGTTAAAATGTGTCCGTAAATATTTCATGTTGCACGACTATGCAAGCGAAATGCAGTGAAGTTATCTACAAGTAATATTATATCAGACGGCTCACAAATGACCTTAAATAGTCATCTTTCGTGAATTTATATATATATATATATATATATATATATATATATATATATATATATATATATATATATATATATATATATATATACAGGGAGGTGGCGGTTAGGAGTGAACATAAAGATTTAACATGGGATTTTAGTTTTTTGCAATTTCCTGCTCTCCGGATCATTTTACGGCAAAAACTGTAGAGTACAAAATTGTTCAGAATTAAAAATTGCATACAAAAATGTATTTACATTTATTATTATGTTTTTGGTTTCTTCACAATTTTAAAAAGAAATTTCAAAATTTCTGTTATTTTGTAGTAATAGCCATGGAATTTATTTTTTTCTGGTTGTCAAAAATGTATTTACATTTATTATTATGTTTTTGGTTTCTTCACAATTTTAAAAAGAAATTTCAAAATTTCTGTTATTTTGTAGTAATAGCCATGGAATTTATTTTTTTCTGGTTGTCAAAAATTATTTATAAACGTCAACCATGCGTTAATCTAACTTAAAAATTAAATAAAAACAAACAACTTTTAATTTTAATACGCATTTTTTATTAGGTATACCATTTAATAATAAACCAATTCCAAATGTATCAACAGTTTCATAAATAGTTAAAACATTAAAACTAATGTAAGGTGAAAGAAATTAACAAAAATAATAATGATAATAGAAAAGGTCCTAACAAAGAGAATGAAGACATAATAATAATAACAACGTAATTTTTTGTAATAAATACAGAAAGAAAATAATTAAGAAGTTACAATAAATATTCAAATAACCCACCATTCTCGGCAAGGCAATAACCAAGTCTGTTGTAAAAAGAAGCTCTAACATTGGCTAATTGCCTTTCAGTAATTTTACTATACACTCTTCGAATATAGCTTCTCTTAATAAATCTACATTCCTATATCTTTTGCGATAAATTTTACTTTTTAGATCTCCCCACATAAAGAAATCGCAAGGGGCGAGGTCTGGAGATCTTGCAGGCCAATTTATTTCACCACCTCGGCCAATCCATCAATTAGGAAAGATGAAGTCTAAATATTCTCTAACGTTCAATCCAAAATGAGCCGGGCAACCATCATACTGGAACCAAATATCCTGATCTCGTTGAGCTGCATCTTCCAATGCAGGATCAACATTATTTTGTAGAAGTTCCAAGTAACCATCAGAATTCAAATTTCCTGTAATTTCAAATGGCCCTATTATTCGGTTGTTGAAAATACCAGCCCAAATATTAATTTATTCAGGATATTGGGTGTTTGCGCACACATGTAATCGGGGATTTTCTGTGGCTCATGCTCGAGTATTTTGAACATTTGGTTCATTGTTCAACGTGAATGTGCATTCGTCTGTGAAACAAATGGATGAAATGAAGTGTCGGTCACGATTTGCCTTTTCCTGCATAATTTCGCAAAATGTATTTCTAGATCCAAAATCAAGTTGAAGAAGTTCTTGATGGGTGTGAAATTTGTAAGATTTATATCCATGCTTTTTTAAAATGTTCAGAACTGTTGAATGGTGCAAACCACATTCAGAAGCAATATATCTTATACTATACGTAGAATTTTGATTTATCACAGCCAATACCATTTCTTCATTCACTTCGTTATGACGTCTTCTATTATTATTATTTCCTTCATTACCTTCGTTCACAGCTACACTAGCTGTGCTCTCAAATTTTTTAACAAGTTTAGAAATTGTTGCTATACTAGGAATTGGTGTATTTTCGTACTTTATGGAAAACAAATCACGTATTTTTGTAAAACTATTTCCACCATAATAATTTTTTATAATGAAAACTCGTTCCTCATTCGAATAAACATTCATTATTAAATTAACTTTTTATTAGAGAAAATTTCGAAAATTTGACAGAAATTGAATGACATAATGACCGTTAGTATGAACAACTGATTAACGGTGATTATCGAGCATTTGACTAGCATTGTTTTATCTCTGTCATTCGTTTATGGATCCTTTTAGAGGAAAATACTTCAAATAATAGTTATATAGAAAAATTAATTGCCCGCATCTTTTATTTGAAGAATTTTTCTCTAAATAATCTCTAAACGATTGACAGAGATAAAACAATGCTAGTCAAATGCTCGCTAATCACCCTTAATCACCGTTCATACTAGCGGCCATTATGTTTAAACATTTGAGTTGTAAGTCATGCCTACTGCTACAAATGAACAAATTTTGAAATTTCTTTTTAAAATTGTGAAGAAACCAAAAACATAATAATAAATGTAAATACATTTTTGTATGCAATTTTTAATTCTGAACAATTTTGTACTTTACAGTTTTTGCCGTTAAATGAACAGGAGAGCAGGAAATTGCAAAAAACTAAAATCCCATGTTAAATCCCTATGTTCACCCCTAACCGCCACCACCCTGTATATTTGAACTATTAAAAAATAAATGGCGGGAGTTATTGTGCTGGGCACATTAGATTTTTTCATTTTGTATTTACTTCATAACTGTCAATAATCGAGAAAATTGTTTCAAATAAAAAAAGTTAAATATTTTAATTGTCTATCCAGTGGCGTAAGAAAATATTTTTTTATTGTTAAATTTTCGAGATGTAATACAAACTTACATTTTTTAAATAAAATACATATTTGATTTTTACTTATTTTTTTTCTCTTTCGATTGGTGTAAGGGTTATTGTGTTTTAAATAATTTCATACCTGGTACCCCAGATCACGTATACATATACGTTTACGCTAGTACATTATAATCAATCCTGGTACCTAGTAGTATGCCCTAAGCCCTACTTACGTTAACTTAAAAATATGGAATTAAAATTAAATTATGAGGCAAGGTAAGTATAAAATAAGTCACTTAAGTCATTCAAATACTATATTGAAAAACTAATGAAAGTCTTGACAAAAAATAACAAATTTCATAAAAAAATATAGAAAAATCTAAAATTTGAAGGGCAAAAGACATTTAAAATACAATAACCCTTACACCAGCCGAAAGAGAAAAAAATAAGTATTTTTTGAAGTATAAATCAAATATGGTTTCCATTTAATAAATGTGAGTTTGTGTTACATCTCAAAAATTTAACGATAAAAAAAAATTTTCGTACGCCACTGGATAGACAATAAAAATATCTTGACCGAATTCAGTTTTCCGCCATTATCTAGTATAGTCTGACTAGCGAATGAAAGTTGACGTTTAAATTGTTTAATAGATGTGGTTTCTTTTGAAAACTTTTCCCTATATTAGATTTGAAAGGAAACTGACCCTTTTGTATTCCATTACAGAAGTTTAGCATTGTACTCAATATCACTGGAATATTAGGACTTATTTAAAATAGCAACAGGATTCAGAGATGTATTTAAAAAATTTAATACCGCAAATTCTGGTTCGTTCGTCTCAGGTGTAAGCAACCCTTGTGTCGGAATTACTGTTAAAGGAAATTAAAAATAATCCTATTTCATAGAATTGCTAAACTAAATAATTTAAAGATCAAAATATTTTGTTATAGTCAACAGAAACGAAAAATGTTTAAAATATTTTATACGCATCCCTGTTTTGATATTCAGTTACACTAGTCAGCCGCATATTTTAAGAAAGGCATAGTAATGTATTTCTGTGCTTTCCGAGACCAGTATTTAAATGGGTTCATGCACAAATTTCATACCTGAATATTTCATACAATTCTATTCTTCTCTAGGGTTTCAAAAGAAACCACATCTATAAAATAATTTAAACGTCAAGTTCCATTCGCTAGTCATACCATAAGCTAGGAGAAATTTTGGCAAAACAAAAGCACATCTAAGGTGACGCCTCAAAGGAGCACTACATGTCCCATTTAACCGAAATTGTATCTCTTATAGTTTCCGGGATCCCAATGGTAGCCTTCGAAATTCTGACAGCCTGTATAAGTAGGCATTAACTTTATTGCATCATAAGAAATATGCTAATATTAAAACAAAGTTGGGTTAAGTAGCATAACCAAATTGTAAACATATAAAAACTGAAAATTATTCTATTACACCAGGCTTCTCCAATTTACGGCTCGCGAATGATTTGTCCGGGCCAAGATAAGTTTTGAATTAATCTTGATGCTTATTAGTTCAATTTTTTGTAATATTTGATTTATTCAAAACTACAATTATTTAAAATATCTACTTGTTCAAAATATTATATTATTGTAGGAAGGTTTTGCGAATCAATTTAATGATTTTAAAAATAATTCACAAATATTTCTGCTCTTTCAAAATCTTTTTAAAGTTGTGATTAACGATGTTGAGGAGAATTTACAATTAGAACTTCTTGATCTTCAAACAAATGATGAAATTACTAATTTAATAATGGAAATTTGATAAATTTTGTGCATAATGAAAGAATCTGAATAACCGAAAATAAAAAAATCTGATGTGGCCAGCACATTACCTTCCGTCAGTTATATGAGGCATTTACGAATATTCTACCGGTGAACTGTTACCGGTAAACAGCTGTTTATCAAGTTATAGCTACCGGAATCGATATTTTAAGAACGCAAGTAGTACACAGGGATAGATTCATAACCTATAAAAAAAATTAAAATTTGAAACAGGTTAGAAATTTAATGTAGTTAACAAACTGAGCAAAATCCTACTTTGAACACATTTCCAGTTTTAACGCGCGCGCTTCGCTTTGCATCACTACCTTTTTTTGAGATTAGATTCTTCATGAATCCGGTAGATGAATCTGGTAGATAATGTACAATTTTCGAACACCGCAACTTTTTACCACTCGTGTTTTCGTACACAGTCGGTAGATGCGGTATCTACCGGTAGAATTTCGTAAATGCCTATGCATTTTCTATAAAATCCATACAGAAAGTTCCTTGCAAAAGATTCTAAATTTCTTATACATACATTACCTTTCGACAGTTGTAAAATTATAACACAAATATACTACAAATATGTCAATTGACACTGACATCTTTCAATCAGAATTTTCTCAATATAATAGCTGTTTCTAGCATAGCTAGATAATTTATGAAATTTAATTTTCTTTATAATTTAATAACTGCCTCTATATCCATTTAATATGAAGTATAAAATGCAGTCAAATCGTATAGAGAATACAATGTTCTTCAATATTTATAATAACATTAAATGGGGAAAAATGATATTTACCATCGTTTTTGTTACACACACACACACACACACACACACACACACACACACACACACACACACACACACACACACACACACACATACACACAAACACACACACACACACACACACACACAAACACAAACACACACACACACACATATACATACAGACATCATCGTAAAAATAGTAAAATCGTATTCTAGGGACCTTAAAACGTGCTAATTCATTAAAAACTCACCACCGAATTTTTTGACCACAGACAATACCTTCCTTACCTAAAGGTGACGGAAGGTAAAAACTAATGGGATTTCAAATAAGAATTAATATCTGGTCCGCCATATATTTTAAAATTTCGTATGTGGCTCGTTTTTCAGAAAAGTTGGGACACATGCAACCAGTGGCAGCGCCAGGATGTCAATGTACGGTGGGCACAAGGCACAATCAAAAAACGAGTGGGCATCAGGGGGGAGGGTCGTAATAGGTCATGCAAATGTAACCGAAAAAAAAGGCACCGCACGCAAATTTATTTTTCATTCAAGGTCAAATGGCCTTATAATTGAAAGTTACATTTTGTCTAGGGATGTGAAGCTGATAAACTATGAAAATTGAATATCACATGCACTTCTACTATTATAATAATTATATTTTAACTGACATCCATATTTTGTAATCAACATTAATATTTCAAAAACAAGCATAAATATTAACTGAGTAAAATACAATACGTATTTAATCATATCTTAAATTATAATATTTGCGATTGTTTGAGTTTGGTTTTTTTATCAATTCATGGCTTCTGGGGGGGAGGGGGTAGTTACCCCCATTACCCCGCGTCCCTTACTTTCGCGCCTGGTGTGCACCCGTTTATTTTAATAATAAAGATACGTATATGATATTTTTTCATATACACACATAAAACGAAACAAAGACACAGGTATACATATTCGAATAATTACATATAGGTACCGAGTGTTTACTTTTTTATGAATTGCAGGAAATACTGTGGTGAAATTTTCATAGAGCTGTAATTTCTGCCCTATTAATTTTAGAACAAAAGTATAAATACAAATAATGTTCAGAATTAAAATAGTATATTAAAGAACGTGTTTTATAAGACGTTTTTTTCGCACGCGTCAAAATTTAGAAAACGAGCGTTAGCGAGTTTTCTAATTGACAATTAACATTTACTTACTCAATTTGTGATTATATTTGTAACCATTTGTATCTTCCCTAAATAAAAAATAATAATAATAATTTCGACATTATATTATTAAAATGAATTGTCAATTAACTAAAAATAAATTAGGTGAAAATGGGTTAAAGAAACGTCATCTAGTACCAACCGTCTAAAACAAAAAATTGCGTATCGAAATGAAGGTCATTACGATACGCAATTGCGTATCGTAATGACTTCATTATGAAGGCAAAATATAAAAATAAAATTTTATTCACAAATATTTTATATACCAAAATTATTATTTATATGTTGGTAATGGGTGGGCACGGGCCCACCCTGGCCACCCCTTAGCGCCGCCACTGCATGCAACAGAGGATATAGGTATGTAGTTAGTAAAATAAAATCACAAAAAAATCTTTATTTTTTCAGTTATATTAAGATTAAGGATTTTATTATAAATTGTTTTTTTTAAAACTTAGTGAGTTATTTACTATACGATCCTCCGTCCCGCCCGGAGATATTTGACGCCACAAGCTCGGCCGTTCTTGGGCTTGTAGATAATACGAGCTGTTGAGCATGGTTTCCTCTATTAAATGTTTCCTTAGTTACTTCGTATTGTTTTGTTATTATTTATTTATGTTTTCCCTGAAGAAGGCAGCAGTGTATGCTGCCGAAACGTTGGGTTTAGTATTATTGTTACATTTTTTTTACATCCGTTAAAAAATGAACTTTTTTCTTTTAAATGGATTCATAAACTATGTATTATTTTACATAATAAAAGCGTGAAATAAGTATACTTTTTTAACGTAAACGACTGACAAATGACCACTATGGCCTATTTTACACGCTTTCATAGTAGATGTAAAAAAATTGTATGCAACTAGATTAAAAAGTTTCTTATTTCACTTATAGGATAGGACAAACTCGCCTACGGCTCGTGCGGACAAACTTTCCTATTCGTGTGATAAGACTACTTTTTACTCATTTTGCATAAATAACTATTTTATTGCATTTTTTAAATTAAAAAATCTCTGAAATGTTTCATAGTCTACGAGAACAACGATATAATTAATTTGAGATATATCTAAATAAACATAAACGTTTTCTGTAATCTATTAATAGTCTATGATTTATTGTTTGCATAAATTAGTGTGCAATCTATAAATTACATTAAGTATTTTTCTAAAAATAAATCGATTCACTATAATTTAATCTGTCAGTCCACGAAATGATTTACTGCTTTCACAGATCTGTAGAAAAGATTCACGTTTCATATTGAATTATTAATATTATTCCCCTTTCAAACCATTTCCCTCAAAAAATTTTTTTATCTTGTATTAGGAAAACAGAAATGAAAAATAATGGCATATTTATTAAGCGCTAGCTAACTGTACATTGTGTTTTATAGCGTAGTAAATTAACAATAACTTCACTGTATACATCGGAAATACACTAATTTGCTAATAGGTCATTGCAGTACAAAAAATAAATTAGAATAGGCAGATTCATCAAATTTGGACCTTGTGGAGAAACAAAAATGCGTAAAATGCATTTCAAATGGAAATTAAATATATCTTCACGGCCTTTCACCCATTATTGGTGATGCCAATCTACTGTACATAAATTTTGGTAATAATACACCAGACGTTACTTCATAAAGGTCAAAGCAAGCTAACACAATTTATTAACTTAGATTTAGATTTTTACAAGATTTATTTTTATCGCCCGTTTAAAATAATAGTGCTCTGATTCCGTTTAGATACATATTACGGGAAATACTTTTGTGAGCCAGATGTAAACTAGTGGACATAGTAAATATAAATGTTATTTTGAAGGATTTAAACGAGAAAATATGATATTGAAAAGTAATTACATTTCCTTAGGAATTGCAGGTATTACTAGAGCAATTCACGTATATTATTTAGGGAAATATCAATGGTATTACTAAGTAAACTCAAAAGAAACTTAAAAACAATTGATATTTCAAATCAAAATATTTGAAATAATAGGTATTTCATTGATATTACAAATAATAGATATTTATAATATGTGTTAAAAGTGACATCTTATTTTGTGAGACAGAATGTTTCAACACGACACAAAAAGGAGTAGCCCAAACCTTCGAATAAGATAAAATCATTTTTTTAACACGCACGTCAGACACTATTTTATGTACAAACTCTATTTTTTATATAAATTTGTATTTCTAATAATTTCTTGTAGTCAAAAATGTACATGAATTCGAAGGTATGGACCACTCCGCTTCGAGTCGTGTTCCAAACTTCCTTCTCACAAAATAAAATGTTACTTTTAACACTTATATCATACGACTATTTTTTCTACAAACACTATTTTTTAATATATATTTGTATACTATTATTCATGAAAGATGACTATTCAAAGTCATTTATTCGAAAAAAGAGTACACCCCATTTTATAGCAGTAGCTTAGCAACATTTTGTATTGGAAAAAGAAAGATTATTTGACGTATGTTTATTTAATTTGTGTGGTGTGACAGATTTACGTAAATAGTTCCATTACTTTCTAACACACTAAAAATAGCAGTGACGTATGTCGTAGAGACATGTAATTATCTACTATACTGCCCTCTGTATTAATGTTTATCCAGTGGCGTTGAAATGTAATTATTATTTTGTGGATTACGTCAAGTCTATATTTTTGTTTTATGGAAAAACATAGGTGAAGAAGGTAAAACTTTGAGAAAAGCGTTATATAAAAAGAAACAAAATTTTCAAATGAAATACATTTTTTTTTCGTTAAAATGTACCCATAACTTTTTCTCGTTGCACGCCTATGGGTACGAAATGCAGTGAAGCTATCTCAAGTAATATTATATCAGATGGCTCATAAATGACCTTGAATAGTCATCTTTCGTGAATAATACTTTATTTCTATACTTGTGAAATAAGTATGGACTGCAGATTTATACACTGTTGCCAATTCACTGGACATGTTGAAAATGCTAAGTTATGAAAATGCGGCAACACCGCAAGGTAAGAGACAGGGTGCAGAAAAAGGAAAAACTTGAGCATCAGTCCATACTCGTTTAACGGCGACTATAATAATTTCGAGAATAATTTCTTGTGGTAAAATCTGGATTTGTTTTTCCATTCGTCATTACGAAGGTAACTAATTTACTTTAAACATTAGTGTTAAAAGTAACAATGATCTGTCACTTTTTAACACTGGTGTCATAAAATGAAAAACAAACGTTAAAAAGTCTTCTTTTAATAGTTTTGTAGAAAAAAAAGTATTCTATGGAAAATATAAGTTATGGGAATAAATAGAATATGTCCAAAGAGAAAACTATTTTTGTGTAAGAGTTGCAGCACTATTAATTTATACAGGCTATATATCCAATTTTTCTGGTCCATACTGAATATTCGGATGTCTATTTTCAAAACGGCATATTGGGTCCAAACAAAATGAATTTACCTATAATAGTAACGATTATAATAATGAGGATAATATTGATATGGATTAGACCTATAATTTAAGTGTACATTTCTGTTATAAGGTTCGTAACCGTAACCACCGTAACCTCTATAATGAGGCTGGTGATAGGTATCTCTCGGATCTTCATATATAGTTATAGTCCTTCTTGGGGCATAATTATTATAATACTGTGGTTGTTGGTGGTAATTATTATAGTAACCATTTTCTTCGTGTCTTCCAGCAGCTCCTTGTGCATTTCCCGCATTTTGCAGACCTTGATTTTGATTATTATTGTAATACCCATTGTCATTATATCCTTGTCTGTTTCCTTGAGCTCTATCGTAATTCCCGCCTTTGTCATAACCGCCTTTCTGTCCGTTGCCGTTGGCGTATAGATGTCCGTCTACTCTCGCTCCGTGGTTCCGGTCAAGAGCTGCTTGGTGGAAGCCGCCATCTTGTGAGTTGTAGTGGAAATGACCACCTTGGTCGTTTGCATCGTCATAGAAACTGGACTTGTTCTCGGATTCTTCCTTGTGGTATGAGTTTTGGAACCCGGACTTGTGGTGGCCTTTTTTGTGATCTCCTTGTTGACCAATTCGCGAGGTAGATCCTAAGGATAATGATGAAAGAAAAAAGAAGACAGAATCAAATGTAATGTACTTCAAGGACGAAGTGTTTGGCTGAAGTGATTTTGAAAATCTAAATTAACTTTCCACTCACTAAACTACGAGATAAACAAATTAAATTGCCCAAAGAAATCCTTGTGGTACAATCTTTCATCTTTATAATACATTGACATATCTAGAAAAAAGAAAAATCGCGCGGAAATTTTTTTTTAAAAAGAATTGAGCTATAATGCGTCTGTCTATAAACACCGTCAATTAGACATAAACTCTGCAGACACATATTTTTATACGTATTTTGATGCGTTGAATTCGAATTGATTTGATAAAAATATAGCTGTTTTGTACAATTTTCTAAACATATTTTAACAATTAATCAAATAACAACCTTTCGTCCGCAAAATTTGGGCGCATAAAAAACAAATAACAGTCCGCCAAATTTTGACATCAAATTCGAATTCAGTGCATTAAAATAAGTATAAAAACATCTGTAGCCTTTTTCGATGGGTCCAATTTATTTGCACATTAAAAAGAGTACATTGACATAAAATAGAGTAATAATAAAAAATGTTATGCATATTTATAAAAAAAAATGCACCATAAAATAGTTTGAGCAATGAAATATAATTTAAATGTTGCATAAACACACTGTACATTAAAAATAGGGCGCCCGGAAGGGTGCAAGAATCCTATTCTATTTTAATGTGCATATCAATTTTTTCCAGGGACCCCGAACCGTAACGAAACCCTAACCGAAAACCGCACCGATATTTGACTTTTAATGAAACCGTAACCGAAAACAGAAACCGATATTTTATTTCTTCAAATATGGAAACCGAAAACCGATACGAAAAATAAATTCGTTCTGTAACCGAAAACATAACCGAACCGAAATAATATCGGTACTAAAACCGTAAATTTAAAAATAGGTTATTTTTATTAACCCTCATGTTTTTCGTAGAAATACTTTGCATACCTTCGAGTTCATAAAAAAGTAGTTACTTATTTTTAAAAAAATTAAGGCATTTTACTCCATTTTTCAATAATTTTTTGCAATTATAATAAAAAAATACTCTTTTGTTGACATTTTTCATTCAATCACCCATTTAGTTTACGTATTATTATTGGAATTATAATTACAACTTAAAATTAAAATATTAATAATTTACGAAACGTATTTAATTTTTCTTGCAAAAATTAAACTTAAGAACTTAAATATGAGAACGTTAACTTATAGTTACTTTTTAAACCGAAATTTTTATTTTTAGATTACTCCTAAAAATAATTACTTACAGATTCTTTTTGAATTTTGAATTCCAAACAAGCCGAACATATCTATTAGTACTAGTTGTTAGTAAAACGTGAAATTAAAATGTTATTACATTACGAAATAGGTACTAAATGCATATCATGTTGCAAGAAATAAAAAAACTAAGCTAATTTTTCATTTAAACCGAAACCGAAAAGAACCGAAACCGTAACGAAAACGAAATTTATTTGTTTTTTTTAACCGAAACGAAAACCGATATAAAATTTTCAAAAAAACCGTAACCGATAACCGAAACCGAAATTTTATCAATGTAAAAACCGTTAACCGTAACCGAACCCCAAAATTTTTCGGTTCGAGTCCCCGATTTTTTCTGATATTTTTTTGCCTAAAGTACAAGTGGCAAGTACCCTATTTTACTGTGCATTTATATATTCCCTAATTTTCGATTATCGTCGTTTATCGGCAGGTTTACCCATATTAATAGCGCTCTAGTAGATGGTATATTTGAAAAAATTAAAAATATGTTATAATGTAATGTTACTGTAGTATGTACCAAGCGCGTAAGTTAATAGTTTATTTTATGGCGTTCATTATGTAAATTAGAGCACGAGGCATGTCAAGGGCTTTACTCTGACACGCCGAGGGTCATTTATGCCAGTTGCATTCGAGGTACATACATTTATAGGTATATAAATTTTACCACTATTAGATAGAAATCTGATGTGGCCAGCACATTATATATAGAAGTTTCAATTTTTATTTTATGTAAATTGAAATTTAATGATTCATAGTTTATTTTCACATTCCAATTAAAAAAAAAACACGTTGTAAACAGTGAAATGTAAACGATGAAGTCAATTTTTTAAGAATATTTATATTGCAAAAATCATACACATTCGGATGTTCGGAAAGTGCAACAAACGCTAAAATTTATCATTTTATCCAATCTTTCAGAATACAAAGAAATTGAAAACTGAGTACCGGACCCCATTACATATATTTGAAAATATTAAACGGTTCGTACCACGAGCACGGTTTTAACTAAAACGCTGTTTTAAGAAATGTCAAATTCAATTTTCAATATTTAATTTCGCCCTTATGTATAAAGAACGATTTTTTAAAAAATATTTGTTTGATTATAAACCGTGTTCTGCTTTAAAATCATATTTTGATAAATTTGTTATTATTTATTATAAATATTAAATAATGTAATTTCTTAAAACAGCGTTTTGGTTAAAACTGTGCTCGTGGTACGAGCCATGTGTTTATCTTTATAATATAGGCTGCATGATTTTTTTTAAATTATGAATTATTTTTAAATTTGTATTATAAAATATACTGGGTGATCGGCCTAAGTCCGGCACCAAGAATATTTCGTTTATTTTGAAAGATACAAAAATAAAATGATAATAAGCTAAGTTTAGCTAGACAAAGGGGCTCATAAGATGATCGTAGTTATAATTTTGTATCACTTCCGGTTTTAGCAGAAATGGGTATAACTTTAAATCTAGCATAGGGAATCGGTATTGTTCCATATCTTTTCAGAATGTACATAAAATTATCTTTACAACGATACCAAAATATCATAATTTTATTTCAACCGTTTCAAAATGGCGGCCATTTATTTTATTAATAAAATTGCAAAATAAAACAGCAAGCTATGAAAACAATTTTTATCTTGAAACAAAAGAAAAGTATTTACCTGCATTAGTTTTGTTATTTAATGTGCAAGTAACAGTAATTTTTGTTGTAATAATAGAGTTTTCCACGATTTTAAATTTTTTTTACATGTTAATGTAGAGATAAAAATATTAGACCCATATTTTCTTATTTTGCATTAAAATTTATAGTACGAGAGAAAAATGCATAAGAATTTTACAATTTGCCATGACGTCATCCCGTGACGTCATAACCCCAGCAAGACTTTGGCCAGCCCCGCAAAATGAGAGAAAACTTGATGAACTATGAGATAGAAACAAATAGTTGTGTCAAATGAATTTAACTACAAAAATGTAGCGCGGGAAAATTAAATGTAACCCACAAATAACCTGCATTAACTTGCATCCACATGTGATCCACGTCAGCTGGGCGGTTACTGATTCAGCATGTGTGTATTTTTCATTAAACGCGTGAGTTTAACCACATTTTTCTTGTTACACACGTGCAACCTCTGAACGTCAACAAAAATAATTAGCAGTAAAAGCTAGGCATACGCACAAACACCATCAAATGAAATAACTTCGTTGTGTGACCTTGTTAGGATTCATTTATAAATACTATATAATTTATCATTATTTCTATTTTATATTGAAATAATTTAGACTAAAATTTACCTATATGCAATATTCATTTCTTTAAAAGCCGTTGCCTTGGAAAACCCTATTATGGCCCAAATGAAGAAATGGTTGATATGCCAAAGAATTTTTTTTAGAGCCCTTCAACTTTATGGAGAGAGGTACTATCACTTTTCTTTTGTTTTAAGGTAATAAAATTGTTTTCATAGCTTGCTATGTTTTAACACATGGAATTTTATTATTTCATACAGTAAACTCCGGTTATAATGGACTCGAATGGACCGTCAGTTTAGGTACGTTATATCCGAGGGTACGTTAAAAAAGAAATAAAGTTTTATAAATCAATTTAAACATTCATTAAATTTATCAGAATAATATACTTATCATGACAAAAAGAAAAATTAAATATGTTTATACTTTCAAAGTGTTTAGCCTTTTCTTGTAAAATTGGATCGCGTATTGTTATGTTCAATGATCTCTGAGTTTTAAACCATTAAAGTGATAACGTATCCACATCCTGTCAAATTGGCTTTGTAATTTCTTTAATTGGTAGAGATTTACGTACCGCCACTTGAAATATTTTCTGTTCATATGCCTGAGACAGTTGATTTCCGCAAGTTAATTCTTTACATAATGCTGTTTGTTGCATACCACTTCAATTTTTCTATTATTTTTTCTAGAAGAGTAAGTGTCTTGCATTTCTTTATTTGAGACATATTTTGTACGACTTTTACCTTCAACGACTGTTTCTGCGTTACTAGCCTATCAACTGCGAGATGAGATCGTTTACGTCTTGAACACGTCGGGTTAATACGTAATAGCCGATGTTGAACCGATGTAAGGATATATAAAATAGTACGTTATATAAGGATTGTACCTTATAAGCCGGTACGTTATAACAGGAAAAAATAACATTAATTTAAATAAAGCTGGGAACGGGATAGGTAAAAGAGTACGTTATAACCGAAAATACGTTATATCCCATGTACGTTATAGGCGAAGTTTACTGTATTTTGAAAATAAATGGTAACCATTTTGAAATGGTTGAAGTAAAACTGAGATATTTCGGTATCGTTATAATAATATATTGTGCTATTAGGAGTAAAAGTGATACTTTGTGTGGCGAGCATGGAAGTTTGCACGACGAGAGAAGCGAGTCGGACAATTGCATGCGAGGCACACAAAGACACTTTTATTCCGAATGACATATTAATTTTTTTTTCAAACGCACTACTTTTCTTTTTATTCGCTAATTCTATGTAGTTTCTATGGATATTTACTTATTTTATTTCTACGCCGCTGGAAACTTCTACCTTGTGAATCAAGTCACAAAAAATACCATTTCTACGACATTTGAAAAAAAAGGTAATTTTATGTACCCACTTCCGCTGATATAAAATTATTACTACGATCATCTTATGAGCCCCTTATGCCCGTATTCATAACACTTCGTTAATCACTTAATGATTCGTTACCTGGTAAACGATTCGTTAACTTGTAAATACTTTATTCATAAACAGTCGTTAACGATAACGCGTCGTCAAAATGTTAACTAACGTTTGTTAAATTAACGCTCCGATTTTGACAAATTAAATACTTAACGAATCATTTGAAGTAATGACAGATGTCAATATTTGAATTAAATAAATTTCCTTATTTAAAAATAGTTCATTTTTTGCTTCATTTAAAAAGTATTCTTATTTATTTTATATTTGTTTCATTGGCAAGGTACGTAAATTGCATACCTACAAGTAGTACTGTAGTATAATTTTTGAAAATAAATTTAGAAAATGTCAACAAGTTCGTCAGACGATTCCGATGAAGAATTTATTGAATATCATTATTCTGTTGGTCCACTGGTGTTAAAATAAATGTAGATGTGTTAATGTTATCAGAAATATTTCCTACTACTATCGGGGGTGTTTCAGAATTGTCTAGTATCGAAGAAATTTTATTTTCTCTATCATAATAATGAGACGCACTATCAAATAAATTAGTATCGGGCTTGAATTGAGGCTTTATTGCATTAATGAGCCTCTCAGCATTTGGATCTATTAATTTCGTGAATGTCCCTCCCCCAGTTAAATACATTTGTGCCTAAAATTAAGTATTAATTAATTACATCTACAAAATCAAGCATAATTTTTAATATTACTCTATCGCTGGCATTGTCTTTTCTAATTTTTCTTTTATAATTGTCATAAAATGTTTTTAGTTGTTGCACAGTTCGCGTACCATTCACATTTATCGCATTTAATTCTGTAGCTATTTTCTCCCATGCACCCATTTTTTCTTTAACAGTCGTCCCAACAGTTTTTTTGTTTTCAATGATATGGATGTATTTCTCAAATACATCCAGAAAGAGCGAAATTTCAGCTTCTGTAAAATTCTTACTTCTCTTTTTCTCGTTCATTGTGACATATGTCAATTAAATGTGTCAAAATGAATAAACTGAAGTTGTAATTTCAATTGTAAAATTACAAATGTTACTATAAATGTAACTAATTATTTTTAACACAGTTGTTAAGAAACGGTTCGTTAAAAATAAACAATTTCGTTTATGAATTTATTGTTAAAACTTAACGAATCGTTTTGCAAACGATTCATCTACAAACGAAGCGTTAGTCAACAGTTTTATGAATATGGGCATTAGTCTGGTTAAACTATGCTTATTATCATTTTTCGTTATCTTCAAATTAAACGAAATATTCTTGGTGCCGGACTTACGCCGATCACCTTGTATAGACAAAGCAACAACGAAAATACAATAATCCTTAATTTTTCACAAAATATTTCTTCGTATTTAATTAAATGAATCGTTCACGGTTGTGACTGTTACAATAATAACAGTAACTTTATAAAAACAGTTCAATATACATATATTTTTAAAGAGTCATTTCCGGTTTATCGCTTGACTTGAATATCTAATGGGTTCTTTCCTTTTAGTACACAGAGAATACATCGTAAAAATGTTAAAATCAGATTCTAGGAACATTAAAACCACGGTGTAGTATCTATAGGTGAGAGCACGAGATGCGTTGACATGGCTAAGTAACTGGGAAACAAAATGGCGCTAACGCGACCCTTTACCATTTGACAAAATATGTTTTGCTACAAAATTCACAACAGGGTATGGATCAAATAAAAAGAAATATAGTCTTTTTAAGGTGCCAAAATGTGCAATTTAGCGGCAGCCAGCTACAAAAAATCACAGAAACAGGTACTAAAATAAATTTCTGATTGAAAGGTGTCAATGTCAAGTGCATTTGACATATGTTGTTTTATAATTTTACTGGAAGTATAGAAACGTTTTTGTATGGAATTTGTACAAAATATATACAAAGAAATGACAAAAGATAAAAGGTAATGATTGAAAATATAGAATATTATGCGTTATGTAGGAATAATTTAATATTTTAAATATTTTGTGTAAAAACCGGGTCGCAACAAAACCTGACATCTAGCGGTACACTGTATGAACTAGCCCAGTTAGTTAGCCATTCTTCGTAATGCATTGGAATACGTCGTGCACTCACCTATACATTCTACACCGTGATTAAAACATACTTATTTCAAAATCTCGATATGCTACTTTTGGCATTATCATTAGCATATTAGTTCAGTTCCAATAGTTTAATAACTTTCCCTAAAGAAATTTAATTTCTTTATAACATAATTTCTTATACTTGTAAATTTTAAGACCTATTTTAAGATAAATTTTGATCTTGTAATTCACATTGTTTTTTCTAAACATGACAAAACATTTAAACAATTAAAAAAGGAAACGGTTAGGAGTTATTCAATCAATACATTTGGTAGTCAAATGAGAGAAAAATATAAAACAAGGTTTAAAAATAAACAATTAACAGTATGCGTCCCAGACCAGGGGCCTGTTCCACCAAAAACTTTGCAACTTTGCACTTTTCATTTTTCATGGTGCTACCGTTGATATAATTTTTTTGCAAATGAAAAATGTAAAGTGAAAGCATTTGTTTGTTTTTCTTTGAATAATTTGATTATTTTATATTAATAATCTTGATTGTCAATATGTGTTCAAAAAGAGATGATGAAATTATGAAATAATTGGCATTACTAGGAGTTATTAATTTTAAAAAAATCAATTCTATTTGCGTCATTTAACGGGAATAAAGTTTTTACGGCGAGAAAGAGAAAAATTTAGGCTTAGTAAAAGATAGCAGCAATATTTTCTAGATATGGAAATTTTTTAAAATAATTGACATAAATTTGATGAAAAATAGTGCAATTTTCGATAATTTGACAAATTCAGTTATTTTGAATAATTTAAATTTAGTAGAAAATGATGGTAGTTCTGTCTTACAGTAACATTTAATTATATTTTAGAGTTACTATTTAATAATTTCTAATTGCACAAACCTAATGCATGTGAAGCTGTATTTATAGTAACATCTGTGATTTTCATGTTTATGTAGTCAAAATTAGCAAAAAAGAGAGAAAGTAAATTTCGATAAAATAAAGCAAAAATTAAAAAATGAAATTAAAACTAAAAGTATATATGCATATTATTTTTTATTTGTAAAGGTAAATGTTGACATAAAATTTGTTAATCAAAAGTGATAAGTACAAAATGCAAAGTTGCACTTTTCATTTTTAAAGGTATATGTATCAACGGCGATATTAAAATTTGTTAATGGAAAGTGAAAAGTGCATTTCATTTACAAATTTTGCGCCACCGTTAATACAGGGAATCCTGCACGTATGTCACTGGCTAAATTTTTGGCCTTTTCCAGCAAATCTTTCCAAATTTTCTTTTTTTTTAATGCCAATGTTTTCATAATTTTATCATGTCTTTTTGAACACATATTGACATCAAGATGATAAATGACATACGATTGTCAGATAATATTAATACAAAATAATCAAATTATCTAAAGAAAAACAATCAAATACTTTCACTTTGCATTTGCAAAAAAAATATATCAACGGTGGCACTATGAGAAATGAAAAGTGCAAAGTTTTTGGTGGAACAGGCCCAAGCTATGCTATCTATTTTACATATTTTCCATTTTGCCAGGACATGCTACATAAAATACCCCTATTTTTTTAACGAAAAATTCATTTAAATAAAAATGGGGCGTTTCATTTAACAAACTTGAGTTTTTTTGAATTTTAAGTGTACGATTATGTAGATTACAGATAAAAAATGTTGATTATTAATTTATATTAGTGTAAATAAAAGCTTTCTTTATAAAACTATTTTTACAGATTCGATTCCATTCTCGAGATTTGGCCCAGTCGCATCAAACATTGTTAACATTAATCACGTTAACTTATTTTCCAATGTATTTTTGATACGTATCCATGGTTGCAACGTGCAGTTAATAATATTTTCTGCAACTGGCAACTAAAGAAATAGAAGTTTTTAAAGAAAAAATAAAAAAAGTTGTATTATACCGGAAGTGGTTGCTCATGAGTAAAAATTTTTTATTGTCTCATATGTAGTTTTTTGCTAAATTCAATGGCAAAATAAAAAATATAGCATTCCATTTAAAATTATAAAGATAAAGTTGTATTATACCGGAAGTGGTTGATCATGAGTAAAAAGTTTTTATTGTCTCATATGTACTTTTTTGCTAAATTCATTGGTAAAATAAAAAATATAGCATTCCATTTAAAATTATAAAGTGAGGGACTATTTCCGGTTAAACCGGAAGTGCGACTCCTTTGAAAATATTTTAGTTGAAACAGACATGTCGGAAAACCCCTAGATAGCAAATTTTGTAAAATAATATTGAATAGTTTTTAAAATAAAGATAGCGTAAGTGAGTCTTGGGACACCCTGTAAAAAAAATTCCCTTACAATGAATTACTTAAATTCCTTAATTTTTCCACGATTTTCTAACTTTCCTGACTGTTGGTCTCCCCGAGTTATCTAAGAATATCAATATAAATTTCGTAGTACGTTTTATAGTTTACTATAAACTAAAGAATATAATTTTATGAATGAGAACGAGGCGAAAGTTAAACGAAAATTGTAGTAAAGATAATAACAATCCATTTTGCAGCAAAAAACACAGAAATAAATAAGCATGTGCTATATTTCACCCTAAAAGCAAACCATGTGCGAGAAAAATCGACAGGGCTACAAGATAACAAATAGCGATATTTTCCATTCTATTAAATATGACAAATTTTCACAGTTTTACATGCCTCACAAATTCTTCTTTACCTGCGTTTTGTCTTTGTGCCTGCTCTCCGAAATACTGTTGAGCATTTTCATGGGAATTTCTATCATTATTTACATTGTTGTAGCCACCACTATCTTGTGCCAGGGCGTGTTTCTTCTCATCTTCGTGGCTAAATCCAGCAGCGTACCGCATGCCCGCATTTCCAATTGCTGAATTTATTCCGAAGGTGTCTAAATTCTTATGCTGGGCTTGATCATCTAGAATTGAACCACCACTTTGAGTTTGGACAGCAATTCCCGAAGAAAGAACACTTTTGAAGAGAAAGAAGCAAATGATGATGTTGATGTGAACCATTGTGAATAAATGACTGAAGAGTATTGTTAACAAAGGTTTATATACCTACGGGAAGTATCGACCTTATGGATTCGTTGTGGTTAAATCTAGTGTTACGGTTGGAGTAGAGATTCCGTTATTCCAAAATACGAGGAAAAAACTTGTAATTCCTGTAAACTATACGACTGATACATTGATAGTAATTTCTTAATTGTGATGTAATTTTTGAGTTTTTTCTTCCGTGCAAGCTTTAAATTTTATACGGATTATATTGCAATCTGTTGTTCTTTTTTTAATTCTTCATGGATATAGGAACTGCAGACAACATTTTTCTCAAATATTTATGGCACATGAAATCCTGTGGTGTACTCTTCGTAAATCGCTACTATACGTACTTCTTGTATAAGGGTTATATTATCCCAATTTTTTTATTTTATTTGTTTTCATCTGAATTGGACTAGTTTGAAGGTTGAGAAATATTGCACACATTCAGATACTTAATTTAACGTCGCCGAGAGATTTTAGATTCAGACATAGCAGATACAATGTTTTAATAGTTTTTAATTTAACTTTTCTCCTGCTAAAAGCAGAATCTATTTCGTACGTTTATTCACTCACTTCGTAAAGAGACGGATTTAAATTGATAACAAAATACATATAACGAATCAATAAGTAGTGATGATAAAAGCATAATTACAACTCGAATTTGTTCTAAAGACTAATCCATCGTCTCTAATCGCAAATATGACTTATATTTTTTGTAATATGCGTTGAGGGAGTATTTAACGCCTTAAACAAAGTGAATTTTTAAAACGTGTTCTCCCGTTAATACGCTTTAAAATGCTACCTGTATTTTATTTTAGAAATTACTGAAATTTTAGTTTCCGCAGTCTATAAAATGCCCCCACCCTCGCTATTGGGATCTTCGTTATTATAAGAGATGAAGTCGGTAAAATTAGGTCAAAGTTGCCCCGTTAGTGTACCAGTTGTATTTAACCGGAAAAATTCAAGTTACCAGATAAATACAAAATTTCAGATACATGCATAGAGTAATTCCGAGAGAGATGACTTACCGGGTGAGGTGACTCTTTTTTCAAAATCCAAATAATAGTAGAACGAAACGCTGTGTTCTATTTATTGGATTTTTGCAAAGGAGTCATCTCACCCGGTAAGCCATATCTCCCGGGATTTTTTATTTTTATGATGATCATGCTTATGATTTATTACATATAGAAACAAAATCGATCCATCGGCTAACTATCGCCAAGATTTGTTTATAATATGTATATGTATCTATATTTATTCCCAGTTTAAAGTTAACATTTAGATTTTAAACTTTTTAATGCAAATACTCCACCTTGTTACATGAAAGAAACAAGATAAATACACGAAAACAAGACAATAATAAAAAATTGAAAATAACGCTGTGTTGGAGCGTTTCAAAGTGTAAAACTGAGTTAGGGCATTTAAAATTTCGAATTGGAAAGAGTATATTATATATATATATATATATATATATATATATATATATATATATATACATTGCTGCAGGGCCGGCGCTAGGCGGTAAGCGAGGAAAGCGAGGCAGAAGGGCGCCAACAGGTAGAGGGCGCCGAAATTTGTAAAAAATTAATATATATATATATATATATATATATATATATATTAATTTTTTACAAATTTCGGCGCCCTCTATCTGTTGGCGCCCTTCTGCCACGCTTTCCTCGCTTACCGCCTAGCGCCGGCCCTGCAGCAATGTGAAAAAAATATGTTTATATATTTATATAAATGACAATGTTTAATTTTAAATGGCACAAAATTAACCCATGTGATGCACTCTCCATGCCAGCAATGAGTGCCCGTGAGGCGACGCTTGTTAAACGCCCGCGCGGTACAAATATTTCATCATCAATACCGAAATTTATGTACAAAACAGATTGGCACAATCAGTAAAAGGGTAATATGCCGTGAAAATATATTATTACTTTTTTTATTACAACATTTAATTTCAGCTGTAGAAAAATAGGAATTCTGTGTTCAGTGATAATTATACTGACATTTCATGTGTTTTCTGCGTGGCAATAACCAGAGTCGTCTTTAGGCACAGTCTTACTAGCCTTACCCCTCACAAAGTCAAAAATAGGGGACTACAGCGCAATTGATTTGAGAGAAACTAGGAAAAAATATTGAATGTATATGCTTAATAATAATTGAACCGTAACTGAATTATTATTTTTTACATTTAAATATTCAGCCCACATCAAAGCACATTTTTTTATGTAGTTCTGTTTTATTGTGTTTGTGTAAGCCCGATTCTTTTTCTAATGCTCGCTTCCAATTTTTAAAACCAACAGAATAAAAGGTGGGATTATCACTTTTTGTCGAAAAAAATCTACACGGAAAACAATATATGGCGTCTTCTAAAATGCTATATTCAATCCATTTGTACAAATCGTACCATGTTTCCTGAAAATTCCTGCTTCTGTTTCCAAATTTTGTTTTAGGAAAATTTTGTATACGCTGTTGAATAGGACCATCCGCCAAATTTTGAGCAATGTCATATCATCATCATCATTACTTGATGACATATCATCTTCACTAATTTTGTTATCATTGTCGTTAACACTGCTAACTAGGATTTCATTTTGTATATTATTCTGTACCTCCTACAAAAAACGTTTATTAAATCCATATTTTATTTTTATTTAACGATTTTTTTTCTAAGTATTTACATTAGAAATAGTATTTTCAAAATTTTCTTTATCTTCTGGTGCTGATGAAGATGAAGCAATTTTCTATGAACAATAATTATTGTATAATATAATTATTTATAAGTAAAATAGATTAAAGTATCCACCTTTGAATGCTCACTGCTCTGAGTTTTAATTTTCTTACTGCAAGAGGCATTAAAATAATCTGTTAATCTTTTATTCATTTTGCCAAAGTCACTAGTAAAAGCTCTTAACGTCTTAACTACAAATACATATAAATAAATACTCGATACCTTCGATACAATACAGTACAACTGTTGAAAACTTCAGTATTTACCATATTGACAAGACACCCAACACACAGTTCGCGCATGTGGCATGCAGCATGCGCAGTGCAGTGACCAATAGAAAATCAAACGGTCGGGCGCGCCAAATGGCATCACTCGCATTTTAAGAAGAAGATTAAGAATGATGCTAATTGCCAATCATATGCAGCGAGTATGTTAATAAATAAAATATACAATATGTATTTATATGTAACTCATTATAGCATTCCTATTTTAGAAAATTAAATTTCACTATTTCGTAGTATTGGCCTAAATATTAGGAGTTGAGCGAGTGGGCCACATGGTGGGCCAAGATATTTTAGGGTGGGCCTGGGCCCACTCAGGCACCCCCCCTGGCGCCGTCCCTGACTATAACACGCTTCTTAATAGAAATTTTTTCACCGGATGTTCACCGACAGCTTAGTTTTGCTTATACGTTCAGATGAAATTATATTTAAAAAATGGTGGCATCCCCTATTATAACAATTTGTAAGGGGACATCTCTAATCATTTCACATATGTTGACTTTCTTGCGGATTCCTTAACTGGTCAAATCTCCTCATGCATTTAATCAAAGACAAACAGCAAGCTTGCTGTTTGTTTGTGATTTAATTTAATTCAAGAAAATCGATGACATAAGAAACTATACATTTCTCAAATCTGTACAAGGATTATCATTACCGATAACAAGTAGCCACGCACGAAGCACCTCCATTCTTATTCTTAGTTATATTTCTATGCAATGTGTTTATTATTTAGGGATAGGGTATTCATTTTCAAGTGGCTACCTGCGATCTCGAAAACTATAAGAGATACAAAGTTGGTTAAATTATCAAAGAATCTCTATTTTACATGGGTATTTCAATGATAAACTGAAAATAAAGATACCAATTTTTTTATTTTAAATGGAAACATACTTTTTATTTGCTCAATAAAGCTCTTATTCTGAATCCAACGATATATAATTTTCATAACATTACATAACAAAGTTTTTGAGAAAAAAAAAATATTTAGTTTTGAATTAATTCTCCCAAAATATGATATTAAGAAGAGTGCCATGACGTAGTATATGTATCTATTGTCTATGATTTTGTTTATTGCTATTTCTGGCAAATGAGAAATTGTCCTCTTCATATTATTTTTAATAAAAATGGATCAATAGAGCTTTTCAATTTAAAGAGATAGAAGATATGCGCAATGGGGATCTGCGCATAGTAAGAACAATTGAGGTCCATGGCGTTTGTTTCTAAAAAAATTAGATGTAAAATGTGAGAAAAGTTTCAGACAACTTTAAAAAACTTATCGAAAGAAGTTACAAAAGCTTTTATTGAAGCTAAAATGTCTAACGAAGCAAAATTTCACCGAGAATACAGATATTTTAATGACTGCAATATTTTTGACGTTTTGTTTGACAACCGAACTGGCAATTGTTGGCGCCATTTTACTTACTATTTGTAGCGATAGAAAGAGACAGCCTTTAAATTGAAAAGGTCTATTCACACACGACGAAAAGTTCTTTTTTAAATATACTCACTTTTTTGAGTCATGGCACTCTTTTTAATATATTTTGGGGGAATTAATTCAAAACTTTATAAATTATTTTCTCGAAAACTTTGTTTTGTAAGGTTATAAAATTTCTATATCGTTGGAGTCAGAATAAAGAGCTCTATTGAATGAGCAAATAAAAAGTATATATTTCCATTTAAAATAAAAAAGTTGGTATCCATGTTTTGAGAACCAGTCGTTGATTTTTTTTTCAGTTTATCATTGAAATACCCACGCAAAATAGAGATTCTCTGCTCATTTAACCAACTTCGTATCTCTTATAATTCTCGAGATCGCAATGGTAGCCACTTAATAATGAACACCTGTATACAAATTCATAATATTTAATGCTTAAATATTTGTATAGGTACAACATTTTGGCAATCACCGGTAATTTGCTCTAATTGTAAGCATTACTGTACAAAACAAATTATAAAATATGTATGAAATATAAATATATTTCTAAAACTATCGTTATAAATAACGTAATAAATTTATTCGTTTTACAAAATCCAATTTTTTTTCACTAACCTATTTCTCGGCAACTGTCATCTGTTTTGGTCCTATAAGTTTCAGCAGAAGAAAATAGTTCGTATGATCACTCAAACATGTCTACTTACAACTTAATCTACACTTTAACACACATTACGTTCATCACTTGCCATAAATATGTAAAATTATGTTAAAAATCACACGCGAAAATTACTCTTCCAACGTGGTTAAACTAGTGAATATGAAAGGTCTCATCAACACGTTCAAACAACAGCGATCCGCAGAACACAAAGAAGAAACAATAATAATTAATTAGTGAAATATGAAATAAATAGAAATATAACTTTTATTATTATTAATTATTATTATTATTATTAATTATTATTATTAATTATTATTATTATTATTAATTATTATTATTATTATTATTAATTATTATTATTATTATTATTAATTATTATTATTATTATTATTATTATTATTATTAATTATTATTATTATTATTATTATTAATTATTATTATTATTAATTATTATTATTATTAATTATTATTATTATTATTATTAATTATTATTATTATTATTAATTATTATTATTATTATTATTATTAATTATTATTATTATTATTATTATTATTAATTATTATTATTATTAATTATTATTATTATTATTATTATTAATTATTATTATTATTATTATTATTATTATTATTATTATTACTATTATTATTATTATTATTATTAATTATTATTATTACTATTATTATTATTATTATTATTATTATTATTAATTATTATTATTATTATTATTAATTATTATTATTATTATTATTATTATTATTAATTATTATTATTATTATTATTAATTATTATTATTATTATTATTATTAATTATTATTATTATTAATTATTATTATTATTATTATTATTATTAATTATTATTATTATTATTATTATTAATTATTATTATTATTATTAATTATTATTATTATTATTATTATTATTATTATTATTATTATTTTTCTATCTGTATAAATAACACTCACCATTGCTGGGATGCCACACTGCTCTGCTCTATTTGTAACTTGAATAAAGAGGACAATTTACAACATTTCTTTATTGCCTGTCCAATTTTCAAACCTTATAGAGACTATTATTTATCATCATATATTCAAAATGTCAGTAATTATTCTTATCATTTTTTATTGGAAAATCTTTCTTCAGATAAAATTAACAATATTGCTTCTTACGTAATAAAATGTTTGGCCTTAAGAAGCTTCGCTTTAAATGATTAGCTTATATTGTTATTTTGTTATAGTGGTACATCTCTTTAGGTTCGTACTCGTTATGCTTTATACGGTTTGCCCAATGTTATTATTGAGATAGTCAAATTGCTCACTATTGTCAGTATTTACGATTGAGAAATCAGTCTATATTTATATGTAATTATAATAATTAGTAAGGTCCTCTCTTAAATAATAAAATGCTGAAGTATATTTGCAACAAACGAACAATTTCATATGTTAATTTGCCATAAGATACTATTGTTTATTTATGTTTACTTTTTATAAAATAATGTTTAATTTTTTGTATAGATTATAGTAAAATATAAAAGTTGTCAATTATTACTTATTCCTTATAGCTGTAAAGGTTCTTATGTAATTATAACTATTAATATCTTATTTAGAAAAAAAAAAATAAATTCGGTCTAGTTGATTATTTAGGTTTGCTAACTGTGTAATATTTACGTGGTTTATGTTTGTAAAATGTATTAGTTATAAGCATGTATATTTAATATTTTTTAATGAATTGGTTTATATTGTTATCCAACCATTTGTATTAGCTATTAAGCTATATATCAAATAAAGAATTATTATTATTATGATAATATTTATAATATTGTTCATAATTCATATTTATGTTCATCTTTTCTCTTCACACAATAATATTTATTTTAAAAAAATCATAATAATTTTCATTATTGTAGAGATAATAATTGTGAAGCCAAAATACATATAGTAAAGTTAAATAAAATAAGAAAAATCTGGTGTGACCAACACAATACCTCCCGCCATTTGTAGCCCGAGTCACAAAAAAGATTAAGTTAAACCTTATTTTTGGATTAGCGAATTTTAATCTCATTTTGCCATGTTATTTTTTAAAATTTAAAATATAGTCCAATCTAATCCAAATACTAACCTTTTTTTAAACCCCTCAACAGGATTAAATCCCAATTACAGAGTGGGTTTACATTCACACACATCCATGCCTTTGTGGGATTCGAACCCAGAGCCTCGGTGGCATTCATGACATGAGGCGTTGCTCTAACCATTGAGACACAGGAGCTATAATAAAATGAAGATTAAATTTTAAATACCAGGATAGAATAGAATTCACTAATCCAAAAATGAGGATTAGTTGAAACATTTTTGTTAATCGTTAATTTTTATTAATCTAAATAGATACCTACATATTTACTTAAGCTGGAACCTTTATTGAATTCCTTTTCTATTGTTCTATTTACTTTTTTCTTTTTAAAACGCTACTAATATTATTTTGAAATGATTAGTACTTTGATAGTGACATTTATCTGTCAATTACATACATTTGAATAACTGCGTTTTGTTTGTTTAAAGCGTAGGCTCTGTGATTTAATTATAGACAATTTTATAAATTTATCCATAAAATATATAGAAAAAGTATTAATGCAAATCTATAAAAAATTTAATAATCTTTAATTTTTATAATAACATTAATCTCGAAAAAATAACATTTAAAGGTATTTTTCGAGGAAAAACTTTTTTGAGCTTCTAGTAAAGTGCCATTTCCGGTTATCCGATTTTCACCAAAATCAAAATTTTCTGAATGGTAGTATTTGAGTTAGAGTGGAGGATCCACACATACATACACACACATACACATAGATATCATCGTGAAAATGTTAAAATTGGATTCTAGGGACCTTAAAACGTGGTCATTTCCCAAAATCTCGATATGTGATTTTTAGCACGATCCCTATACCTCCAAGGCTAGCGGGAGGTAAAATAGAATGAACTATATTTATATTAACGATTTTTTACAAAATATGTATTATATATTTCAGATTAAAATGCTAAAGTAAGATTCCTAAATTATACTAAAATATTATAGGTATACGAGCTAACGCCATAATATTTCGGCTGGTTTTAATAAACAAATTATAAAACTGACGCAAATGGTGAGATTTTCTACAAATTTATTTGAACTAGTTTAATATATTATTTAAGTAATTCGCCATTTAATATTGGGTTACTGGTAACATCGCCTTTAATTAATTTCTGTGCGTATTGTCCCAAATGTCTTGCAAGGTAGGTTTTACTGTACGCACTGGATTTTTACGAAGATGTTTTTCATTGTGCCAAAAGTAAAGGGTTCGATAGAAACCAGGACTAGAAGATGGCCCTTAAAATTTCGGTCGAACTATTATCACCCGTCATTTGGCTCAGTTTTTTTTAAAGTTTTAAGTCCATATTTAAAGTAGCCGAAAGAATTTGTAGAAATTTCTAACCATTTGTGTAGGTTTTATAAATTATTAAAAATGTAAACCGGCCGAAATACTATGAACTTGGACTTGTATATTACCTAGAAAAGTAATATTTACTTAGAATTAGATAAAATTTCAACTCTTTTTTTCTGTGTAGGTATATGTATAAAGAAGATAAACTACATATAACAATTACGGAGAATTATTCTTTTTAGTGTAGCTCACAAAGTCTTGTTCAAAGTTCAAAGTTATTAATGATGGGATAGGAGACAAAATTTTTGAAAGTATATCCAACTTTGTTTACTTGAGAAGTAAATTATCAAGTGACTGTAATAAAAGTACAGTACAGCAATAAAGGAAAAATAATGGCTGGCAACCGAGCAAATTTTGTAAACTGAAAGTGTTCTACTAATAAGTACTAAAGCAATAAACAAAATCTAATTAGTTGTTCCAATAAATAGAAAAGTCTGTAATACCAAATTTTGGATTATATTTTATTATGTTTGTCCTCGGAAATTTGTTAAGAACTCCAAATTAAGTACCACTTCCGGTTTATTATATAGGTATAGTCAAAATTTAATGTTGTTTCAAATTATACACGAGTTTTAAATACCAAATTTGAGAAATTTTCAATCATGTTTTAATATATTTTTTCAAGAAAATCTGTTTTATAGCTTCCTGTAAAGTAATGCTTCCGGTTTATCAATTTTCGAAAACATCTTGTACGTCGTTCTCATTAATATAAAAGTCTTGTACCAATTTATTTTTCACCATAAAGTATCACTCCCGGTTTATCAATTTTAGCCAAAATTTAATATGTTGGTCCTCTTCATATCATATAAAAGTCTTAAATATAAATTTGACACGTTTTGGATACTCATAATATATTTTCACGAAAATCTGTTCAGAGCTTCTTGTTTATTAATTTTAGCCAAAATCTAATATCTTGTTCCCCATGATATAAAAGTCTTAAATACTAAAATTGAAAAGTATTGAATTATATTTTAATATAGTTTTTCATTAAAAACTGTTATGGGCTTCAAGTAAAGAGTGACTTCCGATTATCCAATTTTACCCAAAATCTAATTACCTCTTTATATGAATGCAGAAAGCTTAAATACGGTAAATAGAAATATTTGAAAGTTTGTTATAAGAGTTATCGTTGACGAAAAAATCGTCACACATACACACACATACACACACACACACACACACACACACACACACACATACACACTCACATTCACACTCATACTCACACACACACACACACACACACACATACACAAACACACATACACACACACACACACACACACACACACACACACACACACACACACACACACACACACACACAGACATCATCGTAAAAATAGTAAAAACGTGTTGTGGGGACACTAATTCGTGCTTATTCACTGAAAAAATACCATCGAATTTTTGGACCGATAACATTACCTCCCTTACCTACGGTATGACGGGAGGTAAATATAAACAAAACTCTTCTCCGACCAGTAACAAAATACGGACACAAACCGATATTACAATGTTACGAAATTCGAAAGAAGAATCATGAAAATTTGTTGAAGCCGTGAGGACAACTCTAGATAATTACATAGGACAAATAAATGAAGAACGGAATACTGTGAGACATATATTAAAGCACAAAGAATTAGATGGTTTGTATTTGTAATTAGAATGAATAAAGAACGGATACCACCAAAAATAATAAAAGCCCATGTGAGAAATGCTTTGATGAAGGTTGTAGAAACGCCAAAGCCCAGATAGGGCTGCAGAGCAGAGTCAACAAAAACATGTGTAGAGTTAATAAACTGGATATGTACAGGGTGGGGCCTAGATACTTCCTTTTTTTGAAGGCGAATAAAATAAAAAGTGTTGCTTTGCTGATAGACAAAATTTCTGTTTAGATAATGAAAGAACATAATTGGAAGTTTTAAATCATGCAGTTTTAAACAAAACAATTTGATGGTTCTTTATGGACCAATGCAACCTATTTCTAAAGCTCCTCTCTACACGTTTCAATATTCGGGCTATTTCCTGCCGAATAAGATTCTTCAGATGAATCAGGGTTGTAGGGCGGTGTTGTAAACCTCTGCCTTGATATATCCCACGTGATGTCACCTCGAATCGAGATGAGCTGTCAAAGGAACATTGCTCTCATAACTCTAACGCCAAGTGATTTTTTTTATGGGGATATCTCAAGGCAGAGGTTTACAAACACTGTCTTACAACCCTGTGTCAGGCTTCAGTTGAAGAATCTCATTCGGCAGGAAATAGCCGGAATCCCGAATGTTGGAACATGTAGAGAGGAGATTCAGAAATCGGTTGCATCAGTGCATTGAGTTCCTAGGACTCAACCTGTATATCAGCATAGCTTATGACCCATTACTGGGTGTACCAATCTGCTTTTATATGCAGACATCTACACCGTTGACGTGCTTTAAAAATTGAAAATATTTTTTAGATGTTACCAGTCTACGATTTATATACTTCATAGTAAATAAATATAACTCCCCCTGAGAATTTAATGTATTAATTATTAATTTCTATATGAACACCTATTATAATAACGTTCGGCGTAATTACTTAAGATTCCAAATTACTTGTTACAATTAAATTTGTTTGTGTACTTAGTAAAGCATTTCTAACATCTACGTGCTTTGAATAATGTTTGTAAGAACAGAAATTACTTAATGCCGTAATGCCTTCATTTGGAATCTCTGCCTTGGCGAATTGAGCTAGATTATGACTTTAGAAGAAGTGAGATTATCGAAGATATAATCTTGAGAGTTTAATCTTTAATCCATATAGGATATGTGCTATTACAGCGATGAAATCGCTAACAATGAGAGTAGAATAATTTGTTTTTTTATTGAAATGTTTTATTTGTTTTATTAAGACATATATCCTGGGGACGCATATTTTAAACAACAAACAAAAGACTAATGGCTTATCAATTGTCTATTGTTTTGTTCTAATGTCCTTGTGGTTCTGAAACTATAAAAATACGTTAAATATCGATAAACGATAGTAACATTATCAACCGGCTATTTCAATACTTTAAAACTGTGTGCAACACCCAAAGGAAGGAGAACGATTTTCAAAAAAATACTTTCTTTCAAAAAAACATACAATTAGGCTCCATCACCTCAGAATAATTCCCCTGGGACTGAACGCAACGGTTTCAGCGGTAGTAGTAGTTGGAGTCGCCTTATTTCTGAATAAAAATCAGATATCGAAACACTGAAAAGGTTTATTTGAGTATTAGTATATAAAAAGGCAAGTATTATGTAAAGCACAAGTATAATAAATGGACATTGTGATACTTTTTTTCATATTATTTTTCGAATTTCTCTTTAATATACTTAAATATCAAAATTATTTAAAAAATCTGATATGGCCAGTACATTACCTATCGTCAGTTCTATTTATTTTGTACAAATTTCATACAGATAGTTCCTTGCAAAAGATTCTATTTCTTGTACATTAACTTCCGGCAGTTGTATGTATTTTATACAAATTCCGTACAGAAAATTTCTAGCAAAAGATCCTATGTTTCCAATAAAATTATAAGATAAACACACTAAGGGGCCTATTCTGCATCTCAGTGGTTAATTTTTAACCACTGGTTAAATTTTTTAACCAATCAAGTATGTTGACATATAACAAAAAAAGGGATTTTTAGTTGTCAAATCAATAACGATTGGATAAAAATTTTAACCAGTGGTTAAAAATTAACCACCGAGTTACAGAATAGGGCCCTAAGAGGCCTATTCTACTAAAAATATGTATAACGATATCGTTACCATACGTCTGTCGCCAAGCATTTGGTTGAACGACTTTAATAACGACAAATGCCAAAAAGGTATTCTACTAATCATATCGTTATTGAGTTATCGTTAAGATGAGTTTAACGATAATATCTAACTTCATGTTGATTTTGACAGAATAAATTTGTATTTGTTTTTCAATTCAAATTTGACATTGATTCAAATTTGAGATTTTCGTCGTACATAAAATACACGCTTCATATCTACTTGCGCCGTATGAAATTTGATTTAGGTATATGTCTATAAAATTATCAACAATAATATTGCAGATTTCTATTAGTGATCTGATTATTAATGATTGACTGAATACCACATATGAATCATTTTCTACTGATATCCTACTTGCTACTGATTTTTGATGGCTTCCATTAAAAAAAAAATGCAAAGCTGCCATCATCTGAATTGAAAACATTCATATGTAATGTAATACGCATAAATAATAATTTATAAATAATCTAGAAATTTTTGGCAAACCATTACTTCAACGAGTTCCTCATATATGGTGATATTTGCGTAAATAAATCTCTACATGCTTCTTTACTCATCAAATAAAAAATTCTCAAATTTTCCTCCTGTACAGTAAAAGGACGATTATATAAAATATCATATTAAGAAATGTAATAATAATATAATAATAATAACAATATCTTGCTCAGCTACAATTAATAAAATATCTTCTTCAGCCATTTTTACTTTTATTTTCAAAATATATCTAACTTTACGATTTCAACGAGGCATGTGAACTTCTCGTTCATAAACGACATAAAATAACGATACGTAACGATAAATAAATTAGTAGAATAGGGTTTTGGCAAAAATCGTTATTATAACTACATGTCGCCTGGTAACGACTCATAACGATACATATTTTTTTAGTAGAATAGGCCTATAAGCCCAGTTGCATAAAGCATTGTTAACTTTAATCACATTGTTAACTTTGACAAGGCTTCTTTCAATGTATTTTTGACACGTATCCATGGTTACAATGTGTAGTTAAACACATGATCAGCTATACTGAAAAAGAATAAGCAGAAGACTCACGTCATCGACCTGAAAAAAACCTTATAAAACGAAATATAACTTATAGAAATTATTGGGTGTTACTTATTTTTTAAAAAAGAAGGAATAAAAAATACTAGTATTAAGAAACGTATATATTAATGAAATTTACCTTCATATCCAAGTCAATCCTTATTCCTTTTAGGGAATACAAAATTATTTGAAATAAATGTAGTTAATTTTCGTATCATAACGGTACCACTACTGACAATGTTCATGTTTACATTGAATTTAAAATCAATCAAATATCGATCCTGTCCCTGTCACTTGATTGACAGGTGATTGTTAACTCATCTCATCCAGGCACAAGTGACTTGAATTAATATAAATGATTGCAAATATCAAAGTAGTTATGTATTATTGTTTTGTAAAAAATATATTGAACTGTCACTTTGCTGTCAATAAAATATATTTAAAAAAAACCGTTTTAGTTTCTTCTGAATTTAGTATTTTGTGAGTTGTGTTTCCGCTACAGTATTACTGCAGTGTCCAATTACCGGATAAGCTGACTAGGCTGCAGCCTGGGGCGCACAGATTTTGGGGGCGCACAATTTTCTCGTCTCATTATAGTTTTTGGGGTGCTTTCATTTGGTTAGAGCTAAGACGACCTAAACCAGGCCCTGAATATTATTGGTTTGTTTTAATAAATATTACAAAATAATCCATCTGCAGTCATACCAAAAGCTTTAACAAAGCAATCGCAGAAGCAAATAACGAATGTCGTGAACTACTTCGAACGGGAACTGGCCAACGGTGGGCCTTTGATTCCGTTAAAAGCCGTTCGAGAGGTAATTTTTTTCAAACATTTCTTTTGTTATCAAACTTTAATTGAATTATGTATTTTTAGAGAGCAGCAGATGCCCTACAAATAAGCAAATCTGCTGTGTGCAAGATTTCGGGAAAAGTTAGAAGAGGCGAACCCTTAACATCACCGAAAAAGCCCAAACAACGGAAAAGACGGGTTACTGAAATTGGTAGTTTTACAGAAACTGCAATTCGAAATGTTATTTATGAGATGTACGCAAAAAGTAAGTTTATTATTACAAATATGTATATTAAATACTTCCTTTTGCAATAATAAAAATGTCATTAACTATTATGGATTTCTAGAATCACACGTGACTTGCAAATCCTTGCTCGATATTTTAAAGTTACGAGGCATATTCAATGGTGGAATTTCAAGCCTTATAACAGTACTACACAATATTGGTTTTTCGTGGAAGCAGGATTGTAACAGGCGGGCCTTATATGAACTACCACATGTCGTTACAAAAAGAATAAATTTTCTCTACAAATTTATGAGAAATCTTAATGTAGAAATTCCACATAAAATGGTTTTCATCAATGAAACCTGGATATTCCAGAAGGGTTCCGCTCGCCGAAGTTGGCAAAATTCTGACGTGAAAAGCGTTCAGCGAAATACCACGTCCGATGGAAGAAGGTTAGTTGTTGTTTGCCAATTATTCTATCAAGCCACTTGAAACTTGTAGTTTTTGTATGATATTATTATTTTATATTGTTATAGGTACGTAATTCTGCATGCAGGGACTGAGGCCGGTTGGGTTCCCAATTGCTCACTTATTTTCGCATCGAAAACGAAGCAGGACGATTATCATGGCCAGTTCCCGTTCGAAGTAGTTCACGACATTCGTTATTTGCTTCTGCGATTGCTTTGTTAAAGCTTTTGGCATGACTGCAGATGGATTATTTTGTAATATTTATTAAAACAAACCAATAATGTTCAGGGCCTGGTTTAGGTCGTCTTAGCTCTAACCAAATGAAAGCACCCCAAAAACTATAATGAGACGAGAAAATTGTGCGCCCCCAAAATCTGTGCGCCTTAGGCTGCAGCCTAGTCAGCCTGTCCGGTAATTGGGCACTGCAGTAATACTGTAGCGTAAACACAACTCACAAAATACTAAATTCAGAAGAAACTAAAACGTTTTTTTTTTTTATATTTTATTGACAGCAAATACTTAACGCAGAAGAAACTGTTGTAATTAAACTTCACTAACTATAATAGACAGAATAGAGACGAGATCTCTAAAATGGTTCGGTCACTTAATGAAGATGGAGGAAAATAGCTGGCCAAAGCGTATATTTCAGTGGATACCACCAGGGAAGAAGAAGAGAGGACGACCAATCGTCGGATATTGGGAAGGCAGCATCTAGCAATATAATTATGTATTGTATTGATTATGGTGAAATATGTTGAGTACATACATATATGTACTTTAAATTGTACATAATTAAATCCAAATATATGTAATAAACAAATAAATTAATAAATAAATAAAAAAAAATATATAAAAGAAAATGATTATTTTCAAAAATAGTTTAGTTTTGTTATTAATTATTTTAATTACTTACATGCATGTATTGCATACAGTAAGTTATGCAACACGCATAGCATTTTCTAGAATAAATTAGGACCCCATGTAAACGTAGTAACAAGTGACGTCATTATCTAGTAATATTTATTGATGACGTGAGTCTTCTGCTTATTCATTTTCACTATAACAACGTTTTATGCAACTGGCCCAAAGTCAATTTCACTTGACACTGACATCTTTCAATCAGAATTTTCGTAATATAGTAGCTGTTTCCATAACTATGGCTACTTTATGAAATTTAATTTTTTTATAATTTTTTAACTCTGTATCCATTTAATATTAAGTATAAGATGCAGTCAAATCGTTTAAAGAATAAAATATTCTTTAACATTTATAATAACATTAAATGTGAAAAAATGATATTTAACTTAGTTTTTTCAAGAAAAACTGTTAACATCTTCAAATGAGGGTACTTCTGCTTGACCAATTGTAAGCAAAATAGACTCAGCTCCTCATATGGATATAACGAATACGAAAGAATTATAATTATTGAAATTGTGGTATTAGAGTTATCGCATCACACGAAATTTTTGTTACACACACACACACACACACACACACACACACACACACACACACACACACGTACACATACATACAGACACACACACGTACACATACATACAGACACACACACACATACACACACATACATATACACAGACAATCATAAAAATAGTAAAATGGTATTCTAGGGACCCTAAAACGTGCTTATTGATTAAAAACTTATCATCGAATTTTTTAACCAAAGACAACACCTTCCTTACCTAAAGGTGACGGAAGGTAAAAATATATCAAAATATCAAGGTTGGTGACGCTGGCAGTTTCAATAATTTATATTGACGCCAGTTATTTAGAAGTATTAACAAATCCATTAGTAGGTGCTTATAATACAACAATAAAACAACCTTTTAGTTATTTAGAAATTAGGGTAGAGTTAAAATTTATAATTATTATGGTAGGTACCAACCTAAAAGTAAATAGGTACCTACACTTATAGTTTGATCTTGATTTTTGATTGGATACTATCCCGATATTATCCAGTCAAACAACAAAATCAAACTGCAGCTATCTTCCCACCACTCTACAGTTAAAACTGTTAGTGTAGTACCTACTTTGAATTTGAATAAAGAAGGCGTGTACAGGTTGATGCAATTATTTTATTATATAAAAAAAACAGTAATTTTATATAAGCAATAATTAAAATGTTAGATCTGATTTTTTTTGGGAATCATTCTCATTACTTAAGACGCACCTAGTAAACAAATTTCAAAATTTATATGCATTAAACGACGTCGTTATTTACGATATCAGATTTTAGGATCTGTAGGAGCACATTATGCCTTGAAGTTGATGCGCACTAATTAAAGTGAATTAAACAAATTACGTGCGTTGTTACAATTCGTTTTAAATATCAAATTTATTCAAATTGTTTAATGTACTTTTGTTGTTTCCAAGTTTCCATATAAACTTGCAGATGTCATTAGCGCCTCATTCAGAGTTGTATTTATGTAGAAATACTAAATGTCAAAATGCCACATCGAACACGGTCTAAATTTAATTATTTAAAAGTATGTACAAATATTCCATAGTTTTTTGAATTCGAGTCTAAAAAATAATCTATTTTCACTAATAAATTTTTCGTTCTCGAAACATACATTCATACATACATACATATATGTAGGTATATATTGAATTATTAAATCACAAGAGCTCAAAAAATAATCGAAAATACTGCCGAATGATGAAGCGTTTATACTTCTTATGTCAATTAAAGAGGAATATATTTCAATTATGTATTTTTGGTGTTATATTGCTATAGATAGGTTGACATTGCACTGATTATTTCACCATAACAATTTTAGTTATTTTGACACTTCAAAATAAACAAATCAAATAAAACATAGCTGTTTTTATTTTGGTATGGGTACGATTAATGGAAAAGAGACGATACATTTATTAGAAAATATATTTTAAGTGGCGGAAAGTAATGCGGTGACCAAATTAAATATTTTTAACTTGGTCACTGTAACTCAGATTCGACAACTAAATGCTGCGATTTCGATATGATGAGACAAAAAAAAGATAATAAGAATTTTAATCTTGTATAGTGTTATTCATTATTCATCATTTTTAATGCAGTGATCTTGTGATGTATGAAGTGCTTAGCCTTGTGTAAGATGCGAAGGGCAAAGGGCGTAAAATAAGGGTGGAAAGTAGTTAACGCAGGCACACATGTGTAAGCACTCGACTGTCTCGAGTCTCGGTCTCAACCCCGTCCCCGTCTGTGTCTGCCCTTATCGCCTAAGCTACGCTGACAACCCTTCACGCACACACAAACTTCAAATATTTTCATTACAAGGGTTGATTCTACCCTTAATATATTCTAAACTTTCCTAATTGTAAATAAACAAATAAGGAGATGTTGTTTCTTCACTGACGTGTAACATTTACCACGCCCATCATTTTTATTTGGAATTGGAATCTATCTGTCCCTTCTGCGCCCCAAAAGTTATATTAGTATATATTTTTTTATTTCGGTGTTCTTATGAGTCTATAAAAACACTGTTAATTGCTGGAAACACGTCGTTTTGAAGATAAGTGCACTGTTTGGTCATAGCCACCTATATAGGTAGCTATGGTTTGATACAATGTATTAATGTAAACAATTACACAAAATTCACAACACTGTCAAAATGTGAAATATCAATTGTTTACTATTTGCCAAAATTTATTTCGTCTTCAAAGAACCTTAATGATTTGATATTTTGATATGTTATATTTTAAGTCAAAATGCAACTAGCGGGTCTGCGGAGGATAAAATTTAATATATTTTTTTGAAAATCCTTATACGAATGATCAAAACCATCTGATAGTCGCGTGACCCGCATCTTTCCTCAATGACATCAAAACTGGACTTCTGGGAAGAAAAGTTTGGTGTGTAACTTAATGGATGTACGAATTTTTATTATAAAGAATGCGCTTCGACAATAAACTTGTGGTGTTCGTCCGTTAAAATCATTTTGAGTGATAATTTAACCAAAAAAACTCATTAATTAAGCTATTAAAATTATGTTTGTAACTCACTTACCAAGCAAATACCGACATACACTAATAACATGGCCATTGGTAAGCGTGGCAGAAGGACGCCAACAGGTAGAGTGCCCCGAAATTTATAAAAAATTAAAAAATAGTTTCGTTCTATTATTATTTGGATTTTGGCAAAAGAGTCATCTCACCCGGAATTACTCTATGCATGTATCTGAAATTTTGTATTTATCTGGTAACTTGCATTTTTCGGGTTAAATACAACTGGTACACTAACGGGGTAACTTTGACCTAATTTTACCGACTTCATCTCTTATAATAACGAAGATCCCAATAGCGAGGGTCGAAACGGGCCTCCTTTATATGTATCATTTCTGTAAAATAGATGGTTAATATTTAAAGAATTGATTAATATTTTCTTTATAATAAAATTATTCGAAATACGTGAGATTTTTAAAAATATTTATATAAGGGGGGGGGGGGGCATGACAAATAAGAGTCTTGAAAAAGACTGTTGTCGATAATGTAATTATTATGAAACGCATGTAATAAAGACGGTAAAAATAAATAGAGAGTGTAACGAATATTTGAACAGATATTTGATAGATTGAAAGAACAATACACGCCTATTAATTGCACGCAACTGTAAAACTTATTTCCGCGGAATAAAATATAGAGAACTACTTAGGTCACGTTGGTTTTGATCACTCTGTAGTTTCAGAGATATTAAGCACTATTTATTTTTTGCCAAAATTTATTTCGTTTTCAAAGGGCCTTAATGGTTTGGAACTTTGATACGTTCCTTTTTAAGTCAAAATACAGCAGGGGCGATTACGAGGGGTTACATTTGATTTATCTTTTTCAAATTCCTTATAGTTTCAGAAATATTAGGCACTATCTATTTTTTGCCAAAATTCATTTCGTTTTCAAAGGCCTTAATGGTTTGAAATTTTGATATGTTATATTTTAAGCCAAAACACGACAGGAGGATCTGCAGGAGGTAAAATATGATTTATTTTTTCTAAAATCCTTATAGTTTCAAAGATATTGTCTATTGTTTTGCCAAAATTTATTTCAAATGGCCTTAATTGTATCGAACTTAGATACGTTATATTTTAAGTCAAAATACGGCAGGAGCGATTACGGGGAGTTAAATTTGATTTTTTTTTCGAATTCCTTATATATAGTTTCAGAGATATTAGGCACTGTCTATTTTTTACCAAAATTTGTTTCGTTTTCAAAGGGCCTTAATGGACCACAAAAGACTGCACCATATCTGGGCCGGATACGGGGTCTAACGCCGGCCGGCGAAATAGTGGCAGACGCAGACCGGCCGAATCAAAATTATTCCCAATTTGAAAAAGAATTACTTTAAAATTATAGTTTTTGAAAAGATAATTTTTTCCTTTTGATTATTGAATTAAATTTATATTAAAATAACAATAATATTTCGGTCGGTCCGTTTTTAAGGTTCGGCCCATCGGTTGGCGTATCCGGGCTTGCACTAAATTATATTTTTTGTATACTTTTCCAATTAATATCTATAATTCCAAATTTAATACGAGAAAAACGTTATCTTATTTAGTTTCTTAAGGGGGGTATCAGACGTATGCATGTATCTGCAACTGTTTTGACAACAGTTGCTGCAACTTGCAACCTAGGTTATCAGACGTACGCAAAGTTGCAAGAAATATAGATTTTTTTTAGTCTCGACGTTGGTACACATGATATTTAATTCCTGTTGTCATTTTTTAAAGTTTGAATCATTTATTTGTATTTAGACGAATAATATCAGAAATGAACAACAAATTATTAGCTGCTACTATGTTATTTAAAATATGGATGTCTTGTATTCCACAGAGCAGGGACCGGAAACCGAACCGAACCCGACCCGAAAACCGTTCCGAACCCACCTTTTTGTGAACCTGAACCAGAACCCGAACCACTGTTAATTTGGTCGACATGAACCCGAACTGGAAGTGAACCCACTAGATTCGGATTCAAAAACCCTGGTTCACTGAACAATCGTGTTTTAATACTTCTGTGACACATATTTGCAAATAGGATTAATTTTTGACTGAAATAATTACCTTTAAACAAAACCTACATTTTTAATATTTTATTGCATTATTTGAAAATGAGGTAAATTTATTAGAGAGCTAGTGAAAGCAGAAATATTAAAATTAAAATAAACCTAATTTACAAGAACAAAGTTTTTAAAAATTATGAAGACGTTCAAAGACTTCCAAAAACTGCTAACATTTTAAATTTTTGGGAGGAACAAAAATTGTTACACTCCGTGACGTTGCTCAAATTGAGATAGCAGTTACAGCTACACAAGTTAGTGTGGAACAGGTATTTTCTGCACTGAAATTCATTTTGTTACTTCAACGATTAAATATGTCTGAAGAAATATCAAATATTTTGATTATTATTTCGAACCCGAATCGGAACTGAACCGGTACCGAACCACCTAATAATATTTTTTCTGAACCCGAAACGAACCTGAACCCAATTTTATTTTAATTTCTGAACCTGAACCCAAACCGAACCCATTCTTCTGCGGTTTCCGATCCCTGCCACAGAGCTTCTTATTTTCTTACGAGAACAATCAGAGTTTGAAAAAATTCGTCTGATTTTATTTCAACTCCAGCTCCTCCAGCCATTTTTAAATATTTCGTACTGTTTACCAGCTGTTTACAAACAAATGTCAAACAGTTTAAAGATTTTACTCCCTAAGCCCCTTTACTACGCATGCGTAACTTGATAGTTGCAGATACGTGTGACTAGTTTTCGAACAAGTTATAAAACTAGTTGCAGGAAATTTGTCGCACTTATCACACGTCAAAAGTTGCACGAAACGCTTGAAGTTGCAAAAAATGCGTGACAGGTTGCAGATACGTGCGTACGTCTGATACCCCGTTTAGATAGGTATTCATTTTTAAATTTGATGAAATTAAATTTCTCATTATCTGTTAAAATTATCTCTAACTGCCATTAAAAAAGTCTAAAACCAAGTATACGCATAGAAAATGATCTCCTGAATTTAAATTTAAAAAGTTAACTTTGCTACATTTTTTATTTCAAAGATAATAACTTCCAAAGATGATAAAATCAGATTTTTAATAGCCGCCGAAAACAAGCATTGATTGATGATTTTTTTCAGCAGTTCAAATTCGCTGACGTATTATAATTACAAATTTAAATTCTTAATCGCTATTTCTGTTAGTATTCGAAAAAATTGAAATATTAATAGCAAATAAAAAAAATCTTTTAAGTTGTCTAAGACTATGCTTTTAAAGAAAATTACCAGCTGTTTTAAGTATCTGAAACTACCTTATGTACGAGTACACATAATAAAATGAACTTTTGAATCTAAATTTTCAAACCGTATGTCCTTTAATTTTCAAAATATTAATTTTAAAATTTGGTGACCACTATGGACTGTGGTGCTCTCCGCACAACTGCTTTGCTTTGAGCAGCACCGGCTTGATTATTTGTGGGATCACGTACAAGAATCATTATAAATAAAAAAAAATCTGATGTGGCCAGCACATTACCTTCCGTCAGTTCTATGTATTTTGTGCAAATTTCATAAGGAAAGTTCCTCGCTAAATTAAATATTCTATTTCTTCTACATTACCTTCCGGCAGTTGCATGTATTTTATGCAAATTTCATACAGAAAATTATTATTTTGTGACGTTTTCTATATACAGTGTAATGTATCTGTAGAAATAAAAGATTTGTTATTATTATTATTTCTTGTACATTACCTTAAAGCAGTTGTATGTATTTTATACAAATTGCACACAGAAAGCAAAAGATCCTATATTTCTAGTAATATTATAAGACAAACACACTATGCCAATTTCACTTGACACTGACATCTTTCAATCAGAATTTTCTTAATATAGTAGCTGTTTCCATAGCTATGGCTACTTTATGAAATTTGAGTTCTTTATAATTTTTTAGCTCTATATCCATTTAATATGAAGTATAAAATGCAGTCAAATCGCATAGAGAATAAAATATTCTTTAATATTTATAATAACATCAAATGTGAAAACATTATATTTAACATAGTTTTTTCAAGAAAAACTGTTAAAATCTTCAAATTATGGTACTTCCGGTTGACTAATTGTAACCAAAATCTAATCAGCTATTCATATGGATGTAACGAAGAAGTATACAAAAAAATTATAATTTTTGTAACTGTAGTATTAGAGTTATCGCAGACGAAAATTTTGTTACACACACACACACACACACACACACACACACACACACACACACATCCACACACACACACACATACAGACATCATCGTAAAAATAGTCAATTCGTATTCTAGGGACCCTAAAACGTGCTTATTGATTAAAAACTCATCATTGAATTTTTTGACCAAAGACAATACCTTCCTTACCTAAAGGTGACGGAAGGTAAAAAAATAAAAAAATTATCATCACGGCTTTATACCCACTGCTGGCTGTGCCAATCTGCTTTGTACACAGATATCGGCGATGATGAAATATTTGCACCGTGCGGACGCATACCAGGCGTCACCCATAATTATAACATAATAATATAATATGTATTGCAAGATCTGTAAATTATTTGGTTTACTTTCGCTGTTTCGAGATTTTCTGCATTCATTTACAAAAAATTCTAGATTTCAAAAAGGCGAATGCAGAAATCTTGAAATTAGTATCTAAGAATGTACGGACATTAAAAACTCATAGTTTAACGATCTAGTTTTAATATAAATGATCAATTTTCTAATATGTTCTGTAGAACCTCACTGCGAAATATGTATGTATTATGGATATTATATTATGCAAACATTTTGTGTAATTTTGAGACGCGAAATTTAATTACGTAACTGCAATGGTTTCTCTGAAAATTAATATAAACTCGGAAAATTAAAGTAGTTTGATTCATAAATCGAGTGGTAAAAGCTAATTATGTAGTAACAAATTTCGAATTGCAGATGCAGTTCTATTCTCAAAGGTCACATTAATTTAATTTTTAGTAAATAGTAATATTTTAATAATGATTCCGTTTCACCGTTTCTACGAAATAAGTTTCAAACATTATGTTGTGGAGAATTATGGATGTAGAAGTGAGTATTCATTAAAAGATAAATTTGTTTAAATCATGTTTGTTGAATGAATTTTGTAAACATGAATATATTTGAATATCTGATTGATTGCCGCTTTAAACCCTAAATATTAGGCATTTTAAAATTTTTCTTTATTAAGATATATAACTAATTTATATATCACTTGTATTGATTTGTAGTTTTTAAATCGAAACATATATACACATGCCATTAGTAACAAAAGCAAAGAGCGTAAAAATGATTTGAAACCCTAAATTGAGTCAACAAGCAGTAAATATCTCGCTTATTATTACCTACTTCTTAGCGATTTCATCTATAGGTATAAAAAATCTGATGTGGCCAGCATATTACCTTCCGTCAGTTCCAGAGAGATTGGAAACTCATTGCTTTTGTATCATCATAAAGTTCGCCATCTATCAACATATGCAACTAACTAAACGACGGTAACTAGATCTTTAAACTGTTGACCGTGTGTGTTTTAAATTTTTTATTTTTTTAATATTTGAAAGAAAAAGAAAAACTCATATGTATTATGAATATTTATTTAAAATATATAGTGTACAAATTTTCAATTGCAAAAGAACAATTAGTAGGTATGTAGATAATATTAATAACAGAGTTTAATAGTATTTATCCAGATAATTATTTTGAGGAATAGTGTATATTTTTTTTTTGTAAATTCCACACCTCTTCGCGAGATTCAAGTCCTAATTTGTGTACTGTAGTATCTGAGCCATATTTTTACATCTATGTATGTGATGTAAACTTAAACTTGTAAGCAACACAATCGAATATGTAAATCGCTGTATTAGAGTTATTTTTATGAAAGAATTTTGCTACAAGGCCACCCATAACTCTGTCCCATCTCTCTTTAGATAGTTGTCTCTTGTCAGTTCTATGTACATATTTTGTATAAATGTCATACAGAAAGTTCCTTGCAAAAGATTCTATTTGTTGTACATTACCTTAAGGCAGTTGTATGTATTTTACACAAATTCCATTCAGAAAGTTTCTAACAAAAGTTCCTATATTTCCAGTAAAATTATAAAAAACATACTGTCAACTGCACTTGACGCTGACACCTTTCAATCAGAATTTTCTTAATATAGCAGCTGTTTCCAGAGTTATAGCATAGCTGGCTAATATATGATATTTAATTTCTTTATAATTTTTTAACTCTATATCCATTTAATATGAAGTATAACATGCATTTAAATCGTATAGAGAATAAAATATTCTTTAATATTTATAATAACATTAAAGGTGAAAAAAAAGATATTTAATATCGTTTTTTCAAGAAAAACAGTTAAAATCTTCAAATGAGGGTACTTCCGATTGACCAGTTATAACCAAATTCTATTCAGCTCTTCACATAAATGTAACGAAGAGGAATATGAAAGAATTATAATTTTTGGAATTGTAGTATTAGAGTTATCGCATTAGAAAATTTTGTTACACAGACACACACACACACACACACACACACACACACACACACACATACACACACGTACATACATACATACATACACACACACACACACGAACACACACACACACACACACACATACAGGCATCATCGTAAAAATAGTAAAATCGTATTGTAAGGACCCTAAAACGTGCTTATTCATCAAAAACTTACCACCGAATTTTTTGACCAAAGACAATATATAAGGCGTATTTATAAAAAGAAGCATTACCTTTTGCTTACCAAAAGTGAAGCAATTGCTTCTGGTTGTAATTATAAAAAAAGTGAAGGGAAAGGTTTTGCTTCGAGGCGAGAGGTTTTGCTTCATAATAAAAGATTTTACTTTTTTCGTATTTATAAAAAGAAGCATTTGCTTACAAACTGAAGGACTTACTTCCAAAAATATGTATCTAGTCCCCATGCAACTTTTTTTTACAAAAATCTCACTTTTTTATTAGTTTTCTAGCCCGCATACGACGTGTATGTGCTGTTTTTATGAGATGCACTTTCATTTTGGGTGTACACGGTTACAGTGGTACATTTGCTATGACTGATATGGTGCATTTACGTGCAAGGAAATTTTATAAACCGAGGCATACACCTCGTTTGTATTGTACACAAAAATATGAGCCAGTAATGTAGAGTAATTATGTTGAACATGAATGATTTCTCACCTGGGATCTGGCTCAATACAGGATTGATGTCCGCATTCATGGACTCCAACATTATTTTCTCCCTAGGCAGGAGGCGAATACGTTTGTTTCCTGTTTTATTTTTGTCTGTTTTATTTTCCAGTCGTGTTTTCATATTATTTACTTTTTTCATAAAAGCTTCAATTTTCATGTCTTTACCAAAGAGCTTCATATATTCTTCAACAATTTTAGTTAAAGCCGCAGTCTTTTTATTTTTTATTGATGGAATTTGGGATTTTTCCAGAATTTCTGGATGTGCGCGGACTTTCTCAGCGATGAATGTCATCTCATGAGTGACATCTTCACTACCCTCCTGTTCACTTTCGGTGTCAGACATTTTAAATCTTAATTCAAAAACATACACTGCACAAATATCGGTCATACATGCAATACATCTATTCTATAAAAATAAACTGTATAGCTCTTGCTGATCACACACACGAATCTTTAGTACCCTTTACTTCATTTGTCTGAAGTATTCCCTCGCAAGGAAAAGGTAAAGATTATGAATACGAATTAAAGCAAAACCTTTTACTTCTACCTTATACTTCAAAGTGCTACCTTTTACTTCTACCTTTCACTTCAAAGTAAATGCTTCATTTTTATAAATACGGGCCAATACCTTCCTTACCTAAAGGTGACGGAAGGTAAAAAAATTATTGTATGTAGATTACATGCTCTTCAAAATTTCAGAAGTCAGTACATGCGTGATTTTATGTATGTATGTATGTATGTAGTACATAGTTTATAGTATATTACATCCGAGGTGGCATATCTTTCATTACAGCCGAGGGCTTATGTGTATTACCGAGAGGCGAAGACTATGACCTGTAAGTATTTACTTAAAATTTTAGACACCCTGACAAACTATTTACGATGACTACCATTTGGAAATACATTGGGGTGATTAAAAAACAATTGAATTTGTTAATTTAGTCAACGCTTAATCACCCATGTTTAAGAGTAAATACTACCGGTCTATGTGTTGAAACTCCCACCGAGGTACCTATGTATACTATTGTATTCACAATCATCCTCGTTTTAAATCAATAATTTTCAATGAGTTATAACTTTTAATTTTATTAATATTTTTAGCAGCTCTATTAAAATTTGTTTAGCCTATTTTATACCGTTGCTTTTTGAGCGACGGCAGCGCCGACTACTGGAAGCGATAAGCATCTTTGAGCGGATGTCAAGTTACGATTACTTGTGGTTTTCAAGATGTAAACTTGAATGTTTTTTGCAATAAAAGTAAAAGTAAAGGTAAAAAATTAGTGGAAAGCTATGACGTTTAGAGTCAAGGAAATTATTGAAAATAATTCGCGAAAATTAAGGCAATAGAGCAGATTAAAATATTTTTATAATGTTGAAATGAAGGTAAAATAATGTAGATATTATTAGTCTAATTAATAATTAATTTTAAAATATATTAGGTGAAGAAAGAAGCAATTACTTATGACTGATAAGAAGGAAACTTCAGTGTAATTGTGTCAAATTTGAGATAAGACCAGGACCTAATTTAGGCCACGGAAACTACTGGATTTGCTTAGTGCCTGTAATTCCCAAAAGATAAAATTGTTAATTTTAAATCTACGAAATAGCTGTTACAAAAGATATGTTTCGCATTAAAGAAAATTTGATTTCAATAATGAAAATGACTAATAATACAAAAAATTGATTAGAACAGTTGTATGTTTTTATAAAACTATAGATTAATCGGGGCAAATGTGTAATCATATGATTGGAGATTGTTATAATAACAACCCACATCCTATATTCTACATAACCTCTAAATATATGTCATAATTGTGTCTCTTAAATAAATTAATTTTTATTACCTTTATAAATTCATAGTGTGATTATTTAATATTCTTTTATAATATAATATCACATTTCTTACAAATAAATCGGGAAATGAATTCTCAGTATGTTTGACATGATCCCGACAATGGTGGCGATCTTGGCCCATGGGCATACCCTGGTTATTAAGGTACCCTATATGCCCTATACGGTATTCGCGACTGAAATTAACCCGTAGCCACCAAGCGGCAAACTTGCGAACCCTCCGAACTGGTAATGGCAGCAAATCACACCGCAGGAAAATTACCAAAATTACCAACTAAGTCGGCCATCTTAAATTAACGTAGCGCCTCTAAGCGAATAGGGATCTATGACATTATGACAATGTTGCTATGTATCCTCTACATCTCCAACCCGTGGGGTGGAGTGAAATCTGTTATTTTCCAACCAAGAGATTGTCCTTACAGTTAGGAATAGGAATTTCCCAACCTCTAAAAGGTACAATGTTTGTGAATAAATATTGATACTTACGATTTTCAAATAATTGATACTAACTTTTAATTTTTAAATGGAACACCTTTACATGTTTATTAAAATTAGAAAGGTACCTACTTGAAATTTGCTATCCAATATAGTCTAAAAACAATCACGAATTTTTGATACTAAACACTTTAATTGTCTGTTTCATATAAAGCCACAAAATAAATGTAAAAATTTGCGAAATTCACAAAAAATCTCATTAACCATAAAACTGACATTTCCATTTGTTACTAACATGAAGAAAAACTGGAATTAAATATATAGGCCGTAGGTTCCTTCTTTGGTTATGACATTAGTCATAAGTCATTTATTGCGTAGGACGTTTCAGACGAAATTTGTCCATCCTCAGCAAATACAAATATTTTAAATATAATTGTTTGTCAAAATAAAGTTGTGAACTACATTGTAACAAACTCAGTGCTCGCCCAAAATTCTGTCAAGAATTAATACAGAATGTAAAAGAACATAACTTCAGGGCAGAAAGTTGAGCAAGGTGCTACGGCGCTATGTTCTACTATGTAATAAATGACTTATGACTAATGTTATAAACAAAGAAGGAACTTACGGTACGGCCTATTTATTTAATTCCAAACTTCAAGATTGTTCCCAAATTTCCCATATGAAGAAAAACTAAAATGATAATAATTTGAACAAATACAATGCAAATAACGTTTATTAATGAGCTGTCGTGAGACAACAACTGTTTTGGTACTGTCAATTTCATGACAAATTTATTTTGCAGCTTTATGTGAAACAGAAATGTAACGTGTTTGGTATCAAAAAATTAGTATTTTTGTGTCTATTTATATCTATTGTAACGTTATATTTACTACGTTTACATGCAGTTTTGAAAATGCTTTTAGTTTTCAGTCAAAATTATGCAAAACTGTTTACATGCAGTTTTCAAAACAAGTTTAAAAATTGATTTGAAATCAGTTTTGGCGCATGCGCATTTAGCTGATATGTGACAGATCCTCTTCACTCCAAATACTTCGTTTTGCTATTATTCTAATTATTTTTTATACTTCGTACCACTACGCACTAAAACTACACAACTGTCAGCATATTTGAGGGTTAGTAACACAAAGCGACAGAAACGTTATGCTCTGTACGCATGCGCAGTATCGAAATTGAATTTTAAGTGTTTACATGAGTAGTTTTGAAACTAGTTTTCAAGTCCAACCTATGAATTTTAGTTTTGGTTTGAGATAATTCAAAACCGTTTTGATACTGTATACATGGCGTTTTCAAAACTAAAAACGTTTTAAAAACGGTTTCAAAACTGTATGTAAACTCAGTAATTATAAGTTAGTAAAATATGTGAAGTGTGGCGGTCAGAATTCAGCTTGGCTACGTTCAAGTGCGCTCCAGTCGCCTTACCCTACACAGTTCTCCACTGGTCCAGTAGTCAGCGCGTCTACCTTTTATCATACGGTCCCGGGTTCGATTTCAGGCCGTCGTAACTAAATTCTGGGCATGTTTAGAGCCTTACTGACGAGTTCAACTAAGCATGTCCGGGACGAAACGCAACTCGTTTCTCTTCACAGCGAACTTGGCACGCCACGGATAGCCTATGCAGGCGCTAAAGTTGTAGAAAATAAATATGAGTTGCTCTTTATGAGGATGAGTTATATTTCAAATATGAACGTCTTTCTGCTGTTCCCACAACAAGTAGACACTTCACAATCAAGAGAAATGAAAATGGCAAAACCTTGTGTTTATGGAACGCCCGAATGTTGTGAGCAAGAAATGTTTCTCTCTATTAACTAAATAACATGTAGGTGTAGGTACTCGGGCTCGTGTTGTATTTCACAGGGTTTTAAAAGTCTATGAATACAAAGGTTTAGTAAAATGGTTATCAGAAGTTCTGAATCCCTACACTCATCAATGCACAGTGGCAAAATATATTTGAATTTATTGAAATAATTTTTTTACGTCGGTTAAAAATGTATCCTTTTTCATTAAAATGGGTTTATAAAATATTGGGAAAACTTAAAGAAAAACAGTCTGATGAAAACATTTGAAAAATGTTATATTACATAGCCGACGTTTCGGCACAAAATATGCATTTCTCAGGGAAATGTAAACTTACTAAGTTGAATTTTTTTTTAAAAATGTTGAATTACAAAAGTATATTGTCAAACTTATTTTTGGGTTTATAAAATATGACTTTTTTAATACATGAAAGTGTGAAAAAAGTGCACTTTTTTATCGCTGCAGAGTGGAATAATGAAACGCTACGGCACTTTCTTTCACGCTCCCATTGCAGACGTAAAAAAAAATTGTATGCAACTCGTGAGTAAATTATATCTTTTTTCACTCGAAGGATTTGCGCACTCGCTTTCGGCTCGTTCGGCAAATTTTCCTTCTCGTGAAAAAAGATAAACTTTAATCACTTGGTACATAAATAACTATTTTACGAACATTTTACTGTATTAGGTACGATAATGAAGTATAATCAAATAATTTTCTTAGTTCTATTAAAATTTTTTTTGACTAGTAAATGTCTGAATAAAAATGCTGTTAAATATTTTGTGTTTAGATCTCTGAAAACTAAAGTATTTGTTTGTAAATGTTTTTATTTGTTACTCACTTGTAAAGTTAACAAACACTACGTAATATTTTTAAAACCCTCAACAAATAAATAAAGACGTTATCTACATTATTTATACATTTTTTGTTTTTACAGTAATTCATATTTGTGCATTGTCTTATTCGTTGAAAAAATGATATAATTTGTTTTAAGATTTGTGCTTCAAAAGCGATTACAGTGTCTGAAATTTGTTTCAGCCTTTCAGAACGTCTGAAAGGTCGTATTCATATGGAAAATGTTAGGCTGAATATGTGCCTGAAAAGCTGAAATCGCTACTTGCTCTAGTTTTCAAGATATTATTTAATAAAAATAATAAAATGGACCTTTCAGTTTTCTATAAAATGTGACAAGGCGAGGTTAATTATAGTTTCAATAACCATATTTTAACTATGTTTATCTATTTAAATTATAAATGTCAAAATTCAGTTTAGAAATTCTTTTTGTATTATGATAGTCACGACATTTATTTGTTTATCATTAGATTCAGAAATTATTATATATACGTGCGTGACTTTGAATGCCCTAGCCTATGCACCCCGTATCCCTAAGATAATCCTGTCCTAAAGATAGCGCGTTTGTTTTAAAAGATAGTCGACATTAGATACACAAGGAGTAAACATGTAAGAGTCGAGATTAGTTCGTCGAATCGTGCAGACGTTTGTTGTTGACGGAATATGTAGTCTTTTAGATCTTGGGGCGCGTGCTAGACGCCGCCCGCTGTGTTACGGAATGTATCATGTTAGTCTATGTTTAATTAACAATAATGTAATCAGTGTAAATAAAACTTTAGTTAATTAGTTAAAATAAAAGTTAGTTTAATCAGTAAATATATGTTAGTACTGTCCATGTCCGTAATATCAGTAGTGTTCATGCCATAATGTGTTTATCAGTAAAAAGTGTGTAAGTGTATGTGTGTTCTTCCTTCTCACGAAACCCTTCTCATCAAGTCGTGGACGCCAACTATCCGAGGCGTCCATAATGCAGCAGTAGTAGCAGTCAATCATCCTTGTCATCATCATCATTTTAGGAGACCCCCTCGTGTTACAAAAACGGTTGTACCTTAAATTTTTTTCATTACATATGAAACTAAGAATACATTCAAAATACTCGTAGTATATTATGCAACGAGTTTATAACAATAGCTGATAGTTATTTACATTACCTGCTAGTGTATTAATAGTCATAATACATGAGTTGCATACACTATTCTTTCTACGACTATTCATAGATAATAATTAAAAAAAAAAAAATTGGTTATAAAATTCATTTGTATATTAATGATAAGATGTATCGAAATGAAAATCTATATCATAATGAGTGTCATTTAAGTACAGATGACACATACTTAATAATAATGAGTATATTAGAGCATAGGAGTCGAAAAAATAACTAGCTAAATCCAAGCCTCGTTAAAAAAATAACATTCTCACGTACTAAAAACATTGCGTGCACAAAATACAAAGAATATTTTTTCTACAACTGAATTATAATATTTTAAAAAAACAAAAGTATTAACTTATTTTACATAATTTGAATACAAAATTTATATAAAATATGTATATTAAATTACACACATTTATTTGTTAAAAACATTTCCACAATAAAAACCCAATTTTTTCTTCATTCTATTTCACGAAAGTTGTTATGGTAATGTAAGCTCTACTGTAAATGATTTGACTGAAGAAATCTTATAAAGTCAAGTAGACAAAAGCTGGAATAGAGAAAAGCGACTGGCATATGTATAGAATCGCTTGTGAAACAGTCCGTATTGAAAGCACAACCGCGGAGGCATTCAATTGAATTTAGTTATCCTTGATCGAGATTTAAAAAGATCCTCTCATTCTCGCAACTGGCGCTAGAGTTGCACATCGGCTTTAACATTTCGTGTTGTGATACATTAAAAGTAAATATTCATAGAGAAAGCTATAAGGACTGCAGGACAGCAAGGATAGAGAAGGCTCCCGCCTAATTCCACAAATTAGAGTCCTTGATTAAGGACTAATTAACCCTCGACGTTACTCCGTATCTAATATCTGATGTATGTATGCAGATATTATAATTAATAATCAGAAGAAATAATATTAATTCTGACATTTCCACAAAGCAAAATAATGTATACATAGTAATTATGCAGATTAAAGCTAATTAATTTATTTATTATTACGCTAGAATTGAGTTAAGGAACTCAGATAGGTCGTGGAAAACAAAATTAAAACGGTTAGATGTTTATCTGTCATTTGAAACGAAGTTGGGTAAGTTAAGTTACGTAGAATCAATTAACTAAAATACTGTAACGTGGAACGCCCGCCGTCGCCGCCACTGTAAGCGAGTTTCTATTTATAGCGGGGAAATAAATGGCAGCTGTATAAAAGAGACGCAGCTGTGCTCGGGAGTTAGTTAGTCCAGTTGAGTCCCTGATCACACAACTAATGTTTGTGATCAGGGACTTGAATTCAGTTCCATTAGTGAAAATGGACAGGCACTTACATTAGTGCAGTTAGTTAGTTAGTTAGTTAGTAGGTTAGTTACATGGAGTGTTAGAGAGAAAAGTGTTAGTGAGAAGCACAGCAGTATCGTAGTGAGCGTATGCAATTAGTGTCGAGTAGGTACTCTGGAAGTTACTTGTGTATTAGGATAGCTGCGGATGTAAATACTCAGTAGTGTTGACAAGTATTGGGAAGCTATAGTGTACAGGGACAGTAACGGCGAGTCGGGAAGTTACTAGTATACTAGAATAGCTGTTAAAGAGAATACTCGGTAGTGTTGAAGAGTATTGGGAAGCTAGGTATACGGGGACAGTAACAAGTGGAAGTGAATACTCGGCAGTAGTGTTGAAGAATTGTGGCATACAGACAGTCGGTGATACTAAAGTTGTGGAAGTTAGACATAGAGTTACATAAATAGACAGATAGTGTTGTGAAAGAGGTGACTTCTGTCCGAGCAGTTGAATATACAAATGCTGTTGAGTCAGTTGAGTATATAGACGCTGTGGAGGTCGGTAGGCGGACAGTTGAACGTGATATAAGTATATAGTGATATAAATATAGTGATATAAATATCTCGTAAACAGTCTACAAGACTGCAACAGACCGGCAGTCTAAGATTGGAACGCGTGGTGACATAAATAATTTGTAATATCGTGGAAATAAATGGTAGTGTTAATTGGTTAAATAAATAGTGTTAGTGTTATCTAGTTAATTATAGTCTTAGTCTTAATTAGTTTTTAATAATTGTTGATTATTAGTAATAGTAACTTTCATTATAGTTTAATAAACTCTTAATTTTAATTATAATAATTGTCTAATATTTACACTTCACCCAAATAAATAAAACGTTACAATACCGTTATGAGTGATAATATGGATGAAGCAGGGCTTTTTTGAATCATGATTTATGACATGTTTTGACAGTTTTCAGTTCCGCCTGAAACTAATTTGATAGATTTTAAGTTCCTCAGTAATTATTTTGACAGTTTTTAAGTAATCATAAATTTGACAGCATCCATAGTTTCTAATTTACTCATAAATTAGCTTGAAACCTTTTCAAAATACAATCGTATAGGTTTTTATATGTAAAAATTATTCTTAGATCGAATTTTTTAATTCGAACTTTCCTTTAAACGAATTAAATTATTGGGCATATGTCATCAATTTCATTGAAATTCACCTCTCTAAAACGAATTTGAAATTTTATAAATATTGCTCATTTGCAGCGGTAGCTATGGAATTCAGACAAAAAAAAGGAATGCGTGTCGATTGAACTGTCAGAAAATCGGTTTTCAAATGAAAATTACAGAAATTTTGAACCTAAACCATTAAACAAATACTATTTTTAAATTCTACACTAACGATTTGCATTTCTTTGTAATTTTGTATGATTTCCATGGCTACCGCTAAATGAGTAATATTTATAATATTTCAAATTCGATTTTACAGATTACCAAACGTGCACAATAAAATCTTTTTATAGATTTAGGTATAGAATTTAATTATCTATACTTATTTGAAACATTTTTGTCTAAAATTAATTAGGAACTTTTGCGCAAAGGAAACCTGATTTCCCATGTTAAACGCCTATGGCCCGCTTTTTACCTTCCGCTACCCTTGGTAAGGGAAATTTTCGTGAAAAAATCTATTAAGGTCCCTAGAATCCAATTTTAACATTTTCACGATTATGCGTGCGTGCGTGTGTGTGTGTGTATGCGGGTGCGGTTGCGTGTGTATGTATATGTGTGTGCGTGGATTCTCCTCACACTCAAATACTATCATTCAGAAAATTTTGTAACCTTCTTATTCTAATATGGAAATAAGCCATTAGATTTTGCTGTAAATCAGATAATCGGAAATATTTTTTTGTGCAACCGGACGCGAAATAAGCATTTCGCAGCCGCAAAGCAGGCCGCGAAATTAAATTTCGCAACCGTTGTTATGGTAACGGCCGCGAAATTCATTTCGCGGACGTTGTCATGGTAGCGGCCGCGAAATTAGGTAAATAATCACTTTGATACTTGAAAATTGCATGGTTTTGTTTATCAAATGTTAATCCCATAGCCACCGTGAAAGCTAACTTTCTATATATAATGAAACTGTTGAAAATTAATAAAATTTGTAATTACATATTTTTTATGGTTGCACAAAAAATATTGTGTACACCTTGTCCGCGAAATCCTTTAGCACCCTCGAGATTGTCTTGCCTCGGCCGCAAGCGGCCTCGGCGACAATTTTTCTCTCGGTACGCTAAAGAGTGATTTCGCGGCCTTGATATACAAATAACTATTTTGTGCAACCGGACGCGAAATAAGCATTTCGCAGCCGCAATACAGGCTGCGAAATTGGATTTTGCGACCGTTGTCATGGTATCGGCAGCGAAATTAGGTAAACAATCACTTTGACACTTGAGAATTGCATGGTAATCTTCACGACTAGTACCATAATAATTGACGTTACGATCCTTATAACATAAATAACAATTATTCGAAAAATATCTTTTTTTATTTTGCGATTGTAACAAAGCTTGTAAAAAAATATCAAATGTTAAATGTCGCTAAATAAACTCATGCAAAATAGAAAAAATAGTACAGAGAACTAATTTCATAATTGTCGATTATTTTGTTCGAAGAGTTCGGCAACTCCGCTGCGCGTCGTTACCAAAACTTTTTCCTCACAAAATAAAATTATGATATTCGTTCTTTAATATACTATTAAATGTTATTTTTTCAAGATTTATTGTTATTATACAAATTAAATATTAATTTTTCTACAGGTTTGTATTAATACTTTTTCTACATATTTTATGGATAAATTTAAAAATTATCTATAATTTAAATCTCGGAGCCTACGCTTTATATAAACACAACTCCTTGGTTATACAGTTCATATCTCAAATGTATGTAATTGACATTTAAATGTCACTGTCAAAGAACTAATCATTTAAAATTAATAATAGTAACGTTTTAAGAAGAAAATAGTAAATAAAACCATAGTTATATAAAATGGGACTTATTACAGTTTCTAGAATAAGTAAATATGTACCTATGTATGTATATTTGAATTAATAATAATTAAATGGCGGGAGGTATTATGTTGGCCACATCAGATTTTTGATTATAACACCGTCGCATATTCTTGTATATCTACTTTCATATTTTTTATCAAGTGCAAAAAGTAGGTACATAATCATTTTTCAATCTGTATAGGACGCAAGATGCAACACAAGCAATCGAATATTGCATGCAAAAGGATAATAAATGTGAATTTACAGGCGGAACATACAATACATTTTCTTCGATTAAGTTTTACTTAACAAAAGGATAGAAAATTAGAACATATTTTCTTCACAATACTTGTTTTCTTTTACAGCTCGTAGTCATAAGATCCACATTCCATTTTGAAAATGCAATTGTGTTCCACGAATGAATATCAATATTTCAACCATATATTCTTTCAATAAATTTAAGCAAAAATATTAAAGCCCGTTTTAGATGGTCATAAATTTACATGTATTTCTACAATTCCGCATTGAAAACTGCGACTCTCATATTTTACACGTTCATAAGTTGTTCAACACGAAGCTGTAGAAAATTTTGAATTAGAACATGTTGTAAATATCAAGGTTATGTACAGGTGTGTCTCATTTTTGAAGTTTTTTGAAAGTATCTCTGCTAATATTAACGATACAGCAAAACCGTTTGCACATTCCAGGGTCAACTTCGAACCTCTTTTGTTTCTGAGCTACAGGCAATAAATAACCTTCGCTCATTTCACAAATATCTCATATCTTATTTATTATGATAGGGAAAAATTGTTTTAACAAATTCTGAACCGTTTTTAGGTAGTAAAACGAGGTAATTATATATTTTTTTAAATTTAGTAATTCTGGTGATATAAATAAACTTATGAGTTTTTAAATGGGATCCTACCAGTGTGTTCAAAATAGTCTCATCTTTTTGCTTATGTATTTATTTTCAATGATATATAACATTCTACATTATTTTATTTTAAATATGAATAAAAGATGAATTATTAATTTATTGGAAAAAATTGAAAATTATTAAGAAACAAAAAGAAAATTTTATTACAGATCTTCATTTTTTGTCTATTTTCTTTCTATATTTATTATTTATAAAATGTATTGGTATTACTTGACTGTTAGTATGATGAGAAATAATTGGAGATGCAGTCGTGGTAAACAGTGTTTATTAAATAGTAATTTAATTAACTTTACTACTTTTCAATTCCAAATGAAACATCATCAGGGATAGTTAAAGTACAGTTGGAAATGATCTTATTTTCCAACTTACTTTAACTATAAGATAAGAGATTTCATTTGGAATCGAAACGTAGGAAATTTAATTAAATTACTATTTAATAAACACTGTTTACCACGACTGCATCTCCAATTATTTCTCATCATCCCTACAATTTATTATTTATGTTCGCAAAATTATTCTTAACCAATTATTTTCTGGTTAAATTATTATTTATTGACGTTACAGTTGGCTTTGACACTAGTCTAAAAAATTGGTTTAATATGCTTTTGATGTAAATAAATTGAAAAAATGATTAATGATTAAAACTGAAACAAATAATATTAGAAGTAAACTAATGATGATCTGCAATAGATTTTTTCACTCGTTTTTAAATAATTTTCAATATTTTCATTCGTAATATAACAAGTGAAATTATTACCATCAATGATATTCTCGAGTGAAACCGAGTTGCAGTTGCAGTTACAGTGCTGCTTCGGTTTCACGAGCAATATCTTCGATTATTAATCATATCACGAGCTTATATTTAATGAGAGAATATAATGAATTTTATGACATATTGTGTGTGCTGCTAACCTAACTTTTCATATATTTTATTACAACACGGTTAATTTTACAATTGCTTTATTATTTTCATCGTTGTTGATATCAAGCCAACGATTATCGCACATTTAAAGGCGAGATCCGGAATGTTGATTGGCGGAAAACATTTCACGTGACTAATGAATTATATTCTCACCCCAATAAATTAATAATTTTTTATTCATGTTTAAAACAAAAGAATGTAGACTTGTTATATATCAGAAATACAGGACTTAAAATATTGTAACATGGGACGCCCGCCGTCGCCGCCACTGTAAGCGAGTGTCTATTTATAGCGGTGACGTAATCGCGCTAGTAGCCGGCCGATGTAAACAGACTGGTCGCGACGTGTTTAATTACTTCCGGTCGACTGAACCTTTTGTGTTCATTGTTATTACGTGTTCGAATATTCTAGACTGTTCTAGAAAATAATAGCAGCTGTATATAAGGGTCGTAGCTATGCTCGAGAGTTAGTTAGTTACATGGAGAGATATAGAGATGTTCATATAGAGTGTTATTGAGTTTGAGAAGCACAGCAGTATCGTGGTGAGCGTATGCAGTTGGTGTCGAGTAGGTACTCGGGAAGTTACTGGTATATTGGGATAGCTGTGGATGAAAATACTCAGTAGTGTTGACGAGTATTGGGAAGCTATAGTGTGCAAGAACAGTAACGGCGAGTCAGAAAGTTACTGGTATACCGGGATAGCTGTTAAAGAGAATACTCGGTAGTGTTGAAGAGTATTGGGAAGCTAGGTATATGGGGACAGTAACGGTAAGTGGAAGCTAATACTCGGCATTGGTGTTGAAGAATTGTGGCATACAGATAGTTGGTGATACGGAGGCTGTGGAAGAGAGAGAGTTACATAAATAGACAGATAGTGTGGTGAAAGGTGTGACTTCTGTCCGAGCAGTTGAATATACAGACGCTGTTGAGTCAGTTGAGTATATAGACGCTGTGGAGGTCGGTAGGCGGACAGTTGAACATGATATAAGTATTTAGTGATATAAATATAGTGATATAAATATCGCGTAAACAGTCTACAAGAATCTGCAATAGACCGGCAGTCTAAGATTGGAACGCGTAATGAAATAAATAATATCGTGGAAATAAATAGTAGTGTTAATTGATTAAATAAATAGTGTAAGTGTTAGTGTTATCTAGTTAATTATAGTTTTAGTCTTAATTAGTTTTTAATAATTGTTTAATATTAGTAATAGTAACCTTCTTTATAGTTTAATAAACACTTAATTTTAATTAGTAATAATTGTCTAATATTTACACTTCACCCAGATAAATCAAAAACGTTACAATATTAGTGATTTCTAGAAATTTTATAAGCATCGAAAGAAAAGGTTTGAAATACTACACAGTTTGCACTATTACTGTCAGAGTGTGAAGCACGTATCACGTTTTTTCTTTGCTGGATAAATTTAAATACCTACCTACTTATTGTATTGTTGTTCTTTTTATTATATTATTTAGAATGTGCACGCGAAAGAAAATACGGTATTTAATAACTACGTTTCAAAAGTTTCCACAATTATAAATGTATATGTCGAATCCATAAGATGTAATTGTACATTTCATGAAGGGGCTACTCATAACATCAAAGTTGTCTGCCACCTGGACAAAAAAATACTGACTATAACGTCACCTAACGCACAGAAAACTCGAGGAGGTTATTGTTGATGAGTTCTGTGCGTTAGGTAATGTTATTGTTGGTAATTTTTTTTAAAGTAAGTAAATAGTTACATAAAATGTATTGGATTTTTGTTCATGAAGTAGTTGTCCATTTCATGAAATGTACAATTACATCTTATGGATTCGACATATAAACTTAATGTAATGTACAATATAAAACGTAGATTATTTATTTAAAAAAGTATCAAATTTAACATGAAGACAACACCATATATTATTTCAAAGAAATTACATCTAATAAGGAAGCGGCCGTGATGGTTCGCCAAACAGGCCCGGTGAGGCCGTACTGCGGTGTGCGTCCGTGTTGCGGACGCAGTGCAGCCGAGTATCATTTTTACTCGGGCACTCAAGAACTAAAATATATCCGGCAATTCAAATTAAAAATAAAATTATTAATATTTTACGTTTCTTTTAAAAGAAACTAGAAACAACAATGAAGTAACTTCTTATTCTCTAAGTTTAAGCAAAGAGCTGATATTAAATGGTTGGTGACACAGAAAAAATCAAATCTTACTGTTGTAAAATATAACATTTCGTCTGTAGCAGGAGTACTCACCTCTTAAAGAAAGTTTTAAAAATGTATATTTTGATCTCTAATTTGAAAACGGTTGTAGATAGAATTATGAAACTAACTATGTATGCTAATGCGAATAAAGTAATCTTTTAAATTTATTCGCAAACCTTGATTTTAGTCTAAATAAATATTCCACATAAATATATATATATATATATATATATATATATATATATATATATATATATATATATATATATATATATATATATATATATATATATATATATATATATTTTTGTTGCTATACAACAAGAGGTTCGAAAATAATCGAATATACAGTTGAGAGGACGAGATGTGTTGCGTCCCTCCGGTGCGAAGGACTAAATAATAAGGACCTAGTGGCTCGAAGGACCAAATGTTCAATCCCTAAACCAGCGAATCCGGCCTAGAAGAACCAAAATGTTTTGATCCTGCTCGCAAGCCCAAATGTGATGTCTCTAGATCAGCGAATCCGGCCTAGAAACACCAACAATGTGTTTGATGTTAAATTCAATGAATAAAACAAAACTATATGTAAACCAAAATTAATTACAACCTTCGATAGCTGGTTCACATCACTGGACTTGGCCAATACACGGGATAATAATAATTTGTGAAACGTACTAATTAACAACGAACGAAGGACCAGCTAGTTTTACGAACTAACAAACGTGCTAAATATAATTGCAACAAAATAACACACAACTGAAAAACAATTCTGATAGATATATGATAGCGTATTGAATATAAGTGACATAAACAATAATAAACCAAAGATAGAACAAATATGATATTTGTATAAATTAACTAAATCATTTAATAAGTGTATGAACAAACAAATTTAGTTAAACAATATTAAGAACTCTGAATGAACTTAATAATAACCAACTAGAATGCAAAAGTTGTTGCCTTGACTGTACCTAGTCGACAATAACAGCAGATGCGCTGTGGATGACGTCACTCGAACGTGTGCAAACAGGTTTACAAAGAAATAATAATAATTTCACCCAAGAAAATATGAATCAAATCCCTAACAACACGAATTCCCGTGAGAAATCAAATTGTACAGTTCGATTTTACAATTGATTCCTGAGAAGTGTCTATTAGCTGCATAAATTGGCGCCGGAAAGTATTCACGGACTATAAAGTACCAAATTAAATGAAAACCGAACGATAACTCCTTGAATTAGTCGTGCTAGGCTAATCAAGTTACGCGAACGATAATTAAACAACAAATTACTTTGCTGACCATATGAAAATCAGAAAGTTTATGCAAAATGGTGGAAAGCCATTCTCGCGGACGACGAGGCGATACGTGTTTACCGTGTGCAAGCCAGACACATTCTGATCAGCGCGGTCGATGCTGTGCGGCACTACGCTTGGCGTGGGGGTGCGCGCGCACTCGCGTGAAACCAGTTGCAGTAATATTAATATTAATAATTAGTTTAAGATACTACAGCTATTTCAAACAATTCTAAAATTAAACTTAAACACGTAAAAATTATATAACTAATTTTTCCAAGTAACAGAAACAGTTATTTCTATTTATTTATTGACTTATTTAAATAGAGTCAGGGCGGGTTCCCCGTCCTATTCCCATGTGCAGCGGGTTGCTACCTCAAGGGGTTAATATTTTCCAATTCCTCTCATTTAAAACATATTAGTTTTAAACAAGATGTGTAACACATCGAATCCGCAAACTGGGTATTCAGATGATTTCCGAAGCTTGAGTTGTATATATTAAGACTATACAACGAATCAACAAACTATATTTTACGAAATGTCAAAAATATTACTTGTTCATTTATATCCATGGATGATATCATTACATATGATTGATTTGTTTGCGACCGAAACACAACTTAGTAACTCAAATAACCGATGTTATACAGCATAAATAAGAAAAATTGAGCTATCTGATTGGTCTATTTTCCCATGAGTTGTATAGTCATGTACAGATTTTACAAATAAAATTGATTATTATATTCTCCAAAGATATCAATATTTATAAATAGGCATTTAAACAAATAAAAATATAATTCATAATAATGAAATAAAGTTTGTAGGAATATTATTATTCTAAGATCTTATCAAAATATTTCATTGTGGAAAATTATTTCTTATAAACCCACGGCTGTAGCTCAAGCCAAGTCACATTTATGTAATCTATAAATAACAATTTATGCATATGTTTTAAAATATTATATAAATTAACTATGATATGTATAAGAATTCAATTGAAGAACAAAAATTTAACATAAAAATACAATATCATATACAATTGCATTTGCTATGTGTTGTTCAATATTTTCTATTGTTGTAGTTTGCTGTCGTGGTCAATTTCTCATCGTTTAAACGATTTCTAAAGTCGTCCAAGCAGACAGCCGCAAAAAGACAAGTTCTGAAACAGCTCTACCAGGACCTGGAGACATCATTCAGCCGTCCATCATCCCGTAAAGTGTCTCTGGTGCCTTACTTTAACTACAGTCATCTAGAACGAGAACTTTCATACAGTTTTGTTTTTATATCTTCCTCTACATGTTTGTTGTATAAAACAATGATAATAAAGTCAATGTATTATTCATTTGTCATATTCTTTAACTTTAAAATCTTTAATATTTTAGATAAATTTCATAAACTGAAACATGTATATTTTATTCATATTTTTAATATTAATGTAAATAAACAAGATGGGAAATGCGTACTCTTAGACGTACATGAATCTAAGAGTACGCAACTATTAAGGCAAAGAGTACGCATATTATTCTGGTACACATTTGTCGCATTTAAAATATTTTTTGGCCAAAATAAATGGTGCAAATTTCATGCTACCCAAGTTTCAATAATTTGCACTGTATCCAGTCCATTTCTGGGGGATCCTTGTACTTTTCTCCACATCCTGGGCAATAAAAATCTTTTTTGTTTCCATCGCATTGTGTCAGTCTATTTTTAAATTTTTTCTAACAGTTTTTAATTTAATACTTTCTACTGTTTCTTGTAATTTCAATTACTAAGGGTATGAAGTTATAATTTATGAACGTTTTCCTTTCCTTTTTGTTTTGATTCTCTGTGATAATTTTAGAATTGGTAAAATTTTTGCCGGTGCAGTTGTAGTTATAGTATCTAAAACAAATATTTTAGTTATATAATAATTATATTAATATATTTACTATTACAACTATCGTTACTTGTTTTTGATGTACTCGGCTTATTTATGCAGCTGTGGCAATAACTTTGAATCCTTCTCCTAAAATTATAACAGATTAAAAAAATGGTTTATATTCAGGATCATTTAATTTCATACCTTGAAGTTCGTCAAAAATAGAATTATCTTCAACAATAATTTGGAATTGTGTCTGCTTTTAAGCGTTTCTTAAAGTAACTTCATGTAAATCTTGTGATGATGCAAAATGTCTTTTAGATTCACCTTTACTAATTCGATTTTTTATTTCCTGCATTAATTCAGGAGTAAATTTTAATTGTCGATTGCTTTTTCGTTTATAATTGCCCATCTCTAGTGCAAAAAATCAAAATGCAGGATAACAGAATAATATTTTATTTAAACTAACAGTACGCATAACAGTACGCTTTCGTACTCTTAGTTTTAATTTTCTGCGTACTCTTGGATTTTACATATATTTTATTAAATATTCATTTTACTATAACACGTTAGATGCCTCTGCAGTCGCTACTGCGTACTCTTAAACTACAATGATAAAACTAACCTCTCAATAAGTAAAGTAATGAATATGTCAAGCTGAATTTAATCGACATTACTGTATAAGTAACCCAAAATAACAATACAGAACAGAAATTTTTGTTTCTTGTCTACTTTATAATTGTCTTACCTTAGAAAGAAGATTTTTTGAACTCAAGATGAACACATAAATACGTTTTGTTTTGACTGTTACACCAGTTGAATGATATTTTCTATTCCAAGATATTGATACTGCGTACTTTTAGAATGAGCGTACTCTTACCCGCCCTTATCCTAGTATATTTTATATAATGTAACAAATCTATATATTTCTAATTAGGATGGACCTTAAAAAGGGTCAAGCCGAATTTTAACCGGGCCGCCCCTTAAAGTGATTCCAAATAAATAAAAATTGAGCTGGCAATGAGTTAGCTTAATATTAATATTTAACCGTGCCAAAATGCACTTGACTTTTTCCCATTTAAATAACTTTGGGTTTTGGCACATCTCGGAGCTTTATTTTTCTCCGAGATAATAAGAGGTTTAAACAATCCACTCAATATTGGAATATATACTAGAATAATCCAAGAATATGAGGACAACATTTGAAGCCCCAATTATTATTATTAAGATAATTATTGATGGTTAAACAATCGCACAAAAGCTCAAGAAGCTATACTTCATTCAAATTAGAAATAATTATTAGGAATTCAAATTTTGTCCACATAGTCTCGGGTCATTCTAGTATATATTACAATATTTAGTGGATTTTTTAAACCTCTTATTATCTCGGAGAAAAATGAAGTCTCAAAATGTACCAAAACCCAAGGTTATTTAAATGGGGAAAAATCAAGTGCATTTAGGCACGGTCAAATATTAATATTAAGAGGAATCATTGGCAGCATAATTTTATTTATTTATTTAGCACCACTCTAGGGGGCGACCCGGTTAAAATTCGAATTGATCCCTTTTAAGGTCCATCCTAGTACATATACAGGTTTTTTTTTTAAATGTAAGTCCGGATTTTAAATTGCTCTCATTCTGCTACTCTAAGAATTTTTAAACAGCTGAATTGACAAAAACAATAACAGATGCATGACATTTATCGGAAGTAATATCACAAGACCTCCTGATTTTATCGATAAATTTTTATTTTGCACGACTTTTTTTTGCTTAGCAACAAACACGAAAGCAAACTGCATTGTAAATCCCGACTCCGAAGGAGGAGGGGTTTTACCTAATGTCAGTTTGAGTTTGTGTGATTTTGCTTAAAAGCAAAAAGAATGAGTGCTTAAAAATAAAAGTTTATCTGAGAAAATCAGAGAAGTTGTGTAGTATTTGGTGAGATAATTTCCGAAGACAACGCAAAATGAAACAATTCAATTATTATTAATTTATTTTTAAACTTGAAATATTGTCACATTGACAATTATAAACAATAACAACTGTTTATTTACTTGGTAGCGGAAATTGGTAGAATTTTCAAGTGTTTTGCATCATGGTTGGTTAAAAACTAGTCGTTGGAATTTATCATGGAAAAATTCATAGTCCGACAATACATAGAAATTATTCAGCGATATTATGAAAATTCGCATATTTGGGCTGAAGGCATTTCACAGAAAACCATGAAGCGCTTGTTGCAGCCAGAAAAAGTCACTCTTTGGTGTGGACTGTAGGCTGCAGGCATCATCGGCCCTTACTTTTTAGCAATGATAAATGATTTTTGTGGTCTTATTTGCTTGATATTTTTTCAACAAGATGGCGCTACGTGCCTTTAAGTGGTGAAATAATCGATGTTTAGTACGAAAAGATCCCTGGACGCCCAAGTTCGCAAAATGGCGATATGAAAAATTAAGCACTATAACCGACTGATTTAACACTAACACCTCTAGACTTTTTCTCTGGGGTTATTTGAAGTCACTCATGAACGACAATAAGCTAAAGACAATTCAAGAGCTGAATAAGAACATATGACGCAAAATAGCCGGTGTGGAATCTCAAATATGCCAAAATGTCAAAATTGAACTTCCCGAGTGCTCGTCAAGCGCAGTCGTGGTGGTAATCTCAATGATGTTATTTTCTATTATTAATCTCATTGATTATACTTTCATTAAATAATAAAAGTTTGTTGGAATTTTAATTTGTTTGATTTTTATCTAATTTAAAAATTCGGACAAAGAAAATGAAATACCTTTATAACACAACTATATTCGAAAAACAAATAAATATGGATACATAATTTTTAAAAATGTTGCATATGTACACAAATTAGTTTAATTAAAGAATTAAACTTAGTGTAGATTCAAATTTTAACCCAAATAAATTCATAAATAAAATACGTATGAATTTAAAGTTATAATATTGTAACGTTTATCGAAGCGTAAAAACCAAAGAAATATTATTAATTAAAATTAGATGTTTATTAAACGAGATATGAATACTAAAAAGATAATAAAAATGATGATTACTATGATTAAACAAATATTAAATACTAATTTAATATTAAGAATATAATTAAATACTTAAACACTAATATTATTTATTTAAACAATGAATACGACTATTTATTTACACGCTATTTATTTCAAAGTTTCGGCGTTTCAGTCTTAGACTGCCGGTCGATTGCAGACTGTTGCAGACTATCTACGCGATATTTATATCACTATTCACACCACCATTCAACTGTCCAACTTCCCTCACGGGACTCCACTCGTCAACTATATTCAATTACTCTCTGCTTCCAACTCACTACCTGTCTTTCACAGTTTCTGTATACTCAACTGGCTTCCACAGCCTCTGTATACTTAATAGACTTCCACAGCCTTTGTATACCTAACTGATCTGACTGTCTGACTTCACTATCGGAACTACCCTTCACACACAGCTCTATCGTCTTATACCTTCTGGAAAGCTTTCGAACATTCCACCCTATAATGACATCAAATACAAAAGTTTATCTCGCTCATCTGTTTACACAGCTGCCCGCTTACGTCGCCCGCCTGCAGCGACTGGTAAATACGTTATCGTTTTCCGTATAGCAAGTAGATAAATTACACGTGACTCGTCCGCCATTACGGAGCCAGCTTAATCATTCAATATCAGTGTTACAGAATTATTAATCTTAGAAATTATTTACAATGGCGGGTTGTTCTGCTCCAAATTGTGCAAATCATTTGAGAAATGGTTATAATTTTTACAGATGCTTATGATTGCATAAGCATGTAGTTTTCAAAAATCTTAACAAACCGTATTTTTCTTGTTTTATCACTTAAATAAATATAATATGGCAAATATGGAAGTTATATTTAATTATGAAAAATAGTTACTAGATAAACTTGTAAAAAATGTACTTTTATTTCAAAATTTACTGTGTTCATTCTGGCTCCATTATGGCGGACGAGACAGCTCTGTATTATCTAGTAGCTGTACTTTTCCGAGTAGTCCACGCCCACACTCCAGTACGTTCGATCAGTAGCGTCGGTTGCATCAATCGCCTGCTCGTAGACTCAGTAAAATCAACACATATAATATAAATTCGCAATTAAATATTGGTGCAACCGGCCATGCGACTCGGTATTTTTTCTCCGATTAAACAGTTTGTTAACTCAGTTAAAATGAAAAATATAGCATCGATATTATAATATAACTGACAGTTAAGTTAACAACATAGAGTTTAACCATGCAAAGATGAAAATACCGGGGTTAATATTTTTTTAACGAAAATAATTTGATTTGTTAAGAGAACAAAAAATTATAATCGTATATATTACGTATTGTCAAACCAAAATAACTATATTACTGCGCTACTAATCTATTTTTGTTAACGATATGGCATTCATTATTGAAACGTTTTTTTATTTATTTATTTAGGTGGTGTAAAAATCGAAGAATTATTATTAATTAAAATAAAAGTTTATTAAACGATAAATAAATATTAAAAGATAATTAAAATGAGTATTACTAAACAAATATTAAATACTAATTTAAGACTAAGAATATAGTTAATTACTTAAACACTAAGATTATTTATTTTACTTAATCAATTAACACGGCTATTTATTTACACGCTATTTATTTTACTGTACTCTCGTACTTTTGTTTAATTAACTGCTCATTTATTTCACTACGTGTTCCAATGTTAGACTGCCGGTCTATTACAGACTCTTGTAGACTGTTTACGCGATATTTATATCACTATATTTATGTCACTATTTATTATTATACTATCTATTTATATCACATCTAACTGTACGATCCAGTATCACCAACTGTCCGTATGCCGCAATTCTTCAACACCAATGCCGAGTGTCCACTCCAACTCGCTGTTACTGTTCTCGTATACTAAAGCTTACCAATACTCGTCAACACTACCGAGTATTTATTTCCACAGCTATCCCAGTATACCAGTAACTTTCCGACTCGCCGTTACTGTCCTCGTATACTATAGCTTCCCAATACTCGTCAACACTACCGAGTGTTCATTTCCACAGCTATCCCAGTATACCAGTAACTTCCCGAGTACTCCTTTCGACACTCGACACTATACTGCATACGCTTGTCGCGATACTGCTATGCTCCTAAAGTCACTATCTATATAACTGTTCGTCAATTCAATTCAGCTGACTATCTCACTATGACTATTGGTTTATCCCAGCAGATTGAAATTAGGACTGATTTATTTTCAATCTTCTTTAAATTCATATCGACTAAAAAAAGATAAATACTCGATTATGCAGACAGATAGGGAGATATATATATGATACAATTTCATGCTGGAAATGTAACCTCAAAATCTAAAAATTGTCATGTTATTTGACTTCTCTTTCAAAAACATTAAAAAATATTTGTTTGTATATCACTCCAAATATTTCGCTTTTGGACAATTTTATTAAGTTTCATGTCGCGACTTTTATAAAATGTAGTAAAATACAAATAACCAACAAATCATATGAATTTATTAACATTCCAACATATTGCGGAGTGCGCATGCGTAGATCCATTATTTGAAGCTTCACTGTTTGTTTCAAGCCGCTTCATAAGTCCAAGCCTGTTATTTTATAGGGTTGACTTGACATTTTCAATCGGTTTGAAATATTAATCTTATTCGTTTATTTCGAAAAGGGATTTACTAAATTCAAGCGGCTTAAAACGTCGAGATAAACGTAGTCTATGTAACTATTTATTTAACTAATTTTCGGGTATAGCTGCGTCCCATTTATATAGCTGCCATTACCTTCTAGAGAGCTCTAGAATATTCTACCCCATAACAACGACGAACACAAAAGGTTCAGACGACCGGAAGTAATTAAATACATTGCGACTCGTTTGTTTACGTCGCCCGCCTGCTGGCGCGATTACGTCATTGCAATACTTAGATGCTTGCTCAGCGCAGCGGCGGTGCTCACACGTTACATTATGTTAGTGTAATATGAAATATGTTGTAATATACGATATTTCTAAACAAATAACCCACAGAAACAGTACCCTGTACATCGATGCTATAGCAGTTGTTATAACAAAGGTTTACGATACAAAGGCCTGTATTCAAGGACCATCATTTGTTGAATGTAATTTTAATCAAGGAACCTAATTGGACTTACATTTATGTGTACATAACAAAAGATCACCGGTGCATATAAGTGCCAGAGCAATTAACTACCTTTATTGAAGCTACATTTAACAAATGCTGGTCAGTAAATACGAGCCAAAGTGTCCGGACTGGCCTTTTTACTACCTATAAATCCGCACTATAGCTAGAAAATACTGGTGGACGACTTACGATTCACGTTTCGGTAATTAAAGTATATGGTAGCCGCAGGGATGCACAAACTTTTTTGACAATGGGCCAAAAATACATTGAGTTGCCGCGGGCCAGTAAGAATTTAAAACATAATTTAGGTTTGGATGATTGGATGGAATAAAAATGAATTACTTTATATATTTTTTTGTTGACTGTGTATGTGTATCATACAATAACTGAATAAAAATAAATATCATTATAGATTTTCCTATAAATATAACAAACAGCAAATAAAATTTTAACTATATAAATTACAGTTTCTTAGATATAATAAAAACAAATGATTGAAGAGATGTTGACTAACTTTGGTTCGTTGAAGAATACAAAGGATAACATTGAATACCAGTAACTATTTGGCCAATATCAGATGCTAAGGAGGTTGTAGCCAACTGCAAGATATCATTTAAATTTTCGTCATTAATTCGATTTCTGGATTTATTTTTATTTTTCATTATCGAAAATCCTTGTTCACAAATGTACGTACTATCGAACATACTTGCGTAAAAAGAGCTTTATCAAAAACATTTGGATATGACTTGTATGGAAGGTTTTTATAAAACGAAAGTAAATTTTCTGGTTCAATTTTGCTCGCAACAAATCCTAATTTTGAATATCAATTAGCTCTAACTGCATTTTTGTGTCACATTTATCCATTGTAACTAGGAAAATATTTGAAAATACAGCCATATTGTTCTTTATCACCGTGAGAGATTCGTAAAGCATAAGAACGAATACCCGGCCGCTGTTGCTTACGGGTGGAGCGGAATAGATGGTGCTCGCAAGCATTTCGAAGACAAAAATATTTATATCATGTATTAACAGAATAAATAAATGAAATCAATAAAATTAAAGTGTCATATAAATTTATGAATTTGATTTATGTTCATTTTCAATTTTATTTTCATTATATATTTATTATTAATTATTATATAATCATAATCAATTGATTTCTACGCGGGCCGGATAGAATTAGTAAACGGGCCGCATTGGCCCGCGGGCCGGAGTTTGTGCATCACTGTAGGTAGCGTATAGCCTTTTGAGCTTCAAATTAGAATTTTGTGGTTAGAAGCTTTGTTATGGGTTGGTAAGAAATTGACTAGCTATACTTAGCTTTCAGGACGGATTTTTTATTTGTATTTGTTCTAGGTATGGTGTCAAACCTTTTGGAATTTCTGAAACGAACCAACAAAAATTTGTCAAGGGCCGTATATAGAATTTTATAGTTATCTATGGCTACTCCCTTATTACCAATGATTATAATAAAACAATTTTTACTTTTTAAATAAAACGAACATATCATTTTTAATGTAAACACGTAGCCGGATTTTTAAAATTTACTTGAAACTATAAGTAAAACTAAGAAGAATATTGGTGAAAAATTCATATTAATACACTAGTTACGGGGCTCCAAAGTTTAAAAAAATAGATGTAACGTTACGAATGTAAGTGTTCTTGTCAAACTGTTTTCTTCGTGGACCTAAATGTTCTTGAAATAATACATTATTTCTAAATTGTATTTTTTTAAAAAATAAGTGAAGTATATTCAAATTATTACGGTTAATGCAAGAAATTTATATTCAAATAAATACTGTTTGAGAATTGCAGTACTCGACTGACTAACACCTTTTTCTCTACACATTTATAGGCGGACTTTCAGTCGCCAATTAAAATATTTCCATATTCGTGACGAGCAGCTAACAACAAAACCTCTTATTTCCGAAGTATTTCAATTATATCATGTTATTTACTTATTAATTTTCATTATTAAGTATATACTTTCGGTTTTTCTTACTAATTTATTTGAATTCGATTGTGCTGGAATCCCTCATTAGCGATTCTAAGAGTATTTTCAAGAGACTTGTCTGAAACTTTGCTTCCATTTCACTTTTTGTTTGATTTACGTTGGAAAATAGTTGTCTGCAAATATACAGACGTACCTACTCTCAAAAAGAGACGTCATGAACAGGGCATGTTCGTGAATATGTTTCTTTATGCAAGTACAACTTATAAAAATCCAATAAAGCACTGAAATTTAATTTACACATCTACTCTATACATTCCATTTGCAAGTTCACATGCAACTTGATGTCATTTGAGATTGAAGTAGCAAATGCATTTGGTTTGATGATGATCTTAAAGTCTATTCTCAAAGAGCTGTGACAAAACAACAATAATTAATGTTTTATATATACTGATTACGAAGTTGAGTTCACACATACTACGTTTGAGTGTCTGGTCGCGAATCTGGGGAAACGGGTTCGATCTCGACCGACGCCAAATATTTCGAATTTTAAATGGCATTAAATTGACCCCTGCGGTGCATTCTCCACGCCAGCAATGAGTGTCCGTGAGGTGATCCGTGATAAACATCCGCACGGTACAAATATGTCATTATTACCAATATCTGCGTACAAAGCAGAATAGCACACCCCGCAATGGGTAATATGCCGTGATGATATATTTACTTATTTAAATAATTAACACTTGGCTAAGTTTCACAAACTAGGATTTATTATCTTTATCGCGATTTCGGCTTTTACTCCATCTTCAGAAGACAGAAATGTACAAGAGAATTACATGAATATATATATATATATATATATATATATATATATATATATATATATATATATATATATATATATATATACTTATAAACAGCTATTGTTGAGCCCGATGAATATATGAATATAACGTTGTGGAGCCCGAACGTACGTTGATAAGCCCAATTAAAGGCTCAACAGCGTATCCCTGTGTATATCATCGCCATTAGCTCAGAAACAGTTCAGGGATCCCATAAAACAAATTTCTCAGTGGGCTCAGTAATGACCGGTTATGACAATAATATAAACGAAGTAGTTCATGAAAAGTAATATTGGGGGCGCTGTCATCAAAAATTATATACTGTATATAAATAGATAAGAACATAACGTTGTTAAGCCCGAAGTATGGCAACGGTGTTCGGGCTTAACAACGTCTCAATAATATATAATTTTTGTATACAATATTGGCTAAGCTACATATTAAATGAATGATACTCGTACAAACTAAATTTCTTAAATAATTTTATTTTAATTTACATTAACATTTAAATTAAAAGGAATACTTGTTTAAAAAAATTAATACATTCTATTTTATGTACTTAGAACGAACACTGAATCTTTAAGGTACAAGACAGTTGTAGTCGAGGCCGTAATTGCGAGTACCTTAAAGACATTTTTCGTCTGAATTACATAACATAAATTTATTACATACTGGTTTCTAAAGTTGTTAAATTATTAAAAGAAATCTCCAGCAATTCGTAGCAGTATTAGTTTTATGTAAGTAGCCTAAGGCGCAATTGTTTGAAATTCCCAGCAACGCTTCTTGTTTATTTTAATGAATAAAAATTACGATTCAAAAATTCAATATGAATGTGAAATTCTAAAGGCCTATGACTTTAAAGTGAAATTTTAAAGTACTAGGAGTTAAAGTTTCATTTTTGTTCATAAATCGTTCAAATAAATGTTGCATTAGAAAACAGTACGATATAATAGTATATTAAAGAACATGTTTTATAAGACATGTTTTTTTCGCACGCGTCAAAATTTAAAAAACGAGCGTTAGCGAGTTTTCTAATTGACAAGTGCGAAAGAAAGTCTTATAAAATGAGTTCTTTATACTATTTTTTATATTTTGCGCCTTCTACAATAACATTTACTTACTCAATTTGTGATTATATTTGTAACCATTTGTACATTTTCATGTAAATAATCTTCCTTAAAAAAAAATAATAATAATAATTTCGACATTAAATTATTAAAATGAATTGTCAATTAACTAAAAATAAATTCGGTAAAAATGGATTAAAGAAACGTCATCTAGTACCAACCATCTAAAATAAAAAATTGCGTATCGAAATGAAGTTCGCAATTGCGTTCATTATGAACGCAAAATATAAAAACTATTTTATTGCTTATTAAATTGACGTAATGCGCATAAGATGGACAGAAAGTCTAATTCATAAATTTCATTTATTAAACATTCTTCTTTTTATAACACTTGTATACATGCTTTTATTTTCACCCAATTTTTATTTTGTAATAATTTCTTATAGTTCTTCATTAACAATTCTATTTTTTTTTCATCTTATGTGTAATACATTTGATTTTGGCTTTCCTTTACTTTCTTCCTCTGTATCTCTTATTTCAACAATAGTACTAGTATCGTCATTTTCTTCTAGTGATTTACTTATAGTTCTAGGGTCTTGTATGCTTCCGATAGCAAATTTATTTTCTAAATTTTTATTTGATATTTTTTCACCGTCATTATTAGCAAATTGTCCGTTATTTTCTTCTTTTTTCCCTGTGTAAGTATATTTTTCTTTATATTGTTTATTAAATCGAACTCGTCGCTTTTCGAACCCACAGAATCCGATAAATTTATTTCTTCGACTGATTTTCCCTTATAAAAAATTGAAGATTTTATTATAAATAATATGCTTTGAAAATTTACAAATTTATTTATACAGACTGGGGCCTAGAAACTTCCTTTTTTTGAAGGCGAATAAAATAAATATTGCTGATAGAGAAAATTTATTTTTGGATAATAAAAGAACATAATTGGAAGTTTTAAATCAAGCAGTTTTAAACAAAAAAACTTGAAGGTGGTGGCCACCGTTCTCAATGAACCGACGTTACCGATTTCTGGAAGCTCTTCTCTACACGTCCCAATATTAGGGCTATTTGCTGGTGAAAAAGATTCTGCGGCTGAAGCTGGGTTGTAGAACGGTGTTTGTAAACGTCTGCCTCGAGATATCCCCATAAAAAAATCATATGGCACTAGATCGAACCTGATTGCCCTCATAACTCTAACGCCATGTGGTTTTTTATAGAGAGGTTTACAAAAACCGTCCTACTACCCTGCTTCAGCTGAAGAATCTTATTCGACAGGAAATAGCCCGAATGTTGGAACGTATAGCGAGGAGCTTCAGAAATCGGTTGCATCGGTACATAGAGAACGATGCCATCACCTTTAAGAAATTTTGTTTTAAACTACATGATTTAAAACTTCAAATTATGTTTTCTCATTAAAAACCCTAATAATATTAAAATAAGAATAATAAATAAAATAAAAATATTATTGAGCTTGTCGTTTTGTTTCTTTTTAAAATCAGACAATTCAGAATTCTGTTTTTTTATATTCTTTGTAAATCAATCAATTCTAAACTCACTGTAATCTGAGTTATAATTAGGCATATAATTATCAGATAATCCTACAGGAAAATCTGAACAAGATTCCGTACAATTCTCCATGTTATTGCATTTTGTGTTGTAATTCACCTGCCATTAACAGAATTTATTTTATGTTTTGGAAATTGTACACATTTTATTTTTCGAATGATATAAATTATAATTAAATGGACGCACAAATGTTAAACTTTAAGTGACTGTAATGTGTGTAATGATAAATTAATACATCAAAAATTTGTAAAAAATCAGCTTCGAAAATTGCATTCTTAGAGATAATTATAATAAGAATATCAACCTAAATAACATTTTATACTTTTCGTAAGAAACATAAAATAACGTAACATAACGTAAGCAAACGCAGATGGTCAAATTTTAATCTTCCGGGCGGGACTTTAACTGGGACTGTTCCGGTCAAACTGGGAAAGTTTACGTAATCCACAATATTCGAATACGCACTTGTTCTGACAAAAATAATATAAATAACTTTCATTTTGACAACTTTAAATTGTAAATTCAGATTTAAAATTTAAAAAATCGAACTGAATAAGGAGTAATTAATTTCTCTTTTGGAAAAATACGCTTTACTTTACGATAAATCAAGATAGGATGTAAGGACAATAAAAATATTTTGAATCAATTGGAGCAATTTTATTCTATTTCTTACAGAAGAGAAGGAGCTTCTCTTCTGTAAGAAATAGAATAAAACATTACTGTAAAATCTTTGAAATTTTCTCAAGTTATGTTATGTAAACTACAAATCATTCCTAATGTAAGATAATAAAATATATATTTTATCATTTATGATAGTATTAATTACTTCCTTCAATTGCCATTGAAAGAATTCTTTCAGTACGACTTTTTCCCATTTTAAACATTTCATGCATACTATACAACTTAATATCACAAGATGTAAAACACCACTGATACGTAACGGTGTTGATCCCTACTAAGGTACTCCCTGCAATAGTGCAATATAATTTGGTGGCAACAATGTCGGGCCTCATAGAGTATACTTAATATATTCAATATACAGTTGGGCTCACTAGCGTACTGTTTATATAATTGGGCTTAACAGAGTCCTATTAGTATCTAAAAACTTTATTCATCAGAAATTGTTTCCCCTCTACAAATGCCTTGACTTATGTTGAAAAGATATAGAAAATGATATAAGATATACTCTTCTATCTCATATAGAAATGCTGGGATCAAAGGCGACCCGATAATATACTGGGCTCAATAACATACCATTTATAAGTATATATATATATATATATATATATATATATATATATATATATATATATATATATATATATATATATATATATATATATATATATATACAGACACAGGTATAAGATTATAAACTATTATTGTTGGTCTTGGAAATACCATCCTAAGAGATCAACAAAAATTCCGTTTATATAATATAATATTTTCAACGACGGATTCAATCAATTAGATTAAACTTTAAATGTTTACAAGAGTAGTTTTGAAACTAGTTTTCAAGTCAAACCTATGAATTTTAGTTTTGGTTTGAAATAACTCAAAACCGTTTACACTATACATGACGTTTTCAAAACTAAAAACGTTTTAAAAACGGTTTCAAATGTTGAGTAGTATGCAGAGAGAGAACGCACTAGAAAGTGATAGTTACGCGGCTGCTGGCAAGGAATTGAAGTCCCCGCCACAATTTGAAGGCAAGGCTACTGCGATCCAAGCTGGTCGGTTACGGCTCGGCGGTCAAACTGTACCTACATGTAAACTCAGTAAGTGTTTCAAAATGAATTAAGTTATTGGTCGTCATCACTGTACGAAAGATATAATTTATCAGTTGATTTTAATCTGTACACTAAAAATGCTAACTTGGAAAACCAGTTTTTATTTTCTAATTCAGGTACAGGTTTTTCTTTTGTCTATAAAAGGCTTTGTTTCACTTTTCAAATAATAAAAAAGTTTACGCGACGCGGGCCACAAGACTGGCTTTGGGAGCCACATGCGGCCGCGAGCAATAGCTTAGACACCCTTGCTCTAGAATTCGGATTTTTATGAATAGGCTTTGCTGTAACCTATAGCTGCTCAGAATCTGCTTGCCTTTGCTTAAGCCTTGGATTTTCTGGCTAGAAATCTTGCTGTAGCTTGAGGATCTCATCGTTCGGAATACTGTAAATCGTACGGGTGCTTTAGGCTGAAATTTTAGCAGCTCAAATCGTTTCTGCAGGCTGAAGGTCGACAATCGCGCTATACAGGTGGTACGGATCGCTTATCGATACTTTGGGATCGCAATTTGCGGTTTGCTTATAGGCTGTAAATCGTTCAGGTGTTTCAGATTGCGCATTGATGCTTTGGTTCATATTATCGTGGATTGCAGGGCGCCTTTACTCTCTATTCTCTCTGCAGTAAATTATGAGATAAAAGAAGGTAAGTTTGAATTGAAAGAGTGTGTTCATATTGTGAGTATTTATAATACATTTTTTTAGGATTTTATATTTAAATCAGTGCCGCTTTATCCATTAAGCAGACTAGACAAAGTGCCTAGGGCATCTGAACTTTTTATAAAATATTTCAGTAATAAATAAATAAAAACACAAAAAAAATTAAATTAATTTAGAGATATTCATTTTGCCGTGTTTCAGTCTCTTGCGTCACTGATAGAATCAAAGAAACAATAATGTAGTAGGTAGGTACTTTCAGTTTGATATTTTTAATCGTTTATTTATGGGTTTAATAAATTTGTAGAAAATAATTATTAATAAATGAATTTAGTAGCCATAGGTACCATTACTAGACAATTAATGTCAAACCTATAATTGGTCCAACGTTATTAACTGCATGATCTTTCCAGATATGTAATTTGCACTGTTAGAAAGATAGCATTCACTTCTCAGATATATACCATTCCATGACCGGAGATGGAAAACATTATTTTTAAAAGAATAAAAATTTCGAAATTTTATTCTGTCATTTAGAAGCATTTGAATAGTTGGACAAGGCAAAAGAAATTTGTTGACAGGTGAATCGTTCTCAGGATATTTGTTGGCAATTTTTTGAAAATTACTTTCTATAATTGTAATTTCGTTCAGTTCTAAAGAACCCCACAAAATAGTTGATACTGTCGGTGTCGCAGTTTTGAATTGTTATCCTCCGAAATCCAGAGAATTGCATATTGTATTATAATAATATATTAAAAATAAGTGTCATAAGGCGATCTGCGATAACAGGCCTAATGAAACATGTTTTTACCTCCAGCTACCCTTGGTAAGGGAGGTATAGGGATCGTGTTAAAAATCGTATATCGAGGTTTTGGTAAATGAACACGTTTTAAGGCCCCTATAATCCATTTTTAACATTTTCACGATGTTATCAGCATGTGGGCGCGCGCGCGCGCGCGCTCGTGTGTGTGTAAATTTTGAAACCTTGTATTTCTACCGTAATTTAATATGGAAAGAAACCATTAGATTTTGGTGTAACTCAGACGGAAATGGCACTTTACTTGCAGCTCAAAATAGTTTTTCTTCGAAAAATACCTTTAAATTTAATTTTTTCGAGTTTTGTTATTATAAAAATTATCTATAATTTAAATCCCGGAACCTATGCTTTAGACAGACACAAATCCTTGGTTACACAATCTTAAATGTTTGTAATTGACACATAAATGTCACTGACAAAGAACTAATCATTTCGAATTAATAATAGTAACGTTTTAAAAAGAAAATGGTAAATAGAACCATAGTTATATGGAATGGAACTTAATACAGTTTTCAGCATAAGTACATATGTAAGTATGTATATTTAAATTAATAAAAATTAAGTGACAGGAGATTTCTTATACTATTTTTCTATTGAAGTAATTTTATATATTTTTTTAAAATACGATTTATCAAAAATATGACTTGGTCTATTTTATCAGTTATGTTGGTAGCGCCTCCCGTTAACTTTACAGATGAAAATTCATTATTCGTATTATGCTTCATGTTGGTCACTGACATCAATTTGAGGTTATATGTCATTCATCTGTCAATTTTGAAAGCAGTCCTATCAAGTTTAGAATACAAAAAGCGCCAAAAACAGTGCGTTCATAGATCTTTTAACGACGTGTTTTCAGTGTGTTTATAAACTCACCGAAATTGAAAAATTTAATTGTACGTATTTTTTTATTTGAGGTATTTTTCTACGAATTAATCCATAAACTATTGCAAGAGGAAAAACAATGATAGCCAACTGCTCACTATTCACATCTTGATAGTTACGAGGGTAGTACCGAAAGTTTCTTCAAACTGTTGATAGAAAACAAAATTTTCCAGAAATTATTTTTTTATTATTTTTCGAAATACTCTCCTTTTAACTTTATTTATAGCGTTCATTTTCATGCCCAAAGTAGCCCGTATAATTCTGTATGTGACGCGGTTGTCCTCTTTAATCATTGTACGAATAGCAGCTATGTTTTCATCCGTCATTGAGAGACTCGATGAAATTTAAATTCATTGTAGCAGCTGTGAACAGACCTGATACTAGGTGCTTTATTTCCAAAAGCATCCCTAAGCTTTTCGATGCATTGTTCTGGAGAGCGAGAACTTTTAAAATGGCTAGGAAATTTTTCTTGTTAACTGCATTTTCAGTACAGCGTGCGTACTTTAAAACTGCATGGAACATTACTGATAACAGATAACGAATAGGGTACTATACAATAGTCAATTTTTTTAACTATCTTAAATAAGAAGACGAAAATATACATAAATCAATGAGTATTAGTGAAAAAAAATTGCTTCAATATTGATTAGGTCGCAAACTACAAGCGATTAAAATTGATTACTAATTAGGTATGACGCGTTAGGTCCTAAGAATTTGATTGGTCGCCTAATTTTAAAAACGAGATTCGCGCGTCTTCTTCTGTCACCTTTGAAAGATTATGAACTGTCACCTCAGAGGAAACATAAATTAGTCCCTGCATACTACCATTTGTTGTGAAGCAGGCACTTAAATGGGTGTGCCGAGCTAGCTAGCGGCGTTCATGAAATGCGGGTTGTATTTTCAATAGTTTCAAAGTGATGCTGAATAATTTACTGTTCAAACAAAATATAATGTGAAACAAAAACTATATGCCTACACAAAAAAATATAAACACTGCACATAGCCTTCCAAAATTACACTCGAACGTAGAATAATAATAACAAACTGGTAGGCAACACGCTATGCAAAACAAACGCCTCGTTCCCTCCTAACCCTTCACCATGCAAGGAATGGCTTCACAGCAAACCATTGCGCAGTATAGGGAATGCGGCGTCTAATTTATGTTTGGTCTGAGACTGTCACGTTGTTGTATAACCTAACAAAAAAATTACAATTTTATATTTCATGAATTTTATAATAATAATATCTAGTAATATTAACAATAATAATGTATTTATAATTAAATCAATTTGTAATATGTATTAATTAAATTAATAATAATATTAACTAATCAAAACAAACAAACACCAGCGCCATTCGCCGTCATACTTTGTGTTGCTTTGTGTCATGCCATAATATTGTAAAACTGTTTCAATGTTCTACAATTTATTAAGAAAAAATGCTTATTATTTATGTTATTTATGCTTAATAACAATTTCTTCGTGAATATGACGTACCTATAAGTTTTTATATAAAAATATTTCAGCTATGCAAACATGACAAAATCTGTTCTCTCTAGAACTAACAGTTTGTCGACCACTGGAAGTACCAGCTACGTCACGCAAGAAATTCTTAACTTTAAAAATTCATATCTCGCTTATTACGTAAAATTTTTAAGTCGCGTTTGCACTAAAATTCTTATTTCATCCTGTTCTTACAGACAAAAATTTAAATAAAAATGGTACTTTTGTTTTGCTATGCATTTATTTTTCGTAGCTACCTTGGTTTGTTTGCAGAAACTTTTGGTGCTACCCTCGTAAATAACTATAAATGTATGATATAACTACCAACGATACGCGAGGGAAGGACATATTGGACGCATATCTTTTTTCTTCCTGAATAGAAAATTAGCATTAAATTACGGGAAAATATCGAGCAGAGGGTCTCTGGAAATAAAAGTGCTTAGGCTTTACGAAAATCATAAAACCAGCCAGGTATTAAACTCTTTTATATTATGAGGACTTGTAAAAATTCGAAGAAAAAACATAATTTAAAATTACAGCACATAGCACATTTATGGAATCCATGAAGTATGTAGATAAAATAAGGTATCTAGTCCCAGTAGTCTCAATTCATATGCAGCTCTGGAATAAGAAATGATTTTCCCACTTTACCTTTTAGTTGAACAGAGATAAAATCTCTTATAATAATTCAATATTAGCTAAACTTTATAAATAATTTATGACGATGTAAAAAGTTTCAGATATTCTTCTCTCGGTGAAATAAAAATTCAATAAATGGTCTTATTACGAAGGACCGCGTTTTATTTGAACGTCAGTCTTAAAATGTCAATACCAGAAAAAACTGTGAATTTTTTATATAATTTCAAGTAATTATATTAAAAGCGGCTGAGGAGAAGAATTGATTGACGGATGAAAAGAATTCTGAAAGATTTTATACGTGACGAAAACACAATACATTCAATCCACTCAAAATAATTCAGCAGGAGAGGAAACTCATTTCAGGAACAAACAATTTTACCTAAAAATAATCTTATACATTTATATTTCACTTTACTAAATTGTAACACTTGAAAAAATGATTTCAAAACGATTTTTAAGTATGATTTATCTATACTCGTATGTGAATAAAAATTACTTTTTCCTACTACCGGCTTCGTAAGTGAGCTATGTTATACCCTATACAGGGTGTTTCATTTCAAACAACCAGTGCTTGCTTTTTTGGAAGAACACATGACTTTTTAGAGAAAAATGTTATATATACATATATATATATATATATATATATATATATATATATATATATATATATATATATATATATATAGTAAATTGTCACGAATAAGGACTAAATAATCAGTAATTAATAACAAATCGAAAATTCAACCAATGGTTCTCAAACGGTAAAACTTTTTAGTCCATTAAATACAGAATTCTTTCTTGATTTCAGCGATATACGACTAAATATTGTATAGGTTGTCCAGAAAAATGGTATTAAAAAATTGTGCCACTTTTATAAAAATACTAATATTAAAAAAATCTGATGTAGCCAACACAGACCTTTTATTAATATAAAAGTGTTAAATACCAAATTTGAAAAGTTTTCGATTGTATCAATATATTTTTCACGAGAATCTGTGCAGAGCTTCAAATAAAGTATCACTTCCGGTTTATCAATTGTATCCAAAATCTAATATGCTGTTCCCCTTCAAAAGTCGTAAACACTAAATTTGACAAGTTTTGGAGTTTATCACAATATATATATATATATATATATATATATATATATATATATATATATATATATATATATATATATATATATATATATATATATATATACACGAGAATCTGCTTCAAGTAATGTATCACTTCTGGTTGATTAATACAAAAGTTTTAAATACTAAAATTGAAAAGTTTTGGATTATATTTTAATATAGTTTTTCATTAAAAACTGTATAGGCTTCAAGTAAAGTATCACTTCCATTTATCCAATTTTACCCAAAATCTAATCAACTCGTTATATGAATGCAGGAAGCTTAAATACGGAAAATAGATATATTTGGAAGTTTGTTATAAGAGTTATCGTGGACGAAAAATTCGTCTCACACACACACACACACACACACACACACACACACACACACACACACACACAAACACACACACAGACATCATCGTAAAAATAGTAAAAACGTGTCGTGGGGACCCTAATTCGTGTTTATTTACTGAACACACCATCGAATTTTTGGCACGATTACATTACCTACCTTACTTATGGTATGACGGGAGGTAAAAATAATATAATTTCATTCAATCCAGAGTAATCATGGAAGACAATAACCGGTACAATGCAATAGATTTGTGGAATAGGTGATCCCGCTAAATTAAAGTTGGTCGCAAAAAATACTACGATACTCGCTGGGTAAGCCTATTTTGGCCTACATTTCATCTTCGCCAAAAATGTTTACTTGAGCAGCTTGTAAAGAACTATTGAAATTTATGTTAATGAATCATGTTATTTTATTCCCGATTCAAAGCAGTCTCTATCTGTGGCGAAATTTTGAACTGAAAATTTGCCCAGAATATATTATTTCCTTCCTTTCATATATATTTTCTGGAGTTTGCAGGCCATTTAAATGATTGAAAATATCCATTAACACAGGGGTCGCAAACTCAAATGTAGCAAAGGGCCAGTAGGTTAGATGGATGAGTAATGCGGGCCATATTCAAAGTTTACTAAACTATAATAAAATCTAGAAACAAAAATAACAAGTACAAAAAATATTTAAAAAATAATTATAAATAAAAATAACGTTACACACCATTAAACAATAAAATAATATATTGTATAACAAGTACTGAAAGTTGGATATTTCATATGAGTGTGAAGTTTGAGCCACGAGCCGAAGGCGAGTGGTTTGATTACACGAGTGTGAAATACCCTTTCAGCACGTGTTGTACACGATACTTTTCCGACGACCATAATTTGTTGAATTGACATAACCGAATATGCATATATACAGGCTGTTTTCTTTAAAACAACCAGCGATTTTTTGGGTGAACTAATGACTTAAGAGAAAAATGTTAAATTCAAAAAGTGATCAAGAATAAGGGGATAATAAAATAGTAATAACAAACAACAATAACAAATTATGGCATGCACTGTTACCAAAATTATCAAATTTTCATTGAAATTATGTTAATATTTTTATTTTTAAAAAATAAGACGTATTAGAACAAAAATAATAAGTCCATTATTAGTAATAATACAATTTATTACTAAGTACAAAAAACAATATAAAATTTACATAAAAATATTGTAACAGATTGTGTTAACATCATTGCTATCAGAATTTACCAAAAATTATGTTAAAATCTGATAAATCAGGATCCAACCTTCTTAATCCGTGTAAATTCAGCAAATTATCTGCAGCTGTCAAACTTTTAAATACAAATTTTTAGGTTAGTTCGCTCAGTTATCGCAGCGTGTGATAAAATCATATCACACAGTTGCGGAAGCATCTGATTGGCTAACGAGCCTTCATATCACACAGCATTGCTAGTGATGTGCAATGATCAACTTTCAGTAATAGTTTACCGTGTGAATTTATGTACTTTTCGTAGCGGTCGTCGGAAAATAAAATATAATTTCTGTATTTTAATTTTGATCCACATTTAAAAAAAATAATTATTGAAATCTATTAATATTTGACTTTGATTTTATAGGCAAAACAGCATTTCTCGAATTTCCCATAAAATCAAAGTCAAATACTAATAAATTTCAATAATTATTTTTTTAAAATACAGGTTAATATTGCAAGTAAGTTTGTGTTGTGTTGAATTTTTTAAAATGTTAATAGTTTTAGTAGAGGAACAATTTATTTGAGTTTTCGCTTCATATTTCAGCACAGGGGTAAATATGCCTCTTAACTGTAGCTCTCTTACTACTAGCAGAACTGACTATTTTGTCCTTTTCTACCTAGCCGACCATACGTATTTATAAAATTATATTAAATTAAATCGTCTAGTCTAGTTTCTAGTATCTAGTTATAAGTGAAGTTTTTGAAAAATATATCATTAAGGCTACGGGCCCTTTGTATATCTTTGGCGGGCCGCCAGTTTGCGACCCCTGTTTAACACAAGTTACAAGTTTTTAAATATCTCTAAAAATTAAAAATACAGTATCAGTGACAGATTGACAGCTCGTACATCATTTATGTGACGTCATATCACTGATATATAACGGCGGGAAAAGTTAATTTGAATCGCCAATACCTACCCTACCTATTATAATATTTATGCACAAACAAAGGTATTCTGTTGAATAAATTGTAAAATATAATCATATCAAAACGAGAATTAATTTAGAAATGCTGTTATAACAAATATGAAATTTTCAAATAAAAATTAGGTTAGAAGGACGTACACAGAGATATAATTAAAATTTGCATTTCACAGAATATTAAACCCTTTCATACTCTTGAGCAGTGATGAGCAATTCACGGCCCGTCAAGTACTTTTTATGGCCCCGTTAAGCTACATTTGTTTGCAAACAAAGAATTTAAATTAAAGAAACCCAAATTTACTAGTACAAATTTTATTTCAGTTACATTCATTCAGAATATGGGAAAATAGTTTTAGCAACTTTTTGCTCAAAAAATTATTTTTCGGTATCTACCAACATTTACGAATTTAAGCCTTTGTCGATCGAATAAACATATACGACGTTTCAGCTAAAAATTGCGATGTTAAAACAGGCATATAAATACAGCCGTCTGATTGGTTAAAAGCCAGAATATAAAATATCGATCTCGTCTCGTTTTCAGACCTGTAATCTCGATCTCGCTCTCGTTCTCGCACATGTTTTTTGGGTATCGTCTCGTTCTCGCACGAGAGTCTCGCAATAAAAATAAGCGCTTGCGCACTACATATTTACGTAACATTTTAAATACAAGAGACAAGTTCGCACCAATCGCACCGTCTTCTATGTATTTGCAGTCGTATAACTATAATAGAGACAAAACACTACATTCTGGTTATCAAATTATTTCAATACGAACATGATGTTTATTCATTTACGGTCACCAGAAAATGTAATCACTCCGTGTTGGCTCCCAACGACGTTTAATATATCATCCTTTACTTTTCAGAGGCGGTAAGAATTTTATTAACCGTGGTTTTCACTGAGATTAATTATTTGAGAAAACTAGTTCTGGATGTAAACCCGAATTTGTTTTTATTTTGTATATCCTCGCTCTGGGACCGATACCAATCTACTTTAGATAGATAAAAAATATAATGAATTCATATAATTTTCACATTCGCGAATTAGCGTTGCCTCCACTCCTTGCACGGTGCATTTTTAATTGAATTTATGAATCAAAGCTGTAAAGTTACAAATAGTTTTCATTGCGAGACTCTCGCGAGAATCTCGCGAGATTTCTCGCTTCTCGCAGTTGTTATATCGATGTGGCCTCGAATTTTAAACTGCGATCTCGCTCTCGTTCTCGTCTCGCATAATGCAACGAGACGAGACGAGATGCGAGAGTACTCTCGCCTCGTCGTGCATCACTAGCCAGAATATATAACAGCGAAAAAATTGTCCACTAACAGTTGTTAGTTGTCAAATAAAATTGTCAGTAATAATACATACTTTCCTGTGAAAATTCATCTCATATGTCACCTGTCAAAGGTTGACCAATAGAAACGTAAGATTTTATATTTTTTAACCAATATGAATGAATTACATCGACAATTTGTACTAGTGCTTCCAGCGACAATTATTTCGACAATTTACACTAATGCTTTTAGTTAACAATTTTTAACAAATGAACATCTTTATTAAATATAAATTGCAATACAATTAGAAATTAAAACTAATAATTAAAAGTATCATTTTCACAATTTGATGCAAGTGAACGACTTAAAGAATTATTGTGGGAAGAAGTATTATTTTCCTGCTGATAGCTGGTACTTGCACTTGAAGATTCTACTGCAGAACTCGTTATTGTAGTAGTGTTTTTCTCATTTTTTCAATAATTGCTTTATGATGATTTGGATCCAATTGAAGACAAGGCTTTAGTGAACTTGCGTTGCTGTGGCCGGTAATCTTTATTCATAGTTGGTACGCACTCGTCTTATTTAAAAGTCAAGCGCAACAATCATTTGTCATAAAGCACAAAAAATTGTCGACATAACTTTGAACACTAATGGGATTATATATGATTATTTATTAATGGGTATCATTAATATATAAAAAATCTGGTGTGGCCAACATAATACCTCTCGCCATTTACAGCCCGAGTCACAAAAAAGATTAAGTTTTTTGGATTAGCGAATTTTACTCTAATTTTGACAGTTTATTTCTTATATAGTCTAATCTAATCCAAGTAACTACCTTTTTTTTAAACCCCTCAATCCCAATTATAGAGTGGGTTGACATTCACACACATCCATGCCTTAGTGGGATTCGAACCCAGAGCCCCGAGGGCACTCATGACATAAGGCGTTGCTCTAACCAATGAAGATTAAATTTTAAATACCGGGATAGAATGGAATTCACTAATCCAAAAATGAGGATTAGCTTAAATATTTGTTAATTTTTATTAATCTAAATACATACCTACATATTTACTTATGGAGGATACTGTATTGAATTCCTTTTCTATTGTTCTATTTACTTTTTTCTTTTTAAAACGTTACTAATATTATTTTGAAATGATAAGTTCTTTGAGGGTGACATTTATCTGTCAGTTACATACATTTATAGATAATTTTATAAATTTATCCATAAAATATATAGAAAAAGCATTGATGCAAATCTATAGAAAATTTAATAACCTTAATTAATTAATCTCGAAAAAATAACATTTAAAAGTATTTTTCGAAGAAAAACTATTTTTCGTACCTCCGTCCAATTTGACTAGTATTACAGAACTCAAAATCGTCCAGAAATGCGCTCTTGCTGACCTAGGCCAGCAAAAGGAGTTGGCATTACTGTTCTGGTGATATGTCAATTTAAGATTATTTTCAACACTAGAATTAGCAAAATGTTTCAAATTTTAGGGCTAAATATTTAATTATTGTAACTTAAATAACTAAATTTTGTCATAAAAATAATAATATGCTGTCATTGCTGTCATCTCGTATAGATTAATTATAAGTTTCAACTTTAGGATCAATTTGTTTCGTTTGTTTTGTAACTACAACTAACTTCGCGTGATACAATTGAGTTTCCGCTATCTGTCATCGAAAATATGCGAAAGTAAATAAAATATTTAGATATAACTAATGTTTGTATGATATATTTTCAATAAATATAAAATAATTACGTATTTTAAGCTCAAATGTAAGTAATTATATTTAAACTTGCAATGTAAAACAGATAAAAATATATGTTCATTCTTTTAGGTTATGTAAAATAGAATAAAATGTTGAGAAATGTACGAAGAATTTATGGAGATGTCGGCACAAAAAATCTTGTGTATCACACGCTCAGAAACTGTTTTGCGAGATCTCGTATTTGCAGGCCTCGCTTTCAGCTCGGCCTGTCAAAATAAACTTGTTCTCGCAAATATTCAGATTCTGGACTAGTGATACAAATAACTATTGAGCTTCTAGGAAAGTGCCATTTCCGGTTATCCGATTTTCAAAATGTTAATGTTAAAATTGGATTCTAGGGGCCTTAAAACGTGGTCATTTACCAAAATGTCGATATGCGATTTTTAGCACGATCCCTATACCTCCTTCACCAAGGGTAGCGAGAGCTAAAAATAATGTTGTGTCAAAACCTAAATTTTTTTGTCATGGAATTGAGGCAGTGGCGTAGTGAGGGGGGGGGGCAAAGGGGTCTATTGTGCCCCAGGCGCCACTCGCAGGGGCGCCAAACTGTCCTCAGGACAAACAAAATTTTCCGGAAAATTTCAATTTTTATTTTGATTCGTTTTGGGGAAATAATATTTGAGTTTCGGGAACGACACTGCCTTCCTTTAACTGTAAACAACCGGCCATTCCAGGGCGGTTGCTATGAGAATGGCGAAAATACGTTACTGCGCATGTGACGTCAGTCTAGGAGCTAAAAGTTTGCTATCTAGCTGTATCCACTGTTCCGCTGCAGCAACAACCAGGCAACTATTTCCAACTATAAATTGACACATTGCATTCAGTGTGCTGGAGTAGGGTGACCAGACGTCCCGGTTTTGAGTTGTATGTCCCGGTGTCCCGATGAACATCTTCGGGATACGTAATTGTCCCGGTTTTCATACCCGACTCCAAATTTATTACTTATATCATCTATCGACTGATATATTTATTTCATTAATAAATTTTTAATTGTTTTATATATTCTAATTTTAATTCTTAATTCTTGCATTTTGAAGTAAGTGCGTTTTGCGCAAATTGTAAATTAAGTATATGGGTTTTGGGATGTTTTTATTTTAATTTATGAGTAAGAACCTATTAAATTATATGTATAAGTATTATTTTTATTTAAGTCAACAATCCGTTAAACATATTCTCTTTTCTAAAATGTTCTGTGACCTGGCAATTTATTTTTGTACATGAAAGGGGAAAACATGCAGCTTCACATCCCGTGAAAAAAAGTAACTTTCAATAATAAGGCATTTGACCTTGAATGAAAAAAATTTTTCTGGATATATTACCTCATCAATAGTGTATTATATGTAATAAAATAATTGGAAAAAGATCACAGAAGACATACAGAATATTGAAATTTTATTAATATATTACTTGCATTTGCTATAAAGTAAATTATCGTCTTTTTATTTTATTTACTATTATTTAAAAGTACTATCTATCTAAAGATAACATTAAATTAATATTATATCTTCTCATTCATTTATATTACCATATATTTTTAAATTTCTTATTAATCTCATTATTTCTTTGTTCGGCTTCTTTATTTTTTAACGCGATTTCTTTTCTCAAATTTAAAGTCTAGCTTGAACTTGTGTCCCTATTTGTCCTGAAAAATAGTATCTGTAGTGTCTTGTAGACGCGCACTTAGGTAGTGACTATTCATAATGTATCATATAGTATTTTAGGTAGATACTGCACTCTGTTATCGAAATAAAATTAATAAAACTAAAAACTTTTTCTAAATGTTGGAGTAAGAAATTAAAATATCTATAAAATATATTTGTATTTATATATCCGTTTTTTGGTCAAATATCTGTAGTAAAATGCCCTAAAATGACATTTAAAGATTATTTTATGAAAAAAGTTCTTATGGGAAAGGAGCGCCCAAAAGGTATTATACCCCAGGCGCTAATTATGCTCGCTACGCCACTGAATTGAGGTCTTTCTATTGTTAAAGAAGTAAGTTTTGTTCTAGGTATAAAGCGGGTGTCATTTTATAAGCACCCTAGTAAAATTATACCCACGTTTTCTAGTATCTCTGTTAAAATCTAACAATATTCTTGCAAATTCTGTTTTATTGTTTCAGTTCATTTTTAAAATAAGTATAGTAGAATTTTTTTTGTACGATCGTTCAGCAAATATGAATTTTTATATTTAAAATGAATAATATTTGTTGTCATCCTTGGTCATCTTGTCATGAAAACAAATTGTAGAAAATAACACATGAGGAAAACTTAATTCTGAAACTCTGTGCAAATTCCAAAACTCGCTGCTTTCGCTTGGAGAAGCTTGCATTTATTTCAGAAACTCTAATTTCCCATCCTTGTTATAAAAATAACTATCTTGTTACATCGTACGACAGTTAATCAAAAATTTGCTCTAAAACTAAATGTGGAGCAATGCGGCCATGATAAATGGCTTAAACAACAATACAATAAGGTTCATTCGGTTGATTTTTAAAAATAAATAATTTGAAATGTATTTGTTGCAGAAAGACTATTTTTTAATTCCGCTAGTCTATAGGTTAATAAATAGTAAAGATTAATGACTTTTTTCTCAAGGGTAGAAATATATTTCACGAATTACAGCTAAGGGTAAGGGGGTATGGCACGTAAGCATTATCTACAACTTGCCACACATTCACATTATCTGCAACTTTATTATATGTAACTTCTTACATTTGGTATAACTTATGTAATGTAATAGTAATAGTGCGACGCTTTTAGTATAATTAGATTTATTCATAATCATTATAGTAATAGGTCGATTCCTAACCTTTTAGAGGTTGGGAAATACGTCATTCCTAACTGTAATGACAATCTCTTGGGTGGAAAATAATATATTTCACTTCCACTCCACGGGTTGGAAATGTTGATGGAGAGTTTGCCTAGCAACATTATCATAGATCCCTGTAATAAAGTAGGCTAAACAAATTTTAATACAGCTGTCAAAAATATTAATAAAATTAAAGGTTATAACTCATTGATTTATTTTGAAAATTATTGATTTAAAAATCTGATGTTGCCAACATAATACCTTCCACCATTTAATTTTTATAAATTTAAATATACATATTTACATATTTACTTATGTTGGAAGCTGAATTAAGTTCCATTCCATGGTTCTATTTACCATTTTCTTTTTAAAACACTATTATTAATTTGAAATTAGTTCTTTGACAGTGACATTTATTTGTCAGTTACATAGTATTTGAGATATGAATTGTGTAACCAAGGAGTTGTGGTTGTTTAAAGTGTAGACTTCGGATTTTAAATTATAGGTAATTTTATAAATTTATCCTTAAAATATGTAGAAATAGTTATTTATTATACATGCGGATTAAATGAATGTTTAATGAGCTGTACATTTAACAACGCGAGCGGAACGCGAGCGTTTTAATGCCGCGAGTTAAACATTCATTTTAAACGCGAGTGTAATATAACTGTATTTAATTTTGCCATAATACACTTCTCCGATTTGAGTGTAAGATTTTTATAAATGAAATCAGAAGCTTGAAATATCGCTAATCGCTTACGGGTATCTAGTCGCTAAGTGTGTTTTTTTATGCGTTGCCATAGTGATCTGTGGTTGCCGTGGGTTGAATTGTTTACAGGAAAAAATAAATAAATTGGAACGTTGAGAACGACAGTAAATTCTCTACAGTGTACTCGAATATCTGTGTAGAAATTGAAAATGGAAGAAGAAGATACAATAATGGAAAACTTACTATCCAAGAAATCAAAAGAAATATACAAAAAAACTTACCAAAAATTTTGCACTTGGAGAATACAAAAAATTCAAGTGAAGTTACCGAAGCTGTTATTTTGAATTACATTTCCGAAAATTCCAAGAATTTAAAGCCGTCGTTACTCTGGAGTTATTGTTCGAAGTTGAAAGCTTGTCTCACTATTTTTGAAAATGTGGATATAGGGAGGTAACTAGAAAAAAATGTGTTTTTAGAGGCTAGATTGTAAATATTTACACGAGTATTTACATTATTGTTGTAGATTCCCCAAAGTGAAAGCTCTATTAAAGCAAAATTCAAGAGATTTCAGGAGCAAGAAATCAAAAGTACTGAGCCGTGATGATATTTTAAGATTTTTCATTGAGGCATCTGACGAAGTTTTTTTATTGGTTAAGGTCAGTTAATTCTTTAAAAATGAAAACGTAATAAGTGAAACAATTTTTTACTCCATTGTAGACAGTACTTGTCATGGGTATAGCTGGTGGATGCCGCATTGGTGAACTGGTAAACATGAAAATTGACGATGTGGAAGATCGAGGAAATGTCTTAGTTGTAACTCTACTAGATACAGAAACTAGTAAACCCCGCGTGTTCACTGTATTTAATGAAGTGGCCATAAATGCTGTGGACGTGTTTACAAGAAGTACGTAAAATTACGGCCGCAAGCGGTAGCCCATAGACGCCTTTTCTTAAACTACCAACATGGCAAATGTACCGTCCAGCCGGTAGGAGAGAACAAAATACGTAAAATGCCTAGCGTCATTGCGACTTTTTTAGGTTTTCCTGAGCCTGCATTATATACAGGTCACGCTTTTCGAAGGAGCTCCGCCTCACTTTTGGTGGATGGACGTCGCCGAAAATTATACAGAAGACTCTATTTCGAAGAAGATAGAGACATGTGGAAAGATATTTGGGAAAAAAAACTTCTTCTTTGGTGGCTCTGGAGAAACCATGTACTTCAGTTAGCATTTCAGAGGTGGAAACTCCTGTTCTAATTGATGACGCAGTTCATTTACATGAAGTCGTAAACAACGAATTAGTTAGTGCTACTAAAACTGTAAATTTTCAAAGTGGAAGTGTTCAAAACTGTAACATTTTCTTCATAAACGAAGCCGTGCAACTACAAGAATTGACTTCGTTGATGAAAAAATGAAATACGTACCTCCTATAAATAAATTCTTAAATTGTTCAATATTTGTAAATTATTGCTTAATTATTTAATAAATTTGTTTATGAATATAAACCCTTTATTATAATAGACTGAAATAAAGAATTTTGATACTCTTTTGTCATATGACAAAGAAATGAATCAAATCAGACATACGTTACACAAAATTATAACATTCTTCTTCTTCTTGACGGAACAGCGCGTATACGTTGAATATTTGAATTTATTCCAACAATGTTGGTTGACACTTTAAAACCGCTAGTGAAATAAAATCCTTTAAAACGCTAGCGAAATAAAATTGTTTATAAAACAAAAACTTTAATGGCCCGTATCCAAGGAAATAAAGATGACTTTATAAGGAAAAATTAAATAAAAGTATTTATGCAAACCTGTAGAAAAATTAATAATCTTTGATTTTTATAATAATATAAATATCGAAAAATAACATTTAAAAGTATTTTTCGAAGGAAAACTATTTGAGCTTTAAGTAAAGTGCGATTTCCTGTTATCCGATTTACATCAAAATCTAATGGGCTCTTTGCACATCAGAAAAAGGTCGAAATATTTTCAAAATTTTCCGAATAATTGTATTTGAGTTAGAGCGTAACATCTACACAGACATCATCGTGAAAATGTTCAAATTGGATTCTAGGGACCTTAAACCGTGGTCATTTATCAAAATCTCGATATGAGATTTTTAGCACGATCCCTATACCTCCCTTACCAAGGATAGCGGAAGGTAAAAAGATGATGATTGTGAATAAAATAGTATATACTCGGATTTTTATACAAAGAGGATGCCAAAGTTATGAATCATTTATAATAAATTTTCAACATTCACATAGGTCTCTACATACTATATGCTTTTAATCTGTATCGTTGAACGATGCGAAAAAATAATATGTTTCATGACTTGATTCGTCTGCACTGGCTTGATGCTTCGAATGTACTACTTTTATAAAAGTATTATAAACGCACTCAGGTACGTGCATACCATTTGTCTACTTCCCGCCATTTAATTTTTATTAATTCAAATGTACATACTTACATATTTACTTATGCTGAAAACTATTGTAACGTTTTTATTTATTTGGGTGAAGTGTAAATATTAGACAATTATTATTAATTAAAATAAAAGTTTATTATAACAATAAATAGATATTAAATATAATTAAAAGATAAATATAACGACCACTACGATTAAACAAATATTAAACACTAAGAATATTATAAAACACTTAAACACTAAGATTATTTATTTAAACAATATATAGATCACTTATTTATCTATACAACTGTATTTATTTATATTCACCACTTGTCTACTATCTGCTTATATCACCAACTGTTTAACACGCAACGCTTATTTATATCAGACTGTCTAATGCCTTCGCTAACGGTGTTTATATACCCCGGCATTTGTGGTCGAGAACTCACTAGAACATTCCAGATAAAACACAATAGGTTACATCAACCGCGTAATTAAGCAGGTTCAGACAGGTCCGTTGCGTCATCACTAACAATAGACTCTCGCTCGTTCCTGCGACAGCGGCGGCGACAGCGACGGGGATAGCGGCGGGCACTGCACATTACACTATATTAAGTCCCATCCCATATAACTATAGTTCTATTTACTATTTTCTTTTTAAAACGTTACTATTATTAATTTGAAATGATTAGTTCTTTGACAGTGACATTTATTTGTCAGTTACACACATTTGAGATATGAACTGTGTAACCAAGGAGTTGTGTTTGTTTAAAGCTTAGGCACCGGGATTTAAATTATATATAATTCTTGTCAATGCAAATATGAGATAAATGTATGTCAACTTGTTAATTCGTTCATGAGACAGATGAACTATATTCAGACATCTTTAAAAAATGGCTGCAATTTATTAGAGCAGTATTTTAAATTAATGATCAGTATTAAATGATAAGTGAGTAAAAAAATGTAATTTAACCTAATTTAATAAAATTAACCTAATCTAATTTAGGTTAACCTCAACTAATCTAAGCATTCCATAATTTAACTTAAACCTCATCAAAACCTGGACACAATATTCATATTTATTGATCATTCATTTAAAAAAAATACTGATGAAATAAATATAAATTTTAAAAATTAAACTGCACCTTCTTGGTACCATAGTAATGTATAAATAATGTGTAAATGAAACATGCTGTGTACCTCGTTTTAAATCTTTAAAATTTGTCTATATACATGTACAAATGCAAAATTGAAATTTTTATTTTTTAAAAATAGTCTTCTTTTCCTGGAAATGAATTTGAAATATCGCTGTTACGCAGCAATAAAAAGTGTCATTTGCAATTGATTCGTGGATGTACCTACATTTAGTAGTCAATTGTGAAATGTGACAATCCGGATGTAAAATCATGAAGAATTCAGCAGTCATCCGGGATTTGTATATTTCGTTTGCTAAATCTATAGAGGTAGATTGAAGGCCGAGTAATTATTCAATTGAACGTTTCATATCATTCTAAAAATATGAATTTAAAATTTGATTTTAAAATTAGTGATTTATTTTTATTATTACACTATATAAGAGTATAATGTGTCATCAACAGTAAAAATATTTAAAGGTGTCCGATCAAGGTTATCTAAGAATTGTATGAAACAAGATTTTAGCTCTGTCAAAATCAATAGTGTCGTTTATTTAGTATTTATGAGGGTACCGTTATTTTATTATTATAAATATACAGGGTATTCCGCGACTCGACCGACAAACTTATACCATATATTCCGGGGGTCATTACGATCAAAAAATGTTATATGACCTATAGGTGAATTCCTTTTTCTTTCGGAGATATCGAAGGAATTAAAAAAAAGATGATTGATTTAGCCTTGACGAATGAACGTATCTTTGACAAATGAATGATTTTTGTGCTGTCTTATTAATTTAAGCCATTATGCCGCATGTTACTTATGCAGAATATGCCGATATGGTTTTCGTGTATGGTTTTTGCAATGGAAGTGGACGTGCTGCAGCTACGGAGTACCTCAGACAATACCCAGATCGCATTGTTCCACACCACACAACATTTTCAAACGTTTTTAGTGCAGAAACTTACCTTCAGTTTTGGAAGAAGAATTGCCGAATTAGATAGAAGATATTCCTCTGGAAGCTCGTCGTGGCATGTGGTTCCAGCAAGATGGGGCACCACCACATTTTCGAAGACAAGTGACGTTGTTTCTTAATGAAAACTTTCCGGAAAGGTGGACAGGACGAGGTGGTCCTGTACATTGGCCAGCTCGGTCACCTGACTTGTCGCGTTTAGATTTTTTCTGTGGGGTTGCCTTAAATCTCGTGTGTATAGTAATGGTAAACCAGATACACGCGATGATTTGACTGACCGTATAGTTGAAGCTACTAATTCTCTAAAGAATGAATTGACAGTAATTAATTGGCAACATTCTATGACTCGAAAGATAACTGTATGTTTAGAAAATGGCGGTTCTCATTTTGAACAGTTGCTGCAATTTTGTGTTAATTAGCTATCCATTGATGAATAAATTTTCTTTTATCATTTTTTTTTCAATTCCTTCGATATCTACGAAACAAATAGAAATTTACCTATAGGTCGTATAACATTTTTTGATCGTAATGACCCCCGGAATATACGGTATAAGTTTATCGGTCGAGTCGCGGAACACCATGTATATGTTTCAGTGGCATTCAAAATCCAAAACTATATCAACTAGTAAGTTTATTAACAAAAGTAGAACCAAATAATGTGAAAAATAATATGTTGACACAGTGTCAGTGACACTGACAGAAAATAAAGTTATTCGTACGGCTATAAATCAAGGTAATATATCTTAATTAATAAATAAATTTACATTACAGAGAAAGTATTGCCAACAACAAGCATAATTTAAAATGGAATGTCCTAACTTCGTTGAAACAATAAGAATTTTTGAATCTGTTTTATCTATAAAGTGGTGGGAGGATAGGTGCAGCTCGATTTTTCCACCACTCTATAGTTAAAGTTAAAACGGATAGAGTAAAGATATGTTTTTGATTTTGATAAATTAAATATAATGAATTAGAGTTTCTTGGCTTTGAAAAAACTATACAATGTGTTAGTAAGTAAAACGTATGTAAGAAATATGACACATCTATTTTTGTGTAATAGTGTATTAATTAACCCCAAACTAATTTAATATTTATGATAGAAAATTTCATTAGTTAAAGTTTAAATAATATTACAAAATATTGTTATTTCTGCTCGCTATAGAAAATCCTTAAACCTGCGATGTGGACGGCTTTATATGTACCTACATAATACATATAAAGAAACAGAAAACAAGAGAGAATAGCGTGTGTTCAGTTTTGGTTCGGTTAAATCTATCATAATGCTAAGAACTATACCATGCGTCATCATAAAATTATTTAAATATTTTTGAAAAATATATCCTTTTTACTATGAATACTCGAGCAAAGACTAAATAATATAAATTAAGTAGACAGACCAAATAAATAAAATAATGTTTGAGTTGTATTTAACCAAGCACTAAAATCATATTGATATTGAAATAAAGTCCGTGACACCAAAGAAAGTTGGTGCGGTAAGGGAGAGAATTCTCACGTACTGTGATCCACCTTCCACCAATAACCAACGTTTACAAGAGTAGTGGGGGACGGTCGGCCAATTGTAGTCTCGAAATAACGTCACTGAGAATTAGTGTTCATGCCACTACACTACACTCTGCTCTGGTATATCGCAGTTAATTCTAATCGACAAAACGGTTCATGTATTGCGTATAATAAGTCATATTAAAATATTTCTAATCGTAGTGCCGCGTTACAGAAATTCTGATAGCATTTAACAAACATTTCTCAGACCGTTTTTCTTTCGTGTCATGGACTGTATTTCCTAATTTATACCCATACTCAAAATATTCGGGTTCTAAAATTTCAGCCCTAAATGGCCCATAAACTATTTTTACCTTCCGTCACCTTTAGGTAAGGAAGGTATTGTCTTTGGTAAAAAATTCGGTGGTGAGTTTTTAATGAATAAGCACGTTTTAAGGTCCCTAGAATACGATTTTACTATTTAGGTAAGGAAGATTTTACAATTTAAGGATGATTTGAAGATTTTAACTGTTTTTCTTGAAAAAACGATGTTAAATATCTTTTTTTCACATTTAATGTTATTATAAATATTAAAGAACATTGTATTCTCTATACGATTTGACTGCATTTTAAATTTCATATTAAATGGATATAGAGTTATAAAAAAAATTAAATTTCATAAATTAGCTAGCTGAGCTAGAAACAACCAACAGCTACTATATTAAGAAAATTCTGATTGAAAGATGTCAGTGTCAATTGACATATTTGTGTGCGTAGTATATTTGTGTTATAATTTTACTCGAAATATAGGATATTTTTGCTCGAAACTTTCTGTATGGAATTTATATAACTGTCGAAAGGTAATGTACATAAAAGAAATTTAGAAACTTTTGCAAGGAACTTTTTGTATAGATTTTATAGAAAATACATAGGCATTTACGAAAATTCTATCGGTAGATACCTCATCTACTGACTGTGTTCGAAAACACGAGTGGTAAAAAGTTCCCGTGTTCGAAAATTGTACAATATTTACCAGATTCATGAAGAATCTAATCTCAAAAAAAGGTAGTGATGCAAAGTGAAGCGCGCGCGTTAAAAGTTTGTTAACTATATCAAATTTCTAACCTGTTTCAAATTTTTTTTCTAGGTTATGGATCTACCCTGTTTACTACTTGCGTTCTTAAAATATCGATTCCGGTAGCTATAACCTGAGAAACAGCTGTTTACCGGTAACAGTTCACCGGTAGAATCTTCGCAAATGCCTCATATAACTGACGGAAGGTAATGTGATGGCCACATCAGATTTTTTTAAAATGAAAGTTCGTTTAATTTTGAAGCAATTTGTAGTATTAAAAAGTCATAATTGTTTTTAGTTTAACTGCATTTGATTTTTAACGAAACCTATAGCTATCTTTCTCTCGCCAGTTTCTATAGTAGGCTGCGCGAGAAAGATAGCAATAGTGTGACGTCATCGGTGACACTGAAAACAAATTCTCGCAAAGTAATTATTAAAAAAATGTTTTTTTTTATCTTAATCGTTATTTATTGAGTAGTACTTTAAGGATACAGTGTACATTTTATTATTTTTTGTTATGCACCCATTATTAAATTTATTATTATTATTATCAATTTGAGCACCAAATATTTAATTTTGCTATCAAAAATATTATTTGAGACCTAATATTTGAACAATAAAAAACACAACTCTTTTTTCCGAATATTTGGATATTTTTCGTAAATTATCGAAATATCCCTTCTTAACATAACGCACAAAACTCATTCCAACAAAACATAACTGTTAAATTCAATTATTATTTTCGATATTAATTTATTATTTCTGGCCATCAATCATAACATAATTTTGATATGGTAAAACATTTTTTTGATGATTACTAAATACGTATATTTCTAGTAACAGCAATTCAGTGTTGTCAGAAAAATTTGGTGCTCAAAAATAATTTTCATTTAAATTATACTCTTCAAATTACAAACTAACCACCAAAAGTCAAATAAACATTTGTGATAATATTTACGGGGTTAGTCATTTCTGTTCGTAATACTATTAAAATATTGACCGATAAATTTTTTAAAATTAAAAGGTGTATATCATCTTTAAAATCCATCTTGGAACAATAAACAAGCAGCTAGTTATTAGAATATATAGCCACAAGATGTAGTAATTCAGGGATAGCCAACAGGTCGGACGCGGAGAATTTATTGGTTGATCGTATCTACATTGCCATATTTATGCCACTGGCCACTGAGTGAAGGGATTAACTATTCAATTTGTAAAGGTAGAATCCATAAAAATGTACGTTCTCCTATGTATGAGAAATATTTTATTTATCTTTATTGAACTGTTTTTGTATTTAGTCTGTAATTGTGTAAAAATGAAATTTAAATTTCTTTTGAATCAAGAAATTATTTGTTTAATTTTAAAATCGATGGCAGCGATACGCAAGTTGGTTATACGAATCCTACTCATACAGGGTGTTAATTAAAAAGCGGGCCATAGGCGTTTTACATGTAAAATCAGTTTTTCCTTGCACAAAACTTACCATTTAATTTAAGATAAAAATGTTTTAAATAAATGTTGTAGAGAATTAAATACTACACTTAAATCACCAATAAGATTTTATTTTACATGATTAGTAACCTGTAAAATTCAATTTGAAATTCTATAAATATTGTTCATTTGTAGTGATAGCCATGGAATTTAAACAAAATTACAAAGAAATGTATATTTACAAAATAAAAATAAATAAAATATATGCAGTAAATTAGATGTATACCTTGTTCCATTTAAGACATTCGGTATTGTATAGAATATAGAATAGTTTTGAATTCTCTGACTGGCTGAAGTTGAAGACAACAGACAAGTTTACCCAATGTAATTTCGACCACTTAAAACTGGCGCTGATGTCAGCGCTAACTGCTGAATGGCTTAAATGGAATAGGGTAGTTCAGTAATAACGTCATATGCGGCGCGCTTCGTTTAAACTACTGTCCTACCGGTAAACACACCTTTCAAAGTGAACCTTATTGCCACAGCAAATAAGAACTATAATTTTAAGCAGTTCATTTCGTCACCAATATCTTACATACTTAAGAAAAGTTAGCTATTTAAGCTATCATTCAGAAGTTTCAATAAAACAAAATATATTATCCTAATTTGTAATAACAATTATTCTATTTAAGTATTAAAAAACTTTACATAGAACTATATGTTTTTTCAATCTTGAAACGGCTACTCGAACTGACACATCAATGTTTGCTCTCTCACAGGGCGATTCTGTTTCCTCTCTTTAGCAACTTCCATGTCGGTGGGCCCCGGATAGCCGCAGACACGCCACTGAGCCCTATATCGATAGCTCTTTGAATGCGCTACAACTTTTATTTGGGTTATTTTCCGGTATAACGTAGAGTTCTTATGCAATCGGCCAAGGAAGTCAAAATGTTCTCCAAAAAACCACAATGTGCTAAATTCAAGAGAAACATGAATACGTTATATGTAATCAAACTCGATCTTTTTGCGCGGCAGCATCACACTGCTACTTTAAGAAAAACGCGCCAATGAAGTATACAACCCTTAATACGCAGAGCCTGTGCAAACTTTCCGGGTGGCTATACTTTTTAATCGGAAGCAACTTAACTAAACGCCTTGCTCCAATTGACGTAATAATGGTCTGTCTTGCGCAAGGCGGCTCGGCTCACGACGTGTCTCTTTAGAAACTTCCGTGTCGGTGGGCCTCTGACAGTCACAAACACGCCATTACGTCCTATATCGATAACTCTTTGAACGCGATACAATTTTTATTCGGGTTATTTTCTAGTATGACGTAGTGTTCTTGTGCAATAGGCCAAGGAAGCCAAAATTTTCTTCAAAAAAACACAATGTGCTAAATTCAAGAGGCAAATGTATACATTATATGTAACCAAACATTTTTTGCACTGCAGCATCAAAGACCTTTCCACTGTTATTATTATTAGAAAAATTCAACTTTGAAGATCCAATGGTTTGCGCACCACGGCGACTTTAAGAAAATTGCGCCATTGAGGTATACAACCCGCAATAACTTGTGCCTCCGGGGCATTTCCAGGTGGCTACATCTCTTAATCGGTAAGGTATAGTCCCAGTAACATATGATCCAAACGGCTTGCTTGCATCACAAAATGCAGGGTGAACTGCCTTAACATCCGGACTATAATGATTTAGGTGATTTAATTCTCTACAACATTTATTTGAAACATTTTTGTCTTAAATTAAATGGGAAGTTTTGCGCAGGAAAAACTGATTTCCCATGTTAAACGCCTATGGCTCGCTCTATAATTAACAGCCAGTATAGATGAAGAGTCTAGGTCCAGGGGAAAAACAGCAAAATTCCAATTTTTTCAATTTTGAACTTGATATACCATGTAGTGCTTTGTTAGATGTTTCAATTATCGCTTTGGATAAGCGAAAAAACATTGAAACTACTAAGATTTGGTAACAAAAGTGTCAAAAATTAAGAGCTGTATATATACAGGGTGGTGACCGGCACATTGGATCATAACATGTATCATGTAATCATATTTTCATAATTTCCTGCTTCTCTAATTGTTTTAGGTCGGTAAAAAAGTTTCAAATAAAAGTTGTGGAACATAAAAATCTATATCGGCGAGAGCCATGGAATCTAACAAAAAAATTAACAAATGTTCAACGTTTTATCTGTAAAGTTAGGTTAGTTTATTTTTATTAGGTATTGATTGTAATTCTGTTCAAGTCAACAATTACCTAATAATTTAATACCTAAATACCACTTGAAAATAAATGACAAAAAAATTAATGTAACTCGACATCGTTACATATTTGTAAAAATCCATGGCAATCGCTATTTTTGGGACGATTTTCGACATTTTCGTACCTAATTTCTGCCCATACAAAGCACATAGAATAAATAATACTTATTGATGTAAATGCAGAATTTTATGCCTTACAACTTTTATTTGAAGATTTTACCCAAAATAATTAGGGAAGCAGGAATTACGAAAAAGTTCGTGAAATAATTATTTGTCCCCTGGAATTTTGTAAATGTCTTTTTCCTCTAGTTAAATATTTACGGCAATCTATTAAATAGAAAAATAAAGGCGCCGCAAAAGTGAGAGTGAATTCGTTTAGATTAACCTCAACTTCAATTCAGATCAATCCTGGAAAGTTCTAAGCCTGAAAGAGTCTTTGTGGAGTACCTACTCAATAGTTAAGCACATCACAATGCCGTGCACGTTGTCGAGTGTATTTGAGTTGTTCAATATCTTCGCAATCCCTAGACTCCTATATCACTGTTTATTCAAATATTCAAGACGGAAGGACGGACCTAAGTTCACAAAGATCGCAGAATAAAAATAGATATGGAGTAAACCACTTAAAAACATCGAAAGAACCCGTTTTAAAACCGATTAACCAGTATTTTATGTTTAAATCACAGTATAGTATAAATATAAACAGTAGTTGCAGTCCTCAACGGTGCTTTTGTTCTAGCGAGTCGATAGCACACCGGCTAAGCTCCACCTCCTGGTTTACAGGCGCGAAATAATAAATAACAAAAATATTCGCTCTCTGAATTGTTTACACATGAGCTGTGCAGGTAGTCGACATCAACAATAATGAAAAATTAACTGTTTTCGAAAGTTTTACCATCCTACGGAGAACTGCAAATCTAAATTGTAACTGTAGGTTTATTTAGTTTTGTATTTCAGTGAAATTATGGTAAAAAAATACTGTGACAAGGCGAGGGTAAGCACAATAACAGATAAATAACTTTTTATAAACTCTTCTAAATTATAGTTTCAATATTCATATTTTAACTCTGTTTATCTATTTAAGTCAAAATTCAGTTTAGACATTCTTATCATATTATGATAGTCATGACATTTATTTGTTGATCTTAAGTCTGGAAATTATTATGTATACGTGCCCTAGCCTATGCACCCCGTTCCCCTAAGATAATCCTATCCTGAAGATAGCGTTATGTTTTTAAAGATAGTCAGTATTAGTTAGCCATGGGATAAACATGGGAGAGTCGAAATTAGTACGTGGCGTCGGAAAGACGTGTTTTGGTTTGGACATGTAGTGTCCTTTAGTTTTAGGGCGACGCTCGCCCGCTGGGTTACGGAATGTAACAGTTTAGTTGTGTATGTTAGGCTTAGTGTTAATTAATAATAATGTAACCGTATAAATATAAAAGTATTAGTTATTAAATCAACAAGTTGCGTTCATGTCCGTAGTGTTCATTAGTGTAAAGTGTAAAAAGTGAAGTGTCTGTGTGTTCTTCCTTCTCACAAGCCGTGGACGCCAGCCATCAAAGCGTCCACCAGACAGTAAGTGTATCATCGTGGGGAATCATCATCATTAGTAATCAGCAGTATTATCAGTCAACTTCAGAGACCACCCCCCTTGTGTTACAATACACACATATACTCGTATCAGTATATTTATGCACTATCGGTCATACATAGAGCGACTCTGTAAGAACTAATAAAGAATACTCCCCCATATTTTAAATGTTCAATATATTTTCATACTTCTTATATAAAGTAAAGGTGCAATATTCATAAAACCTTAAATGTATAATTCAAAAGTATCGTACTAAATTTCACAAATACTTATATTTACTTTAAAAAAATAACCAGAATAACAATTTATTTTGAAGGAAACTTAAATTACTCAAAAAAATAAACAATGTTACATATTTAATAATTATCTAGAACAACTTGCACCAAACATCAAGGCCAAAATCTTTTAACATTTACGGGAAATTTGCAAAAATTATACTCACGGGATATTTCAAAAAAAAAAATCCGGCAAAAAAGGTACCAAAATTTCTCCCAGAAAATCGCGGATGAAAGAATTTCCGGGAATTTTCCTGGGGAAAAAACAAATTCCCGGCGGGAATTTTTTGGTGGCACATCACTAACCAGGAGGAGGAGCTAGTTAACACATTCGAATGGTAAAATATATAGGTACCTAAACAAATATATGGGAAATGCAAATATTATTTATATTTATTCTGTTTCAACCGGAATCGATATTTTTATTTACTAAAAAATCTGATGTGGCCAGCACATTACCTTCCGTCAGTTCTATGTATTTTGTACAAATTTCATACGGAAAGTTCCTTGTTAAATTAAATATTCTATTTCTTGTACATTACCTTCCGGCAGCTGCATGTATTTTATGCAAATTTCATAAAGAAAATTATTATTTTGTGACGTTTTCTATATACAGTGTAATGTATCTGCAGAAATAAAAGATTTATTATTATTATTATTATTATTATTATTATTATTATTATTTCTTGTACATTACCTTAAAGCAGTTGTATGTATTTTATACAAATTCCATACAGAAAGCAAAAGATCCTATATTTCCAGTAAAATTATAAGACACACACACTATGTCAATTTCACTTGACACTGACATCTTTCAATCAGTTTAATTTCTTTATAATTTTTTAACTCTATATCCATTTAATATTAAGTATAAAATGCAGTCAAATCGTATAGAGAATAAAATATTCTTTAATACTTATAATAACATCAAATGTGAAAAAATTATATTTAACATAGTTTTTTCAAGAAAAACTGTTAAAATCTTCAAATAAGGGTACTTCCGGTTGACCAATTGTAACCAAAATCTAATCAGCTCTTCATATGGATGTAACGAAGAAGTATACGAAAAAAAAAAAATTTTTGTAACTGTAGTATTAGAGTTATCGCAGACGAAAATTTTGTTACACACACACACACACGCACACACGCCCACGCCCACGCACACGCACACGCACACGCACACGCACACGCACACGCACACGCACACGCACACGCTCACGCACACGCACACGCATACGCACACGCATACGCACAAGCACACGCACACGCACACGCACACGCACACGCACACGCACACGCACACGCACACGCACACGCACACGCACACGCACACGCACACGCACACGCACACGCACACGCACACGCACACGCACACGCACACGCACACGCACACGCACACGCACACGCACACGCACACGCACACGCACACGCACACGCACACGCACACGCACACGCACACGCACACGCACACGCACACGCACACGCACACGCATACGCACACGCACACGCACACGCACACACACACACACGCACGCACATATACAGACATCATCGTAAAAATAGTAAATTTGTATTCTAGGGACCCTAAAACGTGCTTATTGATTAAAAACTCATCATCGAATTTTTTGACCAAAGACAATACATTCCTTACTTAAAGGTGACGGAAGGTGAAAAATGCGTTGAATTTATTCCATAGAAGCAAAATCGTTTGCACATTCCTTAGTCAATTTTTTGAGATAAAATTGATAGTCACTATGGAAATTTTAACTTGTCTTTTGCTTTTGAGGTACAGGCTAAAACTTGTTTATTGTTAAGTTTGAAAATATCTCGTATCTCGCTTAATATGAGATATACGGTAAAAAGGATTAAACAATTTTTATTTGGTATCTTATGCGTTATTATTATGTATATGAAACTGTAATTTCATGATCCTAGTGATGCACGCGAGGCAAGACGAAACGAGATATCATTCGACTCTAGATAGACTCAAAAAAATATAGTCAATTCATATAATTTTCAAATTCAACTGTTGACTCCACTCCCTATGCGGTGCATTTTTCACTGAATTTATGAACCAAAGCTATAAAGTTACAAATACTTTTTATTGCGAGACTCTCGCGAGATTTCTCGCTTCTCGCAGTTGTTATATCGATCTCGCCTCGAATTTTAAATTGCAACCTCGCTCTCGTTCTCGTCTCGCGTAATGCTACGAGACGAGACGAGATGCGAGAGTACTCTCGCCTCGTCGTGCATCACGAATGATCCCACTTTAACAAACCAGACAGGGGACCGATTCTTGAGCGTACGTCTATGGGAGTGGGGGTTTGGCATTCGTTTTGAACTTGTACTTGAAGTCATTTGTAGAAATATAAATTATTGTTATTATTCTAGGTTTGGTTTATACTATGGATGAGTTGGTATATTTAAATTTAATTCATGAATTGGTGGATGTCGAGGAAAATTATGTAATTGAAGAAGAAATCACATTTCAAATTCGTGATCCAGTAACGGAATTAAATAATATCCAGTTCATGAGATTATTTCGATTAAATAAAGATTTATACCAACATGTGAAAGAATTGTGTGAACCGTTTATGCGTCCCAAGAAACGAAATACCGATTTGGATATTTCTACAAGGGTAAATTTGTTTAGTGTCATATACTTTATTCAAAAGTTGTTCAAACGTACAATATTTATTTAGATATTATTAGCATTGAGGTTTTTTGCATCTGGCCGCTATAGGCTAGCAGCTACCAATTAGATATAGGTTCTAATTGGTTCTTAGGTGTTTCCTAACGTCCAGTATGCAAAGCTATTACAGAAATAGGGACTTATAATTTTAGAATTTTACTGTTACCATCTACTGAGTTCTGAAGTAGCCTTTTAAACAAAAACGACAAGCTCAAAGAAAGAGACAGCAAAGCACTACCATGACCTCTTAGATAGAATCTAAAACAGTATTTAACACACACACACACACACACACACACACACACACACACACACACACAACACACACACACGTACACGCACACGCAAAAGCACACGCCATTTACCGTTATTTTGTAGGTTTCTTGACCTGCTTAAAAACAAAACAGGCGATAAAAAGCAAGCATCAATATTGGAAAAATAACCTTCTGAAATGTATTTTAGAAGAAATGCGAAATGGAGGGCTATTTGTTTTACAAATGTAACGCATTTGTACTTGTAAGAAATAAAAGTGATTTTCAAACGTTGGATTTATATAAAAAAGTTTATGTATAATTCCTAAAAAAATTGATGTTGGAAATGCATTACCTCTTATCAAATTTATAAAAATATTTTATGTAAATTCCATACCGAAAATAAAAATATTATATACGAGTATTTCCAGTATAACTGTTTCACGAACATACTATGTAAATTGCCTGGTATTTATTAGTTAGACTTACGCATATATAAATAATATATTTAACTTTAAAAAACCTTAAGTGCTATTCATACAAAAATGCTGGGGGTTGTATATAGACCGGCCAAAAACTATACATATAGTTCTAACATGATAAACAGTAGCGATTTGCAAAGTACTCGCTGAAAAGTTGAAATGTGAGGCTCATTCAATCCTACTGCCGAGAACAAAGAGCATCCACTTGCTTTTTTCACGAGCCGTTACTGCGAAAGACGAAAGACAATTATCTTCTTTAGGTGTAGGTAAAAAGTTTATTTACAAGATTTTTTTATTAGTCTCAATATTAGTCTCCTTTTTAATTTTTTTTTAAATCAAATTATTAATATACGAGTAAACAGTAATAAAATATACTGCGAGACAAAATTATTGCGTCAAGAGAAACTAATTTTTATTAATTTAACTTTGTTTCATAAACTAAAATAAAATTTATAGATTTCATTTGATTCAAGTCACATAGCCTCCTGAAATAAAACAATCGTTTATATTTATATCGTAGAAATAATCCTTAATGACCAAGGAAATTTTAATAGTGAAAAATTCACGGACCTCACAAAATCTTTTTCGTTAATTAAAATTTCCTTGATCATTAAGGCCTATATCTCAGATTTAAATAATTATATTTGATCATAAATTAATATTATCATCGTTTGTGTGAAGGCGAAACGAAATTCATAATAATATGGTACATTGTCACGATGAGAGTATTCATCTACTCCGATTAGGAGAGTGTATACTACTACCAGAGTTGGGCAAAGTACCGGAAAGTAGTACTTGAAGTACAAGTACCAAGTATCTTGATGTTTTTAAATGTACTTAAAATACAAGTACTTTTTTAGTTTTTAAAGTACTTGAAAGTACCAAGTACTTGAAAAAATACTTGTAAATTTAGGTGCAAGTACTTTTTCAGATAATTGATATTTTTCTGATTATATTGACCTTAAACGGTGATTGTTGACAAAAATTTCAATATGCGATATTCATTTTGCTATTTAAAACAAGGGTTCCTCACTGGGACTGCCGTATCACCTAGCGATCTAATGACGTAAAATTGACGTCATATAATTGCCAAGCGATGCGAGAAGCTATACCGAGATGTTAGAATGACGTCATTTTTACGTCATGTGATCGTCAGGCGATACGCAAAGTCCTAGCACTGTAGTTAGGTAATACAAACATTATATGTATATGCAATATGCAGATTAGAATTAATTGATTTATGCCATAAAATTTGCAAATATATCTTTACTTTCATATTATCGCTGAAAATATATTTATTAATGAAATTCACCTGCAAAAGAAACACTGACAGACAAACAATTCTCATAACATTGTTAACTTTTAATTTATTCATCGAACTGTACTTTGAGTATATTTAAAGTAATTCAAGTACATTTAAAATACTTCAAGTACATTTAAAATACTTCAAGTACATTTAAAGTACTTCAAGTATTTTTCCAAGTATTAAGTACCAAGTACATGTGAATAGACTTACTTTGTCAAGTACAAAGTACTATAAATAGAAAGTACTTCAAGTACAGTACTTGAAGTACTGAAAATACTTGCAAGCCTAATAAAGTACTTTTCTTGCAAGTATTGCCCAGCTCTGGTAGACTACTACTACGAATTGTAAAAAGACTAGTGAGAGATTCACTGACTTCAGTGAGATCTTGTACTTCAGTTTTTAGTTGGTTAGAGCCTCCTTCTAGATATGAAGGGTCCTGGGTTCAAATTCCAGTAAAGTCCATGATCCATCTTTCTTCGTTTATTAAAACTTCCTTGATCATTAAGGCCAAGTTTTATGATTTAAATAATTACATTTGACCCCTTGTAAAATATGTATTATATCTAATGTTTTCTGAAATAATTTACTCCAGTGTCCAGTACGTGATTTCTTCGCAAATCAGAGGCCACAGAATTTTGGTTTTCACATTTTGTTTGGTTATCACAGCCGTATGCGTGCTGTTGTGGTGGTAATTCGGCGATTTATTTTTTACATTTTCGTGATATAGAGACGCTATGCATGAGGGGCCGACTTTCCAAAATGTGTGTGGGTGCTCATTGACACGGCGGGGGGGGGGTTTGTTGTAGTAAGGGGGTTGGGGTGTGGTCTTGCTGTCCTTGGCTTGTTAAATACATTTTGTAAATGCGATTGTAGACCGCGCGAGAAACGGTGTTATATTTTATTTCCGTTCCAAGATGTTTTTATTTTTGTTACTATTATCATTATTTAAATTTATTTTAGGCGTTTATTATTGTTGTTAATTTTAGAAGTAGACATGTCTCTACATATCTTCATAAAAACTTCGAGTCGAGAATATTAATGATCAGATGAAATGGTTTGACGAATTGTGGAGGTCGTACTTCAGCACACAGGCCAATTTCTTAGTATTTATTTTTCCGTTATATAGTTCTTTATTTTCTTTTTTATGATTAACTGTTATGTATAAATAACATACTTTACCATTTTTTCCCGAATAACATTTATTTTGCATATTTAAAAAATTTTGCAGCCATTTAAAATGTCCTATTTTATTTCATATGAAAGAAAAAACATCAAACAATATAATTATTAATGTCTCATTAAATATTTTTTTTATTAAAACAAATGTTATAAAGCAATATTTAAACGGTCTACGTATGTAGACCACGCAACTAAACTCGTCACAAAAGTCCGCGCGACTAACGAAGGACTATAGGTTCTATGAATTGGGCTGATTGATCATTTAACCATGTGCTCACATGTCTTTTAATTTCTGTGGGTGCCGAGCACCCACAGGAATTTTAGTGTGCGTGCTTGAGCCCCGGAGCACCCACGTAGTCCGCGCCCGTGCTATGCATAAATGGAGAAAACGTATATTACGAATTATATCAGAGAGATAACAGCAAGAATAACAAAGTAAGATTAATAATTCGAATTACAACAAACGATATAAATCAATCCAAACGACATCAATACCATGATATTTACTGGACGATAAGAAAAATGGTAATGAAGAGGGAAACAAAAAAAAAATACTGGTTATCAAGAGGACATCGTGCAAGGAAGTTTAGAGAGAAGGAAGAAATGAAAAGGTTCTGTTAGACGACTTAGGGTCAGGACAAGGCTGGATGAAAGAAGTCATCAAGAAACGGGGGTTAATTTAATATGATGTTTTACCAATTGTAATGTATGAAATGTAGATTCTAAGCCAATTTGGCACGAATAAATATAATCTAATCTAATAGAAAAATACCAAAAATGTGTATCAGTATTTGACACCATACATGCGGCTGCAACATGACCTAAAATCACTATAATATGTTATATAATCGTATATGGTTATTTACTAGTAAATTCATTATTAGCAGTAAAATTTAAAAAGTACTATTAACGATTTATTACAACATAGGTATATATTAACTTATATACTAAAAACATTTTTGTTTATTACTGTAATTTAAACTCAATTGCCAACTACTATAGTTATATATCTAAGGCTAAATTGAATAATTAAATAGTAGATGAATATAAGTGCTATTTTTAAATGATTTTTAAATCAAGAAATAGTGTTCTACCAATAGGGTACTATACCATAGTCAAATATTAACTATCTTAAATAAGAAGACGAAAATATACATAAATTAATGAGTATTAGTGAAAAAAATTTGTTTCAATATTGATTAGGTCGCAAACTACAAGCGATTAAAGTTGATTACTAATTAGGTATGACGCGTTAGGTCCTAAGAATTTGATTGGTCGCCTGATTTTAAAAACGAGATTCGCGCGTCTGCTGCGGTCACCTTTGAAAGATTATGAACTGTCACGTTGTTGTATAACCCAACAAAAAAATTACAATTTTATGTTTCATGAATTTGTTTAATTATAATATCTCGTAATATTAACAATAATAATGTAATTATAATTAAATCAATTTGTAATATGTATTAATTAAATTAATAATAATATTAACTAATCAAAACAAGCAAACACTAGCGCCATCCGCCGTCATACTTTGTGTCATAATATTGTAAAACTGTTTCAATGTCCTATAATTTATTAAGAAAAAAATGATTATTATTTATGTTATTTATGGTTAATAATAATTTCTTCGTAAATATAACATATAAGTTTTTATACAAAAATATTTCAGCTATGCAAACATGAAAAAATCTGTTCTCTCTAGAACAGTCTGCAACTGAAAGTACCAGCTACGTCACGCAAGAAATTCTTAACTTTAAAAATTAATATCTCGCTTATTACTTAAAATTTTTAAGTCGCGTTTGCACTAAAATTCTTATTTCATCCTGTTCTTACAGAAAAAAATTTAAACAAAAATTGGTATAGGACCCTATTGCTCCACGGCTGGGCTGCAAATCTACCGCCTTAAACTATTAAAATGTAGATAACATTTTTTTTAAACTCGTTGACTTTCCAATTTTTATTTGCATTTATTTAAAAAACAAAAGGAAAGAAAATAAATAAATATATATAAAAATATATTAACGGCTTATTACCCATTGCTGGGTGTGCCAATCTGCTTTGTACACAGATATCGGTAATGATGAAATATTTGCAGCGTGCGGGCGCTTACCAGGTGTCACCTCTCGGGCACACATTGCTGGCGTGGAGAGTGTAACACAGGGGCCAGTTCTGTACCATTTAAAATTCGAAATATTTGGCGTCGGTCGGGATCGAACCCGATTCTAAAAGTAAATACAAATAATAATAAAATACATATTTAAAGAACGAAAACAAACTTTCTTTATCATGCTCAGAAGTTGCTGAATTACTTTAAATTTCAAAGCGTTTTATGTTATTTATTTTAAATGGATATGACGGCTTTTTACTCTCTGCTGGTTGTGCCAGTCTACTTAACGCAAGAACAATATACTCGTATGAGCCCTCGTCAGTAAAGTTCATAGGCCTTTCAAATTTAATGAAACATGTTCTTCAGATTTCCACAAGTGCTAATGACTTGAATTTATGAAGCTTGTGTAAAATATAAACTAATTTTACGTCTCACACTGGTTACAAACATGTAGTATTTTTTGTTTATGAAGATGTATTATAAAATTAATAATTTATGAATAGGAACTCTTAAAAAGTGATACAGACCTGTAGTTGTAACCACCATTTTAAGAGATAATTCCTACGTGGCCGCGTGTCTGGTCGCGAATCTGTGGAACCGGGTTCGATCCCGACCGACGCCATATATTTTTCGAATTTTAAATGGTACAAAATTGACCCCTGTGGTGTACACTCCGCGCCAGCAATGAGTGCTTGTGAGGTGACGCCTGGTAAACAACCGCACGGTATAAATATGTCATCATCATTACCGATATCTGCGTACAAAGCAGATTGGCACACCCAGCAATAGGTAATATGCCGTGATGATATATTTTATATATTTATTTTTTATTCCTACTTGCAATATTTTTTTGCAAATTTTTCCAGTTTCCAAATTTCGTATTTAGTCTTAAGCCTATTTATATTATAAAAGTTTTTAATTCTTATGGATAATTGAAGAAGAATCATTTCACCATACGGTGCTTGCGCAGTAGTCAGCAGAGTTTAATAATATGTCTACTAACTACTAGTATCTTGCTACTGGGTTGGCCATTTCATTTTGTATTGTTGAAGTTAACGTTTTTTGTGCGAAGTTCACCCTGTTATTTGATTTCTACAACCTGCAGATTACAGCGCGGCTGAATTTCATCGGAGAATGTGTATTTGTATTGTGTGTGGAGAAAACTTCATGAGAAATAGTCCCGGGTGAATATGGTGTCGGAAGTTTCGAGAACGATAAACTGAGTGATATCCATGATGATGGAACTGTTTCAGAAGTTCGGATGGGGGTTCTTTGACCACCCTCCCTTCAGCCCGAACTTGACACCAAGTTAATTTATTTGCTTACCCGTAACGGAAGACTAATGAAGAGACGTCTTACAGAAGATAGTATGGCATAAATGTGCAATTAACTTTTGTGTATTGAAGTTTTTTTTTGCCAATTTACCGGAAGTAGAAAAAAATAATAGCTCTCGAACCTCGATATATTATAGTAATTAACACATTAAGGGTGTTATAAGGACAATAACGTCTGAGGTGAACAGTATATTTTCCAAGGCCTCTGTCCCGAGGTATGTACGTTGACCAAAGACAATATGGTCCGTTTAATTCCCGTGATGCGTTCAACGTTTAACGGTCGACTATATTTTTTTAATATTCTACAGATTACGGATCAGAAAATTTACAGAGTAGGTAGACTATGAACGCTTCTGCATGTTTTTTAGGCTTTATTCCAGTATCAATATCAATTTCTTGACAACATTACCATATCAACAACTCATAACAAGCGCTTGGGTATTATTTGCTATATAACAGTCAGACGTTAATATATCTTGATGTCTAAACTAAACTAAAGGAAATACGATGTCACGTTAAAAGAAACTTTTTGTGAAACTTTGGGGGGACATCACAGATGTACATTCGTTTTTCCAAAATTCTCATAGGGCTCTAGATAATGAAGAAAAACTGAATTTTGTAGATTTTTTCTTTTTCATATAATTTGTAAACTATTAGTTTCTAGTATGAAAATTAGATGCGTTAAATTATGTTTATATTATCTTTTTTACCTTCCGTCACCTTTAGGTAAGGAAGGTATTGTCTTTAGTCAAAAAATTCGATGGTGAGTTTTTAATGAATAAGCACGTTTTAAGGTCCCTAGAATACCATTTTACTACTTTTACGATAATGTCTGTGTGTGGGTATATATATATATATATATATATATATATATATATATATATATATGTGTGTGTGTGTGTGTGTGTGTGTGTGTGTGTGTGAGTGCGCGCGCTTGTGTGTGTGTGCGTGTGTGTACCAAATTTTCGTCTACGATAACTCTACAATTCCAAAAATTATAATTCTTTCGTATTCCTCTTCGTTGCATCCATATGAAGAGCTGATTAGATTTTGGTTATAATTGGTCAACCAGAAGTACGCTCATTTGAAGATTTTAACAGTTTTTCTTGAAAAAACGATGTTAAATAAAATATTTTTACATATAATGTTATTATAAATATTAAAGAACATTGTATTCTCTATACGATTTGACTGCATTTTATACTTCATATTAAATGGATATAAATAAATAAATATATCATCACGGCATATTACCCATTGCTGGGTGTGCCAATCCGCTTTGTATGCAGATATCGGTAATGATGATGACATATTTGTACCGTGCGGGCGTCACCTCACGGGCACTCATTGCTGGCGTGGAGAGTGCACCACAGGAGTCAATTTTGTGCCATTTAAAATTCGAAATATTTCGCGTCGGTCGGGATCGAACCCGGTTCCCCAGATTCGCGACCAGACACTCAGGCACGCAGCCACGAGACATGGATATAGAGTTAAAAAATTATGAAAGTGAAGTGATACTTTGCTTGAAGCTCACTGCTATTTTAAACATGGAATTGGCGGGAGGTCATGTGCTGGCCTCATCAGATGTTTTTAAAATTTTACTCGAAATATAGGATCTTTTTGCTCGAAACTGTCTGTATGGAATTTGTATTAAATACATACAACTGTCGAAAGGTAATGTACATACAAGAAATTTAGAATCTTTTGCAAGAATCTTTCTGTATGGATTTTATAGAAAATACCGCATCTACCGACTGTGTTCGAAAAAACAAGTGGTAAAAAGTTACCGTGTTCGAAAATTGTTCAATATCTACCAGATCCATCTATCGGATTCATGAAGAATCTAATCTCAAAAAAAGGCGAAGCGCGTGCGTTAAAAGTGGAAATGTGTTCAAAGTAGGACTCTGCTCAGTTTGTTAACTACGTCAAATTTCTAACCTCTTTTAAATTTTCAAATGTTTTCATAGGTTATGGATCTACCCAGTTTACTAATTGCGTTCTTAAAATATCGATTCCGGTAACTATAACCTGATAAAAAGCTGTTTACCGGTAACAGTTCACCGGCAGAATTTTCGTAAATACCTCATATAACTGACGGAAGGTAATGTGCTGGCCACATCAGATTTTTCTGTCTAAAATCAAGTTTCAATATTTAGATGCTTTTAACTATTTAATTACTTTTCTGCTTTTGCCGTAATCAGGTGCATGTACCCTTACTTTTAGACGATACTGCACGAGTATAAGATATAAAAAATTGATATTGACAGGGATGGATTGTGCTACGTTAACAGATTTGTAAAGTCAAAAGAATTGGTCATATATCAAAACTGAAATTTCTAGAATTTATTGGCAGAATTTGAACATAAATAAACGAAAATAATATAGTTATAATCGGAAAAACATTTATTTTTTAGAAAGGAAATCGATGTTGAAACGCTTCAGTAATATTAAACAAGAATATTTATAATGTTCATATCACAGGTAACCAGCGTCGCACTGGCCATTGTGGCGCTTTGCCGATCGCCACAGGCCCACCCAGCGAAAGGGTCCAGTTTAAACTAAACCTGTAGCCTGTAGCTTTCATAGTTAATATTGTTAGTATAATAAAGAGAAAAAATATCTTAAAGAACTGATTGTAGATCAAGTGTATAACGTAATTCTGGAATCTGACTTTAACCAGAGAACAAGCGTAAGTCAAAGACAAATACATGCTAATATATGCATACTTCTATCCCTGTGTTCACCCCAAGCTAGACGTCACATCGGTCGTCAACCAATGTATTCTAGAAATAGTGCTCAATGGACATGGGCAAAATCTACAAGTATATGGATATAAAATTTGGGTTTTAAATTCTTTGTGGTTTGGTGTGATGTTTGGCTTTTCACATCGACTTTCATTAGCAAATTCATAAAAAAGATTAAATTCAGAGTTAACTAACTCCATTTTTATTCTACGTTAAAATTTTTGGTATGAGAACTATTCATAAAACAGAATCAGGTTGGAGTTAAATACTGCAAGTGTCATTTTAATAACATTTTTTTTTTCACTTTAACCGGAGCCTCCGAGATACTACGAGCCTACAACTGGCGCGCGTGACGTCACGCTAGTGGCCCAACTTTTGTACAGAGTTTAATGGGAGATGCACACTTTTTTCAAAGTATTGCGAAAACTGTGACAGATATGAAAAAGTGTATATAAACAATATTATAGATCATAAAATTATTTATCAAAATGCGTTAACAGAACATATTTATGTTCTGTAGTTTAGCTGTAGGAAGCGTAGGAAATAACAAGGTCAGATGACACATCTTAACTTTTTTCAAAATTTTGCGAAAACTGTGACAGATATAAAAAAAATGTATAGAAACAATATTATAGAACATAAAATTCTCTAACAAAGTGTGTTAATATAAAATATTTATGTTAAGTCATTTAGCCGTAGGAAGTGCATAAAATAATATATGTAAAGATACATATTGACACTTTGTTTTCCCACTTAGAAATTTTTAAAATTCTGTATTAAAATGGTCTCTCAATTGGGCAACTTTTGTAACTTCTATTTCTCATCAAGATCCCCATGCAGGAAATACTTGAATAAATCTGTTTTCATGTAAATTGTCATTACCACGGATTCTCGGGTTCAGCCTGTATACTTACTTAGGTTTACATTTATTAACAAAAAAAATCTGATGTGGACACCACACAACTTCCTTGTACGCAAGACTAATATGAAGTATAGACTCAATTAAAAAATTGCACGTATTTGACGTAATTTGACATTAACATCTATTTTTTATTTTTTGTTTATTTTTTGTCCTAATCCATAGCAAGCTTCATTACAAAAACCAAAAAGTATATAAGTTTTAAATTTACATATCTCGGTTATACAAAGGGCTATTTTAATAATACTTGATGTGCTAGACTCATATTTGAAGCATTTATTTCTAAAATCAAAATGAAACCATTTTATTTAAGAAAAACTGTTAACAACTTTAGGTAATATATCACTTCCGGTTAGCCTGTTTTAACCAAAATCTACTATGTTATTCCAATTGACATAAAAGTCTAATATACCAAATTTGAAAAGTTTTGGATTATATTTTAATATAGTTTTTCATTAAAATCTATTATAGACTTCAAATAAAGTACCATTTCTGGAAATTATGTAATGACTAATGACCAAAAAGGGATGTGCACAACTAGACGTTATAGCAGTCCTAAATACAAAATTTCTACTTTCTACGGCTTACCGTTTTTGAGTTATGTGAGATATGTACGTACGTACAGAGGTCACGACGAAATTAGTCAGAATGGAATCAGGGGTGGTCAAAATGGATATTTCCGTTGAAATCTCAAAACCGAAATTTTTGGCGATTACAATACTTCCTTTACTTCGTACAAGGAAGTAAAAACGCTCATTCAAAACCATCTTTGGTTCATTAATAATATTTTGTATGGCCCAGAATAGGGGGCCCGAAAATCCGAATCGCCACACAATGAAATATGTCCCAGTCCAACACTGCAGGTAACCAATAAATAGATTTTGGTATCTTATGCGCATTGTACATTGTAGCTGTAGGTTGTAAGTCTCTTGGGTATATATCATACACAAAGATATTTATCTTAACTAAGTAACTATATAATAATTTTGATTCTAAACAGATCTTAGTAGTATACGAGTATTATGTACATATTTTAGTCTTGGAGGAATACCAGACGATATCTCAAATGTATTTACAAACGGAAATAAAGAATATACAACTCAAACACATAAAATACTCGTAAATATATTATTAGTATGACTGCTTTTATCAATATTTTGAATATTGCAACGTTATTCATACAAAGTTAGGCCTCTATCACATTGTACTTTTTCAACTGTATTCATAGCAATAGTTATACCCGACATAACTTTAAACTTGTTTTTACATGCCGGGTTTAGCAAAGAATCGTATTCATAACACTTTCATGTTTAGGTTTAGCTTTTACTAATTGGTAATAAATTTAAAGCAAGAGTTACTGAGTATAAATCGTTCAACTAGTTGGTGTAAGACCAGTCAAGCATACAGACTTAACCTCATTTCAGTTTAAGATTTACTGTGGATAATTTTTATTAAATATAATAATAATAATAATAATAATAATAATAATAATTTTTTAACTAGGTTAGGGCATCAACTGCTGGGGTTATTAGCCCTTTTTTTAAAATTTATGTATAGTCCTAAAAATATTACATACATGAAAGACAAATTCCATACCCATAAAATATTTTATAATAAATAAGTATATGTACATACTTATGTATACGTATACATACATACATGCATGTACAGTAGCATATACATATAACTGAAAAAATAGAGAGGAGTACAAAAATCTAATATAGGAAATATAAATGAGATAAAAAATAGAGAAGAATGCAAAAATCAAATATAGAAAATATAATTGATATGAAAACTAATTAATTCTATAACTTTTTATAAATATTAACCGCACGTAAAAACTTTAGAATATTGTGAATCTTAACAGAGTTTGTTAATATAACAGAAAGGTTTTTATCTAAAAGATATAGTCGCCTGAGTGGATCATACTGATAACGACATAGAAATGACACCACCCACACAACAAACGCCGCAAGTAGCACAAAAAACGGCAAGCTTACAATTACTTAGATTACATTTAGATGTTATTCCAAATTACGATGGTAACCCCCATACCATGAACATTTTTCTAGAAGCATGTCAAAATTTAGTAGATACATTTGGCAGTGCTGATGTCATTCTAAACAATTTCCTAGTCAGAGACAACTCTTGGAAAGTTAACAGGCCGAGCGATGATCCTTATCGGTTCTCGCATTGAATTAAAAACATGGGACGAAATAAAAACTAGTATCAAAGAAAGTTTTGGAGACCAAAGAAACTTAGATTGCCTAGTAAAAGACCTTATCGCATTAAGACCCCAAAAAAACGAAACCCCTTATAATTTTGGAATGCGATGCCAAGGCGCAAGAAGTTTAATCACCTCTATATTAAATTGCTGCACATATACAGAAGATGAGAGGAAAATTCGACAGTCAAATTACGACGACCTTGCACTAAAGACTTTTATAAGAGGTTTACTTCTATTCACTCAAAATAATGTTAGACTCAGAGACCCCGACAAACTCGAGACAGCTATGAGTTTAGTAATCGAGGAAGAAAATTTGCTGTATACAAACCAAAGACAAAACACACTTAATATGCATTCTAATTTTAAACCTGCACAAAGAATTGTTCCTACAAGAAATCCGAATATAAACCACATTCCTCAACAATCCAGCTACAACAATATCCGTAGCATGTCAAACAATACCCATTTCAAACAACGGCCATTATTACTACCACCCCAAATAATGCAAACGACACAGCGACTACCGCAACCTCAGTCTCGCCCGAACCAATTCAACCCACTCCAAAGACCTGAAAATTTCCCACAATACCTTTCGAGGCAAAATACACCTCAACACCAACAACCAATGTACCATCCTGAACCAATGGACACCTCATCCGGACATTCACGAACACGTATGAGTCCCCAACAAAATATTACTGCTACACAACTTTTTACTCAAAAGATAAATAATATATGTGAAAATCCAACTGAATACATATCCCAGATTCCTTTCGAATACGACTCCTATGGAAACCTCTAATATGATGCAAACACGTACGAGAACAATGACCCATACTCTACCGAATGTGACGTAGATTATGAATACTCAAGTTACAATACTGATAACCCCGAGTCAGAGCAAGTTTATGGAAACGATGAAATAAATTTTTCTCAGGCTTCCAATTCCAAGAATCCTACCGACTGCGCCAATTATGTAGGTGACAACGAAAATGAGTTTTTTAAAAAGATTTCAATTGGACTTTATTGTACAATTACAGATGGTTTTCGAATTTACAGACAATAATGACAAAGTTACATTCAATTCTAAGCTTATATACTAATTTTTATGCTGATGCGCATAAGTGTCCTCTTCTTGTAGAGTAAGCAGGACCGGACTCGTAACTTACGAGTAATTTGACGAGGGTACACGGTCTAGACTTCTAGATGCTTCTTCTTAAAATCTCTTCAAATAGAAGCGTATGTGTAGAACTTTCACCATCACCATCACAATCATCTGAACTACCAAATATCACTCTATCTACTTGTAACTCTTTCGACATTTTATTTGAATAGAGCTAAAGTCGGATTCTTTATTCCACTTCTAAATTATTACGATGATAGGAAAACAAAGAAGTCATATGCATGGGACAAACACTATTTTATTACGAATACTCTTTCTCTAGTCACATACCAAGTACAATTAATCCCCAAATTACGTATATCTCATACAAATTAATTAACTTCTATAATTTGTAGCGTAACAAATATTTTCATTTGGACGTAAAGACTGTAGCACTTAGAGTGAGTTACACTTTTATGCAATTTGTATCGATTGGAGTGCGCCTGCAAATTTTGTCCATGTGGGTACATCACTAAGTTTGAATTGAAATTCAATCTATTTTTTTGTCTCATTAAATTGATTGATGTAAACAAGTAAGCGAGTGAATCGGTATTTAAGATTTGCACATGCTCTTGTGTATTTGGTATTGTATGAGAACATTTGATAATGCGTCTCGTGATTATTTATGATTTTAGATGATATATTTAACCCTCGGATGGTGTGGTGGGGTGTAACACAACTACTTAATTGATGTATTACTTTCGAAATACGCATGCTAGTGCCATGTAAGTTCCAGTAGCTTCAAATAAAATTGAAATGAAAATATTTAAAGTAATATGATTACCCTTACTATTACGCATGTTTGGGTATGGTATACCCCACCACCCTAATGGCGTAACTATTCGAACAAAGGTAGAAAGTAATACTATTTTTAATATTTGTTCTATTGATCTTATATTTTACCATATTTAGTTGTGTTTTGACCAATTTACTTATAAAATTACCTGCGAGCAAGAGCAGGAAATATACTATTAGCGATATGGGAAGAAGTAAGGTTAGATCCTAAGTAAATGTTGTTTTTATAACTTTTATATATTTTCAAAACAAAACATATAATCACAATGAGTACATTGTCTTTTCATTTTATTGTAAGCAAGCTAGCAGAGTCGTAACAATTTTTTACTTAGTTTATTTTCACACCATATCAGTCTTTATATACATTTTGGGGTATATCATACCCCACCACACTGTTCACGTAATTATTTTTCAGCACACTGTCCGAGGGTTAAAAAAAATAATAAAACTTTTATTACAATTCAGCGTAAACAGTAAGTATAAAGAAAAGGTGTTCAATTTGAAATTTTATTTTATGGATCCATATTTATTAAAAATAATAGTATGTTATTTAACTGACATTTAATGTAGGCTATATTACATGAGAATGAAGTTTGGAATACGAGCCGTAGACCGTAGATGACTATTGTAACATTGTAACCATCCGAGAGTAATAACGTATGTAACATAGGTTTTAAAAAAAATTTACGCTCCAAATTGTATTACTAAATAACGTCTAATCTTGTCACTGGACATATAAATACATACCTAATAATCGTTTTATATTATACCATCTTAAAATTGCCAGAAAAAGTTTTGAAAGATATTAAACAAACTTGAAATACGCAAATCTGTTTATAGGTTATTTGAACCTGAAATTGTTAACGTTTTTGTTGACCAAAATATTGGACAGACGACTATTTCCCGAACTATACGGGGATATGAAAAAAGGGTAGTGTCTATTAAAAAGTGGGCGAACCGAACTTTTGCTCCCAAATCGAATCAACAGGCTCATTCAAATTGCTCAAGACAAAGTTAGAACATCATCGCGATAATTAATTTACAATTTTAAAGATGATTGTTAGTAGGAATTTGGTCTGCAATGATTTAAAATTTCGAAAAAGAAATAATCTAATCAAATTGACTGCGGCGCACTTCGCCTAGCTTCAGCGAATATCCACATACGGCGGAGCATTAAGGAGCCAACATTTTATGGGAAAAATCTGATGTGGACATCACATGACTTCCTTGTACGCAAGACCAACAAGAAATATAGACCTAATTATAAAATTGCACGTATTTGACGTAATTTGACATTAACATTTTTTTAACCGAAAAGTAATAATTTTTAATTTTACATATCTCGCTTATACAAAGAGCTAATTTAATAATATTGAATGTGCTAGACGCAGAATTTAATTCTCCAAAACTATTATTTGAAGCATTTATTTCTAAAATCAAAATAAAACCATTTTATTCAAGAAAAACTGTTAACAACTTCAAGTAATATATCATTTCCAGCTTTCAGTTAGCCTATTTTAACGAAAATGTACTGTTATTTCCATTGACATAAAAGTCTTATATACAAAATTTGAAAAGTATTGCATTATATTTTAAAATAGTTTTTCATTATAGGCTTCAAGTAAAGTACCACTTCTGGAAATTATGTAAGTACACAACTAAATGTTATATTAGTCCTAAATACAAAATTGTCTACGGCTTATCGTTTTTGAGTTATGCGAGATACGCACATCCGTTGAAATCTGGAAACCGAAATTTTTCGCGATTACAATACAAGGAAGTAAAGAGAGAGAGAGAGAGAGAGAGAGAAAGAGAAAGAGAGAGAGAGAAAAGAGAGAGAGAGTATAATCCCTCAAATTTTTCTCAGGAGCAATTGATTGAAGACTTTTGGGCATTTAATTTTGGTAATAGAAAAGTGTACAACAATGGTAGGGAATACAAAATGAACAGTTACACACAAAAATATTTCTGACGATCCGGAAAGTAAATTTAAAATCGTCTAGAGACAAAAGTGACAAGGTATTATAAAACTGCGTCGCATTGAAGATACTAGTTACCTATCAGTGCTGTAAAATTAGATTCCTTAACTCCTTAACAATCAAAAAAAATATTTCTATTTGGTAAACTTTCTCTCAAACCCTTTTTTACATACGTTATAGCCATTATGTGCGAGTCAAATACATGCTATACTTCATCTACAACTATCAATTTCACAGATTATAAATAACATATGATAAATATGTTTTTGGTGGTTGTGTTACAGACGTTGACATTACAATGGATTGCATTGATGTCAGATGTCATTTCTTTATTATATCTTGTTCCATTTAAGCCATTCTATATTGGAAAGCAAAGGGCATAGTTTTGACCTCTCTGATTGGCTGAAATTGGAGACATGGGACAAGTTTATCCAATGTAATTTCGGCTACTTACAACTGGCGCTGATCGAGCGCCATCTACTGCATGGCTTAAATGGAACAGAGCGTAATAAGTTTAATTATCTAAAATATTTTAAATTTATTAATCAATATTTACCTACAGACGTTTATAAAAGTATCAATATTACAATAATCCGTATTTGTTTGATTTTTTGGGTATTTTGCATTTATCCGGTGAAAGTGATTAATTAGTTAATTAGTTACCTAAAAGAAAGATATACAACAATGTGTAGGAGCATAGACGCCAACTTTTCTATTACCCAACGGGGGCCAATTATGTTTTCAATAATAACTTTTTCTTATATTTTTTATTTCATGAAATATACGTGTACGAGTATATCTTAATAATAATTACAGAAAAATTAAATAAAATACATTTTAAGTACGTAAGAATCTTGGGTCTTGTTCATTGTTATATTATTTTAAACATGTTACACTTAACAGTGAATTTTTTATTTAAATAAAGCTATTCGAAATTATATTTAAATCGAAATCATTTGTAATCTTTACACAACAATTAAATATAGCGACATTATTTAACTTATCTTGTGGATTTAGTGGCCACCTATTAAATAAGTTCCAGAAGAAACGTGACCAGTGATGCAAATACCATGATTTAAATATTTTTAATTGAAAGATAGAAGCAAAAGCGCTAAAAAAATTATAGTGTACCTAGGGGGCCAAAACATACTTTCGCCCCTTCTATATTTCCTCGGGGGGGGGGGGCACGCCCCCTTTGCTCTCTTACAGTCGGCGACTATGTGTAGGAGGAAAAAGTTTGCAAAATAAATTTTATAACACGCCAAAGACTCATCATGGGGCCAGTCAGAACTAAACGTCATCGCGTAGAAGAAAATGGACCGTTATATTTATTTTATTTTAATTTTAATATATACACCAATGACAGGCTAGGAAAAATAATAATTTACACATATATAAAATATTGCATGTTGCAAACTACAAAACAATGAATATTTACAAACCTAAATCAATAGACCTTTTCAATTTAACGGCTATCTCTTTCTATCTCTGAGTATAGTAAGTAAAATGGCGCCTGCAAATGTTAACTGGGCTGTCAAACAAAACGTCATAAATATTGTAGTCACTAATATACCAGTTTTCTCTGTGAAAGTTTGCATCGTTTGACATTTTAGTTTTTATAAAAGGTTTTGTAACCTCTTTTGAGGTTTTTTAAAGTTGTCAAAGACTTTCCTCACATATTAAATGTATATTTTTTAAAAAACAATTGCTATGCACATAGTAAGTAATATGGCGATATTTTCTATCTCTTTAAATTGAAAAGGTCTGTTGTAAGGTTAATAATTATTTTACAGAATTTATTAAGTGAAATAATTAATTAGCTCTATTTATTAAACATGAATGTTAAAGCAGTGGCGTTCCCAGGATTTTGGTTTAAGGGGGGGTGCATATAGTGGAAATTTATATTTATACATATACAGGGTTTTTCAAATCGTATGTCCGGATTTTAAATTGCTCTCAGGGAATTTTTAAACATCTGGATTGACAGAAAAATAATTAATGTTTGACAATTAATCGTGGAAAAATTCACAGTTCAATAATGCATAGAAATTATTCAGCGATATTATAAAAATTCGAGTTCTGTAATTAGTAATTTCGGCCAAAAAATCATTTTCTGCGTCGAGACTCATTTTTGTCAGAACCGTTTTGTAAATAAGCAAAATTTCCGTATTGATTCACAGTACCTATTGCAGCCAGAAAAGTCAATGTTTGATGCGGAGGCATCACCGGCCTTTACTTTTTTTAAACCATGGAGGGTCAAGCATTAATCGCTAATGAAGAGAGGTATACAGCAATGATAAATGATTTTTTGTTGCCTTTTATGCTTGATATGGACCTTCAATAATTTTTTTAAAAAAGACGGCATTACCTGTCGCATATGTGGTGAAATAATCGCTGTTTAGCGGGAAAAGTTCCCTTGGCTCTCAATTTCTCAAAAGCATCAATTTTATGATAGCTTCGCTGGCGTGGATTCGGCGAGTCAACCAATAGGATTGCTTGATTTGCAAACTCGCGCTACGGTGTGGATTCGGTAGCGCGGCTCGAAAGTTGGAAATGAGTCAAGTTTTGAAGCCGGCGCGCATGCGTACATTGTGTTCTAATGTGTCATTCTGTTTTGGTTATACTTGATATAAGTTAATAACACTATAAATATGAACAAAGAAGATTTTGAAGAAAAATTCATTCGTGCTGTGGAATATAGGCCTGCATTATATAACATGCAGCATCCGAACTACAATAACACACGGATGGAATGTGGTATAAAGTAGCAAAAGGTACAAATAGTGAACGTAAGTGTTCACATGATTTACAACATAAATATTTTATTATGCACGCACTTTATAATTTTCAGTTGATCTATATCAGAACTGATAAAAAAATATTCGGCATAGATATAAGGAGGAACTGAAAAAGAGGAAGTTAATCTGTGGTTCATAAAATGTATTTTTTAATATACAATAAAAATAAACGTCGTATTCTTCTTTGCTTTTTCATTTATTTATTTTAATTTATAAAATATTATTAAAATCACTTGTGACAGTTCGAATGACATTTATATAATTCAAGAAGAATGCACAGCGCAAGCGCGATAACAAACTCGAGTCACGCCGCGCAATTTTGGCAAATATTAAGTATTAAGTCGCGCCAGCAAAGCCACGCTAACCACGCCAGCGAAGTCATCATGAAATTGATGCTGAAATTGGCCGCCATGATCGTATGATTTAATACCTCGAGATTTTTCTCTGGGGTTATTTGAAGTCAGTCGTGCATGCCAATAAACCAAGGACAATTCAAGAGCTGAATGAGAAAATACTACGTGAAATAGCCGGTGTCAAATATGCCAAAATATTATTGAAAATTGGACTCTTGTATGCGAGCCGTCAAACGCTTCCGTGCTGGTAATCTCAATGATACTATTATCTATTATTAATGTCAATGATTACACTATCATTAAATAATAAAAGTTAATTGGAAGTTTAATTCGTTTGATTTTTATCTAATTTCAAAATCCGGACATTAAAAATGAAAAACCCTTTATAATTTTTGTGTATTTAGTTTTTGCGTATTTTTATAAATATATACATACATTTTGAATAATTTAATGTACCTATGTAAATATTAAAGACATTAAACAAGAAAATAGCTAATATGTTTGAAAGTGGTTGTCTCTCCCTGGAAATTCCTCCGCAATATTTTCGTCATGCCAATTTTTTACATGATAACAATAATGTTTGTCAGCAAAGAAACACATACCACTTTGAACATGTTTTCGATGGAAAGCAAAAATACAGTTTTTTAAATTAAACTTAAAAGTTTTTTATCCAGGATTATAATCAGTGATGCTGAATGCGAGACCAAGACCAAGATTGGAATGATCTTGGTCTTCCATCGACGCCCTCAGTCTTAGTCTTGATCTTGTTTTTACACTGCGTGTCTTGCTCTTGGGTTTGGTCTTGCTGCAAGAGTCTTGTAGTCTTGCTTTTACTTACACTAAGTTTAATTTTTCGATATTCAATAATTTAAAATTTCAAAGATGGTTCAAAGCTAACGAGTATATTACAGAAAGAGAGAATATGGTAAAAATACTTAATATTTAAAAGACAAAAATAAATTCAAGCACTATCTACATATTCATATTTCATCGTAATGTTAAGTCATGATTACACGACTAAATTAAATACTGGTTTTTATTTCAGATTTGAATGAAATATGAAACAATACTGTACATATTTTAAATTATTAAATTATAAATTGATTAAATTTTATAAATTCTACCGGTACTTTCAAGTGTTCTAAACATCTAATTTCAAAAGAATATAATAAAATTCAATATATGGCCGGTTTTATAAACGCCCAAGTAAATTTACTGAGCACTTAAATTTAATGAAATCAACAAAATCGAATTAGTGATTGATATATGACATTAATGTCAAATATAATGCCAGGCTTAAACAAAAAAATGTGTATCGAAATTTTGACAGCAATATTAAATTAGTCATTTGACATATTGTTTCGATACGATATTGTCAGTTTAAGGAACGCTTAATATTTAAGTGTTAGCGATGCAACCAGCCATTAAATCATTGCTGTCAAAAAATTTGTGTTGCGTTTGTCTGTTACATTAAATTTACTTGGGAAGTAAATTTAAGTGGTGTTTTATAAAACCGGCCCCTAGTATAATAAATATTGTGAGAGGAATAGAAAGATGGAAAGAAAAACAAATAATAATCGATTAGGCATATATAAACGAAAAAATATTTATTCAAGTTAAAAATGAAACAAAATGAAACCATCTTTTCTGAATTTTAACTTTTTAAGTTGCAGGACTACAAGAAGTCTTGTAATTCAGTTTTGTTCTTGCAGGCTTAGTCTTGGTCTTGATCTTGCAACTTGCAAGTAAATAGTAAGTCTTCATCACTAATTATAATTATAATCCGAGATAAAATTTTGTATATATGTATACCGGGCATAAATACAATAATTTCTAGTACATAATTCATAATGGATACAGTTTGTTGGGTATGATTATTATACGTGTAATGTCTATATTTTTATTTTCTTTTTATTTTGATTTCAATTTGTAACGCACGTGTTCCCCTACGAAAACACTAATCGAAATAAAATATCCCAAAAAGAGTAAATAGAACGCTGATTGCAAATGATCCAAACTTAGAGCCTCTAATTCGTTATCTATAACTGTAAATATTTTTACTGAAACTTCTTTCAACCATTTTGCATACAAACCATTAGATTGAAATAACAGAATATAATAATTTATCTTATCCAAAATTGGGAAACCTCTTCTCGTGTAGTAACTACACCAAAATAGTAAATGGGTATCTTCAAATTTATACAGCATGAATTTACCATTGGGAAGAGTGTAGAATTTCTTCATTAGGAACTCTACTTGTTTGCTATTCTTCAGAACTGCCGTGTCTCTTTGATAAGCTGTACGATTTAGACAATGAGGAGTTAAAGGACAAAGAATAGTATTACTCAAAATTATTTTGTCAACTAGATTTTTCTTGTTCAGCGAATCAACCAAAGTAGCATGCATAGATGGTTGTAAATCCGATGCAATTAATTCTTTTACATTAGTTATTTGGTGTTCATATAACGGTGAAGTTAAAATACCAGTCAAGTCGCATTGATGAGCAGTAAAAAGTATTAAACTTGAAGTTGCCCAAATTATGAGAACCATTCGTATTTTCCAACTCTTTGGCGTAGCAAACGATCCTTGTAGTAACATATAAAGCGACCCCATAATACAAAGAGTTAAAGATTTGTAAGATGGTCCTTCTTTCTTTCGTCCTAGGACCCACCAAAACATTCCGTTTATAAGAAAGGCAATTAGTATTGTCAGCCACACAATGGGACTGAATATAACTGTCAAATTTTTCCATTGTGGTATTTGTTGAGCTGTAGGAACCCACCAATGTACACTGGAAGTAACGTGGCATACGGACGCATCCAAATATAAAACCATTGTGTCGTCTGTTGCCACCATACCTGCATGGTTGAAAATAATGAAGGTGATTCAAGTTTTTAGTTGTTATAAAATAAATGTGTCCACGATTTATACACTTTACGTGATGCATCCGACGTTATCGTCACATATATGTCAAGTCTATACAATATCGAGCAATATCTTTGTATTTTTGATAATTTATGGACCTTAGTTCGTGCAATAAATGTCTGGACAAGTTTTGCATCGAAATAAGAAAAAAATACGACTTTTTTATGACCGAGACACTGAGAGTAACAAATAACAAATATCTTTGTCGGTCCCTTTGCTAAAAATAAAATAAAATTATGTCATAAAAAAAATATAATATGAATATGAAACATGAAATATGTATTATAGTTATCTAATAATCTAATTTTAATAAGTATAAATTTCATCTTCACTTAAGAGACTTAAAATGAAAACTAGCGATAAAGTTTCCCCCATCGCCTACTACATCCATAATTATGAAATAATAAATTATAATTATGGACGAAAATAAGAAATACATTCATTCATATTTTAATTTTTTGTGTTTACTATCATTATATAAAAATAGGTATGTTTATATTTTTTTGTGTTTTATATATTTTGTTTGTGCGTAGAATAAATATTGTTATGCCGCCGTCAGTCCTACACGTATCCTATTATTCGTTTCCCCACGAAACTATCAATGAATTCGTAATAATAGCGCGGACTCTGACTCTTAGCCTCATTCAAATACGAAATTAGTAGTTAGTTTTAGTAGTTGTGGTTTGTGGTAATAAGTAATAGATAAAGATTAGATATGTTCATTTCGCTACCTTGCGACTTCGGTTTACTGTTGCGCCCATAAACTTTGCATGGAGGCGGCAGTAAATCGTAGACGCAAAGTAGCGAAACGAACAGACCTTTTGGTAAACAGAGTTCACAATACATAAAATTAACGATTACGAATAAGTATTATTGTTCGCAAAATAGTATATTTGATTCAGAATTGTTAAAAACTTGTTTAATTTTATACTTCTTGTTTAGTAGATTTGACTATTATTTAATATTTTTGTATATCTTAATTTTTTGTTACCTAAAAAAAAATCGCGGACATTTTCTTACACCTCTCGAAAATTTATGCATTTCTTTCCCGGGCTACATAATATATTATATAATTAATAAAATAAATAAAAATTAACTTATCTACTTTCTGGTTTTCCATTGCCTATAAAATAGAATTGAAGATTTTTCCCACGTATATTTTTTATTACATGTATGAATATGGTCGTATTATTTGACCAGATATCTACTTATTTCTTTGTAAAATATTTGAAGAAATATAGCATATAAATTATTAAAAATTCAAATAATAGCTCGATTTTATGTAAATTTGACATATATTTTGTAAGCAAGGTTTTAGGCGGTAAGATTGGTGCGCCGCGTAGCGGATTTTTAGGTAAGATGTACAAATCGCGGACATTTATATCGAACAAGTTAAAGTTACCGTACCTGTTAGAATATCGGCTTCGCTGTTATTCAAAGATTTGTACATATCTGTAAAACTTCCGTTTGGAAGGAGAGTTCCCCAAGTATTTGTGGGACTTTGAGTATAATATCTTGTAGAATTTATTTGCTCCAAAATCGTATCTATGACTGTGAGTTCTAATCCCGCTTGGTAAGGTTTTTTTTTAGGTGCCGTGATATTAATAACGTAAGGAACAATTACTGCAGATAAGATGTTTATTTTGCAACCATTTATTTGGGTAATTTTTTGTGGAAAAAATGTTTCTGAATCTTCTGCGATTTTGACAGGAGTGTAATTTGTACCACAACTTCCGTCACCATATGGAAAATGGGTATATACTTGTAACTCCAATTTTGTTACGAGTATAATGTTGATATTTTGTAAATAATATTTCCATGTTATTTTGAAAATATCTTCCATTTTTACTGCTTCAGTAATGATGATATATTTAGCTAAGTGGTCACAGACGTTACGGTCGTATATTTGTTTTAAAATATAACTGATGTTATCAATTGTTTTAATTGTTATAATGTATGTATTGAATTTTTTAAATATACTTGATGATGAATTGAAAGATATTAGAGTTTTTAATTGTACTTTTGCTGTTATATATTCAGTAACTTCATTTTCATAAAAATATATTAATAATATATTATCCTCTTTAAATTCATGTAATATTTTTTGCAGATATTGAAATTTCTTTTGATTTGTATTTACCAAACTGTTGAAATTGATCTCGGTTTTAATTGGTAATATTGAAAATGTTACTAATACAAGTATTGCGAACATTTTCAAACCAAACTGTGATCAAACATTTTAAACTTTTCATTTTATATCTGTCAATTTGTCCAAGAACCTGTAACAGTATATTTGATATTCCATGTTTTTTTTTTGTATTCAGTTCGTTATGCGAATTCATCGTGTGTGTTGCACTGTGCAGTATATAAAATGCTGATAGTGGTTACACGTACTCTGCGTACCCACAGTATGTTGTGGCCTACATTTTGTGCGTAAGGTTCATTTATGTTCAATTTGTGCTTCACTGTGCAGCATTTAAAATTAATATGATATTATTAAACATTTTTCTAATATGAAGCTATCATACGTATATGGCACGCCGTTCAAACATATATATATATATATATATATATATATATATATATATATATATATATATATATATATAATTGTAATAATTGTAATATTAAGTTGAAAATTCGTGAAATTATTGGGGGATACTAATTCTATGGATTACAGTCCAAATTTAAAATGTATAATATAAAAATAAGGAAATTTGGAGAATTTCTAGGATTGTTATTCCCGCAAAAAATGGTTACGAAGTAACAGCTTAAATAGCATAGTGGTACCGTGTGCGCCTAGTAATAAACATAACTCTGAGACTGGGTTCGGAACAAGCCAGCAGTAAAATGTAATTCTTATTATTAAAATTTTTTTTAGGGAGCGCATAGATGCTACCTGAGAGTAGCATCTATGCACGAATAAATATTTTTTTAGGGGTGCATAGATATTACCTGAAAGTAGCATCTATGCACGATTAAATTTTTTTTAGAGGTGCATAGATGCTACCTCTAAGTAGCATCTATGCACGATTAATTTTTTTTTAGGGTTGCATAGATGCTACCTTAAAGTAGCATCTATGCACGATTAAAAAATTTTTTTAGGGGTGCAGAGAAGCTACCTGAAAGTAGCATCTATGCACAATTAAATTTTTTTAAGGCTGCATAGATGCTACCCTATATAGGGCATAAATACACTAATTACTAGTACATAATTCATAATGGATACAATTTGTTATATATATATATATATATATATATATATATATATATATATATATATATATATATATATATATATATATATATATATATAAGGAGATAAATTTTAGTGGGTGTATCAGTGGGATGTTTTCTGGGCTTAAATTTGTTTTAGTAGATTCTTTTAAAATCTGTCAAGCTTTCGTGTATTTGGATTGTACACTTCATCAGGACGGTTTTGTTGAAGTTATTTGAAAGTCATTGATTTACAAAAAAGAAGAAGAATTTTGAAAATACATTAAGGTTTACAATGTCATAAAGATAAAAACTTATATTAATTTTGACAAAAAAATACATGGTTTTTTAATTCGTCGCAATAGTACAAATCCAAATACACGAAAGCTTGACAGATTTTAAAAGAATGTACTAAAACAAATTTAAGCCCAGAAAACATCCCACTGATATACCCACTAAAATTTATCTCCTTAACTAATCGACAGTGACGATTACACTCCACACACACACACACACGCACACACGCACGCACGCACGCACGCACACACACACACACACGCACGCACGCACGCACGCACGCACGCACGCACGCACGCACGCACGCACGCACGCACACACACACACACACACATATATATATATATATATTTATATATATATATACATATATATATATATATATATATATATATATATATATATATATATATATATATATATATATTTATATATATGTTTTATTTGAAATTAATCTTGTGATATAAAATTTACTTTCTATTCTATTTATTAATAAAAACAAGCTAATGATTAAAATATTTAATTTTTATTGAATAACAGAAAAATAATTAATGTTTGACAATTAATCATGGAAAAATTCACAGTTCAATAATTTAAAGAAATTATTCTGCGATATTACGAAAATTCGCGTTATGTAATTTGTAATTTCGCCAGAAAATCATTTTCAGACTCGAAACTCATTTTTGTCTGAACGCTTTTGTAAATAAGCAAAATTTCCGTGTATGGGCTATTGCAGCCAGAAAAGCCACTGTATGGTGCGTAGCAGTGTTGTATGTCTACGCGTAAACTATGATAGATTACTTACATGCATAAATAATGGAAAGAATGATGTCAAATGAAGATAATAATAATAATAATAATAATAATAATAATAATAATAATAATAATAATAACAATAATAATAAAGATTTAGCGATATACATCTGGTTTGATACTTACTTAATCTGACAATCCAGTAAGACTCAGTGATTAAAATAGGAATTAGAAAAGCAAATGAAAATTTAAAAAAGCTAAATTAAAGCAGGTAAAAGTCAAATACAAAGCACTATATACAATGTTTGTTTAAAAATGTAATCAAATACTAGTGTACGATGACTTGAATCGCACAGGTAAATAAACTAATTGATTTATATTACAAATACAGAAATATAAACAACTAAAAAAATATGATGTGGCCAGCACATTACCTTCCGTCAGTTTTATGTATTTTGTACAAATTCCACACAGAAAGTTTTTTTGCAAATGGTACCATATTTCCAGTACATTACCTTCTGTCAGTTCTATGTATTTTGTATAATTTCCATACAAAAAGTTTTTTGTAAGATTCTATATGTTTTCAGTAAAATTATGACTCAAACATATTATGTAAATTGCACTTTGCCACTGACATTTGTCAATCAGAATTTTCTCTCTCTAACACTACTATGTAATTTACACATTCTATAACTGAAAACTGTAACAGAATGACATTCTGTCATACTGTTACAGAATAATATTCCGTAATAGACAGGCACAGACTACTAGTTTTTCAATTCATCCATTTAAAATATATGGGAAACGCAGTTCTTTTCAAAATCAAGACGGCTTTGCTTGGCGCTTTGTCTCTTTTATTTTCTCACCTCAACTGCCTTAACTGTCAAATTATAAAAGAAATGATTACAAAATCTAATTATACGCTTTGTTTTACGCGTTTTGAAGCTTTTACATGGTAAGTTAAATATAAATGATTGCTTTTATAACATACTAATAATATTTTATTATTTTTTGGAAAAATGTCAAGTGATGAGCAAGTATATTTTTTAAATAGTGTTAGAGAAAGTATAGTCTACAACTCGTACGGAATAGTATTTCCGCCACTCGCGAAACCGTAGATCTCGCCTACGGCTCGGGCTACAAACTTTTCGCTCGCGCGGAAATTATCTGTTCCATACTAGTTATAGAATATACTATTATGTAGTAGATATTTCCACGTTTATAGCACAGCTTTCTTTATAATTTTTTAACACTATATCCATTGAATATGAAGTATAAAATGTAATCAAATCGTATAGAGAATAAAATATTCTTAAATATTTATAATTGGAAGGTTTTATTGGATAAAAAGCTTCAAATGTTGTTTAAAGTTGTTTATTATTATAACAACCAACAGACGATGTTTCGGCACATGGTTATGGCTATTTTCAAGTCATATAAAGTGAAATTTACATTCAGTCAAATTTTATTGAAATTTAAGTTACATTTTAAAACGACTATAATAATAAAAAAAATTACAACCCATAATTGAGTTTGATATTTTGACAACCGCCTGCGCAGGTCGGTGAGTCAACATTAAATGTGAAAAAGTAATGTTTAACAGCATTTTTTCAAGAAAAACTATTAAAATCTTCAAATTAGGGGAAGCATATGCGATAATGATGGATATAACACGTTTGTCTTTTAAAAATTCATATTGTTACGACTAAGGACATTCCATTTTAATACGATGCTCGTTGTTGACAATAATTTCGCTGTTACGTAAGTTTATTTATTAATTCGAATATATTACCTTAATTCATAGCCGCACGAATAACTTTATTTTCTGTCAGTGTCACTAGCACTGACACTCGGTCAGTATCTTATTTTTCACATATTTGGTTTTACATTTGCTAATAAACTTAATAGTTGACTTAGTTTTGAATTTTGAATGCTTTTTCTGTAACATATTTTTATAATAATACAATAACAGTAGTATCTTATGTACCTTCAAAAAGAAACTAAGTAAACGACAGTACTGAATTTGAAACAATGAACAAAGCTAAATTCTTAATTCATACAATTCACAGATGACCTTGATCGGACATCTTCAAAAAAAATTACTGTGCATGTGATTATTATACGTGTAATGTTCTATATTATTATTATTCTTTTTTATTTTAATTTCAATTTGTAACGCACATGTTCCCCTACGAAAACATTAATCGAAATAAAATATCCCAAAAAGAGTAAATAGAACGCTGATTGCAAATGATCCAAACTTAGAGCCTCTAATTCGTTATCTATAACTGTAAATATTTTTACTGAAACTTCTTTCAACCATTTTGCATACAAACCATTAGATTGAAATAACAGAATATAATAATTTATCTTATTCAAAATTGGGAAACCTCTTCTCGTATAGTAACTACACCAAAATAGTAAATGGGCATCTTCAAACTTATACAGCATGAATTTACCATTGGGAAGAGTGTAGAATTTCTTCATTAGAAATTCTACTTGTTTGCTATTCTTCAGAACTGCTGTGTCTCTTTGATAAGCTGTACGATTTAGACATTGAGGAGTTAAAGGACAAAGAATAGTATTACTCGAAATTTTTTTCTCAACGGGATTTTGCTTGTCCAACTCATTAGCCAAAGTAGAATGCATAGATGGTTGTAAATCCGATGCAATTAATTCTTTTACATTAGATATTTGGTGTTCATACAACGGTGAAGTCAAAATACCAGTCAAGTCGCATTGATGAGCAGTAAATAGTATCAAACTTGAAGTTGCCCAAATTATGAGAACCATTCGTATTTTCCAACTCTTTGGCGTAGCAAACGATCCTTGTAGTAACATATAAAGCGACCCCATTATACAAAGAGTCAAAGATTTGTAAGATGGTCCTTCTTTCTTTCGTCCTAAGACCCACCAAAACATTCCGTTTATAAGAAAGGCAAATAATATTGTCAGCCACACAATGGGACTGAATATAACTGTCAAATTTTTCCATTGTGGTATTTGTTGAGCTGTAGGAACCCACCAATGTACACTGGAAGTAACGTGACATACGGACGCATCAAAATATAAAACCAATGTGTCGTTTGTTGCCACCATACCTGCATGGTTGAAAATAATGAAGGTGATTCAAGTTTTTAGTTGTTATAAAATAAGTGTGTCCACGATTTATACACTTTACGTGATGCGTCCGACGTTATCGTCACATATATGTCAAGTCTATACAATATCGAGCAATATCTTTGTGTTTTTGATAATTTATGGACCTTAGTTCGTGAAATAAATGTCTGGCCAAGTTTTGCATCGAAATAATAAAAAAATACGACTTTTTTACGACCGGGACACTGAGAGTAACAAATAACAAATATCTTTGTCGGTCCTTTTTCTAAAAATAAAATAAAATTATGTCATAAGAAAAATATAATATAAATATAAAACATGAAATATGTATTATAGTTATCTAATAATCTAATTTTAATAAGTATAAATTTCATCTTCACTTAAGAAACTTAAAATGAAAACTAGCGATAAAGTTTCCCCCATCTCCTACTACATCCATAATTATGAAATAACAATTATAATTCTGTACGAAAATAAGAAATACATTCATTCATATTTTAATTTTTTGTGTTTACTATCATTATATAAAAATAGGTATGTTTATATTTTTTTTGTTTTATATATTTTGTTTGTGCGTAGAATAAATATTGTTACCGCCGTCAGTCCTACACGTGTCCTATTATTCGTTTCCCCACGAAACTATCAATGAATTCGTAATAATTGCGCGGACTCTGACTCTTAGACTCATTCAAATACGAAATTAGTAGTTAGTTTTAGTAGTTGTGGTTTGTGGTAATAAGTAATAGTTAAAGATTAGATATGTTCATTTCGCTACCTTGCGACTTCGATTTACTGTTGCGCCCATATACTTTGCATAGAGGCGGCAGTAAATCGTAAACGCAAAGCAGCGAAACGAACAGACCTATTGGTAAACAGAGTTCACAATACATACAATTAACGATTACGAATAAGTCTTATTGTTCGCAAAATAGTATATTTGATTCAGAATTGTTAAAAACTTGTTTAATTTTATACTTCTTGTTTAGTAGATTTGACTATTATTTAATATTCTTGTATATCTTTCTTTTTTTGGTACATAAAAAAAATCGCGGACATTTTCTTACACCTCTCGAAAATTTGTGCATTTCTTTCCCGGGCTACATAATATATTATATAATTAATAAAATAAATAAAAATTAACTTACCTACTTTCTGATTTTCCATTGCCTATAAAATAGAATTGAAGATTTTTCCCACATATATTTTTTACTACATATATGAATATGGTCGTATTATTTGACCAGATATATACTTATGTCTTTGTAAAATATTTTAAGAAATATAGCATATAAATGATTAAAAATTCAAATAATAGGTCGATTTTGTTTAAATTTGACATATATTTTGTAAGAAAGGTTTTAGGCGGTAAGATTGGTGCGCCGCGTAGCGGATTTTTGCGTAAGATGTACAAATCGCGGACATTTATATCGAACAAGGAACAAGTTAAGGCTACCATACCTGTTATAATATCGGCTTCGCTGTTATGCAAAGATTTGAACATATCTGTAAAACTTCCGTTTGGAAGAAGAGTTCCCCAATTATTTGTGGGACTTTGAGTATAATATCTTGTAGAATTTATTTGCTCCAAAATCATATCTATGACTGTGAGTTCGAATCCCGCTTGGTAAGGTTTTTTTTTAGGTGCTATGATATTAATAACGTAAGGAACAATTACTGCAGATAAGATGTTTATTTTGCAACCATTTATTTGGGTAATTTTTTGTGGAAAAAATGTTTCTGAATCTTCTGCGATTTTGACAGGAGTATAATTTGTACCACAACTTCCGTCACCATACGGAAAGTGGGTATATACTTGGAACTCCAACTTTGTTACGAGTATAATGTTGATATTTTGTAAATAATATTTCCATGTTATTTCGAAAATATCTTCCATTTTTACTGCTTCAGTAATGATGATATATTTTGCTAAGTGGTCACAGACGTTACGGTCGTATATTTGTTTTAAAATATAACTGATGTTATCAATTGTTTTAATTGTTATGATGTATGTATTGAATTTTTTAAATATACTTGATGATGAATTTACAGATATTAAAGTTTTTAATTGCACTTTTGCTGTTATATATTCAGTAACTTCATTTTCATAAAAATATATTAATAATATATTATCCTGTTTAAATTCATGTAATATTTTTTGCATAAATTGAAATTTCTTTTGATTTGTAATTATCAAATTGTTGAAATCGATCTCGGTTTTAATTGGTAATATTGAAAATGTCACTAATGCAAGTATTGCGAACATTTTCAAACTGTGATCAAACATTTTAACTTTTCATTTTGTATTTGTCAATGTGTCCAAGAACCTGTAACAGTATATTTGATATTCCATGTTTTTTTTGTATTCAGTTCGTTATGCGAATTCATCGTGTGTATTGCACTGTGCAGTATATAAAATGCTGAATGTGGTTACACGTACTCTACGTAGCCACAGTATGTTGTGGCCTACATTTTGTGCGTAAGGTTCATTTATGTTCAATTTGTGCTTCACTGCGCAGCATTTCAAATTAATATGATATTATTAAACATTTTTCTAATATGAAGCTAACATACGTATATGGCACGCCGTTCAAACATATATATATATATATATATATATATATATATATATATATATATATATATATATATATATATATATATATGTATATATCAGTTAATTGTGAATAGTATCACTCCAGTGGAAAATATTAAGTTGAAAATTCGTGAACTTATTGGGGGATACTAATTCTATGGATTACAGTCCAAATTTAAAATGTATAATATAAAAAATAAGGAAATTTGTAGAATTTCTAGGATATATATATATACCGGGTGGCGCTCGAAATCCGTTACATAGGCATTTAACATGGGAAAACAGTTCTTCCTAGCGCGTTGCCCCCCAAATTATTTTAGAAAAAAATTCCTCAAATAAAAGTTATAGAAACTAAAATTCTGCATGTAAATCAGTAAACAAAATTCATTTCGTATGTTTAGTAATTCCAGAAATTGAATATGAAAATTTTGAAACTTTCAGTTTAATAGTGCTAGCCATGGGATTAAAACAAAAAACTCAAACAAATGTGAAGATTTAAATGTCAAATATTGTGATTTTTTGTCAAGAAAAATGAGTATTTGAACAATATAGAAGAATTAAATTATTATTCTGCTTAAGAATTTTACGTTATGATAATTTTATTAAATAAATAAAAAGTAAATTAAATTTTATGACAGATAAACACACGTTTGTTTGTTAAGCTTTTTGTTAATTCCATGGCTATCACTACTTTTGAGTAGATTTTCGACATTTTCATACCTAATTTCTGCTGTTACAAAGCATGCAAAATTAATTTTGCTTATTGATACAAATGCAA
>OY720454.1:43919453-43926953 GCA_963082715.1 Harpalus rubripes
ACACATACACACATACACACATACACACATACACACATACACACATACACACATACACACATACACACATACACACATACACACATACACACATACACACATACACACATACACACATACACACATACACACATACACACATACACACATACACACATACACACATACACACATACACACATACACACATACACACATACACACATACACACATACACACATACACACATACACACATACACACATACACACATACACACATACACACATACACACATACACACATACACACATACACACATACACACATACACACATACACACATACACACATACACACATACACACATACACACATACACACATACACACATACACACATACACACATATACACATACACACATACACACATACACACATACACACATACACACATACACACACACACACATACACACATACACACATACACACATACACACATACACACATACACACATACACACATACACACATACACACATACACACATACACACATACACACATACACACATACACACATACACACATACACACATACACACATACACACATACACACATACACACATACACACATACACACATACACACATACACACATACACACATACACACATACACACATACACACATACACACATACACACATACACACATACACACATACACACATACACACATACACACATACACACATACACACATACACACATACACATACACATACACACACATACACACACATTTATTATATTATTATTTATATATGTTTTATTTGAAATTAATCTTGTGATATAAAATTTACTTTCTATTCTATTTATTAATAAAAACAAGCTAATGATTAAAATATTTAATTTTTATTGAATAACAGAAAAATAATTAATGTTTGACAATTAATCATGGAAAAATTCACTGTTCAATAATTTATAGAAATTATTCTGCGATATTACGAAAATTCGCGTTATGTAATTTGTAATTTCGCCAGAAAATCATTTTCAGACACGAAACTCATTTTTGTCTGAACGCTTTTGTAAATAAGCAAAATTTCCGTGTATGGGCTGAAAAAGATTCACAGCACCTATTGCAGCCAGAAAATCCACTGTATGGTGCGTAGCAGTGTTGTATGTCTACGCGTAAACTATGATAGATTACTTACATGCATAAATAATGGAAAGAATGATGTCAAATGAAGATAATAATAATAATAATAATAATAATAATAATAATAATAATAATAATAATAATAATAATAATAATAATAATAATAACAATAATAATAAAGATTTAGCGATATACATCTGGTTTGATACTTACTTAATCTGACAATCCAGTAAGACTCAGTGATTAAAATAGGAATTAGAAAAGCAAATGAATATTTAAAAAAGCTAAATTAAAGCAGGTAAAAGTCAAATACAAAGCACTATATACAATGTTTGTTTAAAAATGTAATCAAATACTAGTGTACGATGACTTGAATCGCACAGGTAAATAAACTAATTGATTTATATTACAAATACAGAAATATAAACAACTAAAAAAATATGATGTGGCCAGCACATTACCTTCCGTCAGTTTTATGTATTTTGTACAAATTCCACACAGAAAGTTTTTTTGCAAATGATACCATATTTCCAGTACATTACCTTCAGTCAGTTCTATGTATTTTATATAATTTCCATACAGAAAGTTTTTTGTAAGATTCTATATATTTTCAGCAAAATTATGACTCAAACATATTAAGTAAATTGCACTTTGACACTGACATTTGTCAATCAGAATTTTCTTTCTCTAACACTACTATGTAATTCACACATTCTATAACTGAAAACTGTAACAGAATGACATTCTGTCATACTGTTACAGAATAATATTCCGTAATAGACAGGCACAGACTACTAGTTTTTCAATTTATCCATTTAAAATATATGGGAAACGCAGTTGTTTTCAAAATCAAGACGGCTTTGCTTGGCGCTTTGTCTCTTTTATTTTCTCACCTCAACTGCCTTAACTGTCAAATTATAAAAGAAATGATTACAAAATCTAATTATACGCTTTATTTTACGCGTTTTGAAGCTTTTACATGGTAACTTAAATATAAATTATTGCTTTTATAACATACTAATAATATTTTATTATTTTTTGGAAAAATGTCAAGTGATGAGCAAGTATATTTTTTAAATAGTGTTAGAGAAAGTATAGTCTACAACTCGTACGAAATAGTATTTCCGCCACTCGCGAAACCGTAGATCTCGCCTACGGCTCGGGCTACAAACTTTTCGCTCCCGCGGAAATTATCTGTTCCATACTAGTTATAGAATATACTATTATGTAGTAGATATTTCCACGTTTATAGCACAGCTTTCTTTATAATTTTTTAACACTATATCCATTGAATATGAAGTATAAAATGTAATCAAATCGTATAGAGAATAAAATATTCTTAAATATTTATAATTGGAAGGTTTTATTGGATAAAAAGCTTCAAATGTTGTTTAAAGTTGTTTATTATTATAACAACCAACAGACGATGTTTCGGCACATGGTTATGGCTATTTTCAAGTCATATAAAGTGAAATTTACATTCAGTCAAATTTTATTGAAATTTAATTACATTTTAAAACGACTATAATAATAAAAAAAATTACAACCCATAATTGAGTTTGATATTTTGACAACCGCCTGCGCAGGTCGGTGAGTCAACATTAAATGTGAAAAAGTGATGTTTAACAGCATTTTTTCAAGAAAAACTATTAAAATCTTCAAATTAGGGGAAGCATATGCGATAAGGCTGGATATAACACGTTTGTCTTTTAAAAATTTATATTGTTTCGACTAAGGACATTCCATTTTGATACGATGCTCGTTGTTGACAATAGTTTCGCTGTTACGTAAGTTTATTTATTAATTCGAATATATTACCTTAATTCATAGCCGCACGAATAACTTTATTTTCTGTCAGTGTCACTAGCACTGACACTCGGTCAGTATCTTATTTTTCACATATTTGGTTTTACATTTGCTAATAAACTTAATAGTTGACTTAGTTTTGAATTTTGAATGCTTTTTCTGTAACATATTTTTATAATAATACAATAACAGTAGTATCTTATGTACCTTCAAAAAGAAACTAAGTAAACGACAGTACTGAATTTGAAACAATGAACAAAGCTAAATTCTTAATTCATACAATTCACAGATGACCTTGATCGGACATCTTCAAAAAAATTACTGTGCATGTGATTATTATACGTGTAATAATCTATATTATTATTATTATTCTTTTTTATTTTAATTTCAATTTGTAACGCACATGTTCCCCTACGAAAATATTAATCGAAATAAAATATCCCAAAAAGAGTAAATAGAACGCTGATTGCAAATGATCCAAACTTAGAGCCTCTAATTCGTTATCTATAACTGTAAATATTTTTACTGAAACTTCTTTCAACCATTTTGCATACAAACCATTAGATTGAAATAACAGAATATAATAATTTATCTTATCCAAAATTGGGAAACCTCTTCTCGTATAGTAACTACACCAAAATAGTAAATGGGCATCTTCAAACTTATACAGCATGAATTTACCATTGGGAAGAGTGTAGAATTTCTTCATTAGGAATTCTACTTGTTTGCTATTCTTCAGAACTGCTGTGTCTCTTTGATAAGCTGTACGATTTAGACATTGAGGAGTTAAAGGACAAAGAATAGTATTGCTCAAAATTTTTTTGTCAACGGGATTTTGCTTGTCCAGCTCATCAGCCAAAGTAGAATGCATAGATGGTTGTAAATCCGATGCAATTAATTCTTTTACATTAGATATTTGGTGTTCATATAACGGTGAAGTCAATATACCAGTCAAGTCGCTTTGATGAGCAGTAAATAGTATCAAACTTGAAGTTGCCCAAATTATGAGAACCATTCGTATTTTCCAACTCTTTGGCGTAGCAAACGATATATACGAACATATAAAGCGACCCCATAATACAAAGAGTTAAAGATTTATTAGATGATCCTTCTTTCTTTCGTCCTAGGACCCACCAAAATATTCCGTTTATAAGAAAGGCAATTAGTATTGTCAGCCACACAATGGGACTGAATATAACTGTCAAATTTTTCCATTGTGATATTTGTTGAGCTGTAGGAACCCACCAATGTACACTGGAAGAAACGTGGCATATGGACGCATCCAAATATAAAAACATTGTCTCGTCTGTTGCCACCATACCTGCATGGTTGAAAATAATGAAGGTGATTCAAGTTTTTAGTTGTTATAAAATAAATGTGTCCACGATTTATACACTTTACGTGATGCGTCCGACGTTATCGTCACATATATGTCAAGTCTATACAATATCAAGCAATATCTTTGTTTTTGATAATTTATGGACCTTAGTTCGTGAAATAAATGTCTGGCCAAGTTTTGCATAGAAATAAGAAAAAAATACGACTTTTTTATGACCAAGACACTGAGAGTAACAAATAACAAATATCTTTGTCGGTCCTTTTTCTAAAAATAAAATAAAATTATGTCATAAGAAAAATATAATATAAATATAAGACATGAAATATGTATTATAGTTATCTAATAATCTAATTTTAATAAGTATAAATTTCATCTTCACATAAGAAACTTAAAATGAAAACTAACGATAAAGTTTCCCCCATCGCCTACTACATCCATAATTATGAAATAATAAATTATAATTCTGGACGTAAATAAGAAATACATTCATTCATATTTTAATTTTTTGTTTTTACTATCATTATATAAAAATCTGATGTGGACACCGCACACGTCTTCCTTGTACACAAGTGACAAGTGACACAAGACCAATATGAAGTATAGACCCAAGTATAAAATTGCACGTATTTGACGTAATTTGACATTAGCATCTATTTTTTATTTTTTGGTTGTTTTTTGTCCTAATCCATAGCAAGCTACATTACAAAAACCAAAAAGTATATAAGTTTTAAATATACATATCTCGCTTATACAAAGGGTTAATTTAATAATACTTGATGTGCTAGACACAGAATTTAATTCTCTAAAAAATTTATTTGAAGCATTTATTTCTAAAATCAAAATGAAACCATTTTATTGAAGAAAAACTGTTAACAACTTCAGGTAATATGTCACTTCCGGTTAACCAAAATATGCTATGTTATTCCAATTGATACAAAAGTCTTATATACTACATTTGAAAAGTTTTGGATTTTATTTTAATATAGTTTTTCATTAAAATCTATTATAGGCTTCAAATAAAGTACCATTCCTGGAAATTATGTAATGACCAGAAAGGGAGGTGCACAATTAGATGTTATAGAAGTCCTAAATATAAAATTTTAACTTTTTACGGCTTACCGTTTTTGAGTTATGCGAGATACGTACGTACGTACGTACGTACGTACAGATGTCACGACAAAATTAGTCAGAATGGATTCAGGGATGGCCAAAATGGATATTTCCGTTGAAATCTGGAAACCGAAATTTTTCGCGAATACAATACTTCCTTTACTTCGTACAAGGAAGTAAAAAAATCGCGGACATTTTCTTACACCTCTCGAAAATTTATGCATTTCTTTCCCGGGCTACATAATATATTATATAATTAATAAAATAAATAAAAATTAACTTACCTACTTTCTGGTTTTCCATTGCCTATAAAATAGAATTGAAGATTTTTCCTACATTTATTTTTTATTACACGTATGAATATGGTCGTATTTTTTGACCAGATATCTACTTATATCTTTGTAAAATATTTTAAGAAATATAGCATATAAATTATTAAAAATTCAAATAATAGCTCGATTTTGTTTAAATTTGACATATATTTTGTAAGAAAGGTTTTAGGCGGTAAGATTGGTGCGCCGCGTAGCGGATTTTTACGTAAGATGTACAAATCGCGGACATTTATATCGAACAAGTTAAGGCTACCATACCTGTTAGAATATCGGCTTCACTGTTATTCAAAGATTTGTACATATCTGTAAAACTTCCGTTTGGAAGGAGAGTTCCCCAATTATTTGTGGGACTTTGAGTATAATATCTTGTAGAATTTATTTGCTCCAAAATCATATCTATGACTGTGAGTTCGAATCCCGCTTGGTAAGGTTTTTTTTAAGGTGCTGTGATATTAATAACGTAAGGAACAATTACTGCGGATAAGATGTTTATTTTGCAACCATTTATTTGGGTAATTTTTTGTGGAAAAAATATTTCTGAATCTTCTGCGATTTTGACAGGAGTATAATTTGTACCACAACTTCCGTCACCATACGGAAAATGGGTATATACTTGGAACTCCAACTTTGTTACGAGTATAATGTTGATATTTTGTAAATAATATTTCCATGTTATTTCGAAAATATCTTCCATTTTTACTGCTTCAGTAATGATGATATATTTTGCTAAGTGGTCACAGACGTTACGGTCGTATATTTGTTTTAAAATATAACTGATGTTATCAATTGTTTTAATTGTTATGATGTATGTATTGAATTTTTTAAATATACTTGATGATGAATTTACAGATATTAAAGTTTTTAATTGTACTTTTGCTGTTATATATTCAGTAACTTTATTTTCATAAAAATATATTAATAATATATTATCCTCTTTAAATTCATGTAATATTTTTTGCATAAATTGAAATTTCTTTTGATTTGTATTTACCAAACTGTTGAAATTGATCTCGGTTTTAATCGGTAGAATTGGAAATGTTACTAATACAAGTATTGCGAACATTTTCAAACTGTGATCAAACATTTTAAACTTTTCATTTTATACCTGTCAATTTGTCCGAGAACCTGTAACAGTATATTTGATATACCATTTTTTTTTGTATTCAGTTCGTTATGCGAATTCATCGTGTGTATTGCACTGTGCAGTATATAAAAAGCTGAATGTGGTTACACGTACTCTGCGTACCCACAGTATGTTGTGCCCCACATTTTGTGCGCATGGTTCATTTGTGTTCAATTTGTGCTTCACTGTGCAGCATTTCAAATTAATGTGATATTATAAAACATTTTTCTTATATGAAGCTAACATTATATATATATATATATATATATATATATATATATATATATATATATATATATATATATATATATATATACAGGGTGTTAATCAAAAAGCGGGCCACAGGCGTTTAACATTGGAAATCAGTTTTTCCTTGCGCAAATGTTCCCAATTAATTTTAGACAAAAGTGTTTCAAATAAAACTTGTAGATAATTAAATTAGACACCAGCATCACTAAACAGATTTTATTTTGCATGTTTAGTAACCTGTAAAATCCAAATTGAAATTCTATAAATATTGCTCATTTGTAGTGATAGCCATGGAATTTAAACAAAATTACAAAGAAATGCATATCGTTTGAACTGTCAGAAATTCGTTTTTCAAATAAAAATTACTGATAATTATATTCAATCCTAAGTCCTTA
>OY720454.1:43931953-43951953 GCA_963082715.1 Harpalus rubripes
AAAAATATTTGTAGTCTATGGGGGGATGTCGGCCCTAGAGGTGGGCGCGTGAGTAACTTTTTGTTCACGATCATGCACGCTCACGCAACTAAAAATGTAATCACGACCAATCACGAACGACTTTATATGTTTGATTCACGCTCACGATTTTATTTTGGCACTCACGCCCGATCACGCCCGGCGGGTCACGTTCGTGTTACGTAATTGTTCCTATGTACATTTAAGCCGGTTTAACATAGTGATAAGTTGTTAAAAAATTTGTTAACAAATTGTTAATAGGTTAGGTAACAAATTGGTTTCATTGGAAACAAATGTTTATGGATAAATAGGATGTTCTATTCCATCACAAATATCATTATAAATTTGGTAACAAATTTATTAACAACATTATGATCGTGTCAAACGGGCTTATAGATTTGTATATCTTTAGTGAAATCGGAGCAACTGTGTGTACCTACAATTTTAGGTACAACAACACTATTTTGATGCAAAAACTACTGTTGATGACATATTTGGACATACTAATAATAACAAGAATATAAAGTAAAAGATGAAAATTAAAACAATTTTTTAAATAAAAAATAAGAGAAAATTTGTATTCACGCCCGATTAAATTTCAATCACGCCTGATCACACACGATAATTTTTTTGTGCCTCACGCTCCCGTATAATCACGAAGTAAAATTTAAATTATATTCACGATCACGCGGGTCACTTTGTGACCCATCGTGACCCGACAAAATCACAGCCCGCGCCCACCTCTAGTCGGCCCCATCGCCCTCCCCCTGGGTACGCCACTGTACAGCAATTATTTACTTTCCATTAAGTCAATACCGGTATTTATTAGGTTATGTGTAAAATAAATAATGATACCGACGAAGTTTGTTTTTAAAACGATTTTATTCGATGTGAACAGATACAAGTCAAGACTATAATCGCTTGTGGATGATTAATAGATAGCTTTTATACTAAATGATGATTAACAACCAGGCACGTGCTGTTTACTTGTAATATGAATAATATGATAAGTAATAAGTATTGTAGACATATACGTGTTCGTGTTGTAATATATCGTGCGTATACTGCTAAAAGTGGCCAAGTCGAAAAACGTACTTTGTGAGATATTGCAATTAAATATTTGCTGTAATTAGAAAAATCAGGGTTTAAATGTTTCCTTCATTTTCTATTTATATTTATATTTTTCTTTTCTTAGTAGTCATTACTTTTTAAGTGTTATAATAAATTTGTAGAGTAAAGTTTTTGGAAGGATGGGGTGGGTGATGACTTGGTCACTAATGTATTTTGAACTTTCAACTTTTTACCATCAAAAATACCAATTAGCAAAGCTTGTTACCAGCAAATGAAGCAATTTAATTTAATTGCAAAAATTTCATGCGTGGTTAGTCACTTTCGATGGACAAGAAAAAAAAAGATGGTGTTTCAGAACCAGCTATTAACTCTGACGATTTAGATAAATGAATAAACAGTTTAAATGAAGCCCATTCTTGGATATTTCGTGCTTCAGGTAATCAAATTTTTACTTCAAATTATCGAAATTCATTTCAAAATAAGTACATCTAATATCTATAGGCATTTATTTATAAGATATTTTATATGCTGCCGTGTCAATGACAGTTATAGCCTTCAAATTGAGTACTCTGTCTTTCAGTATACGCCAAGGACCATAAATGATTCTATTAGAGTACTTAGTACCATAATGAGCTATGATAACTAAGTAACTTGTTTACAAACAAGTCGAAAAGAGAATACCTGATTTATCAGTTTAATTATTTTTGTTCAATACCAAATACTTCATTTTAATTTTTCATTGATTTACGCCAGCAAATAAAATTTTGTATGTAATACGGATCGTAATTAATCATACGGCATACGTGTTATCAAACTCAGCTTCGCCTCGCTTGATAATCTTCACGACTCACGACTAGTACCATAATAATTGACGTTACGATCCTTAAACATAAATAAATATATTTGTAGGTTTTTGAAATAAATAATGTTTCCAACAGTTTTGACTCCAATATACAAGAGAAAATGGAAGTAGAGGATTTCTTAATATCGACAATTCCAATAAAAATAACAATATCGATATTGCATTGTGGACCATAACTATTTGACATTTGTCTATGAAAATAATTTTTTAACTCAGAATGTATAAAACAAAGACGGGAAAACCCCACGTCATGCTTTCTCTCTTCGCATAATATGAAGCTGACGGTGCATACCAGTAGTATATATTGAGTTCAGTGGTTACGGCCGCATATTTTTGAATGTGGTCTATATTTCCTTGTCTATAAATACTTAGTAATATAGACAAAATGTTTATAGCGTACACAGTATATTGAATCTACTTAGTACTACAACAATCAACATAGCTTAAGCTTCAACATTCACGTTTCATATAGAGCTAGTAATTCTGAATCGCCCCATGTGTCTTTGCATATTTTAAAATTTATTTTGAATACTGTTTGCAAAATCCTTCTCCTTAATTGTTTACATTTTAGGTCTTCTACAGATTGTTGTATATCTTTCTTGTAATTAACGCCCAAAAGTTTCAAAATAAAATTCAAAGAGAATGCAAAGTTTTTTTTATAAAATAATGTTAGGTGCAATTTAGGAAGCAGAAGTCTCTTGACATTGGACGTGTTAGAGGTTTTATACACAAAACTGCCAGCAGAAATGATTTGATTTCATCAATTTACATTATGTAAACGAAGAGATTAAGTTTTGGTCTGACCCAGCTTCAAGCCATTACGTCCGAACAGAAACGTAGCGCTTGGGGGCAAAACATACCATTTGTAACCCACGAAATAATCCGCCTAACGTACTCAGGCGAGATCTATTGACACTTTTTTTTCAGAACTAATAGCACTGGTGCGCACTTTTTTGCACTGAGCGTTTTCAGCTTGTCGTTGAGTGTAAAATTTAGTCAGCTGATGCGTTTTCAGCTTAAGAAAAAGACGCACCGTGCACTGTCTCAGTGCGTCTTTTGTGCACTGACTCTCTAGGCAAGTGCAATAGTGTCAGTGCAAATATGGCAGCTAAACAAAATCGTTGGTGGTGTTAATTAAAAACACAAATTATATACATAACATTCAATATCGGGCACAATGAATTACAGTAGAATTCCCTTCTGCAACTAGTTGAACCATCAATATAACCCCATTTCTTCATATTGGTCTTACATCTTCCGACCTGTGTTCGAAGGAGGTTGAGGCTTTTCCAGACTGGTCATTTTTGTTCTGGTGGAAACTTTTCACCCGGCTCTATTCCAGGTAAAATGTGTGGAGTTTTAATAGTCCGCCATTGTTCTACTTTTTTGGAGGATATTAAAGCTGTAAGCGGTTGGACTGTTGAAAGGAAACCCTTTCTGGACTTCAATCTAGACCTTACAGTTGTTTGGCCGAACAATGGGTGACGAGGGTCGGAATTAGCTTGTTGCCTTTCTTTCATGCTAGAAACCTGTCTTCTAATGTGCGGAGAAACTATTCCTCTTAAAAGGTGTAAGTGCGTTGGCTTTAAACATCCTGTAATTAATCGGCATAACTGGTTTAGTACTGGATCAAGTTTCCTGGAGTGGTAAGAACGTACCCATACTGGAGCTGCATATTCAGCAACTGAATAACATAGAGCAAGAGCTGAAGTTCTTAAGTAAGTGGGTCAGCTCCCCATGTAGATCGCACAAGTTTCCCCAAATGGTTATTCCTGCCGGAGACCTTACCTTTCATCCTGTCAATGTGAAATTTATATGTCAGGGTTTACTGAAACTGAGTTGTTCACCATTCCGTATTATGTTCAGTACCCTACTGGCCACTTTATTATTGAGCTGAAAGAGGCTTATTAACGTTTTTCCAGCATTATTATTTATAATAATAACCAACAAAAGGTACTATGTTCTCTTGTACTTTATACCGTGTCTTCGATTTTGCCGGCAGCAAAGAAAATTGCGCAACATTGGCTACGCTTACAATTTCCTTATAATCTCCAAAATCTTTGTTATCGCTCATTTTACGGCAGAAGCAATGAATTAGAATAGCATTCATAACATTCAATGACACTAACACCGTATATTTTTGTTAATCAATTATTTATGTTCTACGCATCACCTGCTTAATGCATTAAGCACATTCATTTAATCAAATTGTCACAAATAAGGTTTCTTTCTTGGTAGCTACAAAAAATTTATGCGCAACGCATAGGTTAATTTATTTTCTGTCTTCTGTGGTTTATGGACCTCAGCTTCGCTTGGGTCCATAAACTACCCACCGAAAAATAGTATATACTAGTTCACCAAGGAGAGAATACTATTTTTCCTTCGGTTCTTTGTAACCATCGGTCTTACATCTCTAGAAAATATATGCATTTCTTTTCCGGGTTTTAATAGTTATTTACATTATATGTGCGGTAGGTGTTATTTTACAACGCGAGGTTTTATATTGAAGCACGACGCGCAGCGGAGTGCTGCAATAAAACCGAGCGTTGTACAAATACCTAACGCACACATTATGTATTAAATTTTTTGGCCGAGATATCTACTAAAATATGTATTTTCTATAAATTTTGCTTGTTAACCTTAAACCATTGTTGTCCTCAAGCGAGCTGCTATCAAAACAATTTATTGTAGGCTCAGCATCAAGGCGCTTTGAAAACCAACGAAACGTCAAAATAATCAAAAAATTGTATTTCTTGTTATATTTGTAATCATATCTATCAAAGAGAAAAATGTCAGACAGTGACGAATCTATAACATCTACTCCGCCAGAGTTACGTGAACAAGCAAAAAATGTTTCATCGGAATTACTCCCTGAAAAATCAAATGCCCGTTACAAGAGATATTATCAAGTTTTCATACGGTGATGTGACGAAAAAAAGTCAACAATTGAGAGGTTGGGTTGGGACAAGACCAAGAATTTGCACTTTGATTATTTTATTTATTAGGGATGTCTATTGTCTATGCTGCTATGCTGGAAGGAAATTAAGGTTAGGTAGATTAGTTCCTACATACGTAGTTCCTACAGACTACATGAATGATTCTAATGTTACCTACACTTTTCGACATTCTTCATTAAAATTAATTTCAAACATTTGAAATAAAATAAATAATTCTCATCAATCATTCCACTTATTTTATCATTTGACAATTTTGACATATTGACATTGCCGACTGAGACTTATGCCAAAAGATGGCGCTGGCGGATTAAATTAAAAGAAATTCAGTTTTATTTATTTATTTATTTATTTACTATTATTGTACGAAAATTGCGGTAGCTAGCGTTTTTGTAGGCACTCTTTATTATTACAAAGTAGATTTCTTTATTAGTGGCCTATTAAAACTTAAAAATATGGGTGTGTATTACTTTATTCGGTGCGGTAAAGTCATGGCATGTGTAAAATCACAACTACCATGGACGCCAACGATGTGTGATTGTTATGTTTACACTTTAGGAGGCCAAAAAATATATTATGTAATTAATAAAATAAATATAAAATAACCTTGCTACTTTCTGGTTTTTCATTGCCCATAAAATAGAAATGAAGATTTTTCTCACATATAGTTTTTATTTCATGTATGAATATGGTCGCATTATTTGACCAGATATCTACTTATTTCATTGTAAAATATTTTAAGAAATATACCATATAAATTAATAAAAACTCAAATAATAGCTCGATGTTATATAATTTGACATATATTTTGTAAGAATGGTTTTGGGCGATAAGATTGGTGCGCCACGTAGCGGATATTTACGTAAGATGTACAAATCGCGGAGAATTATGGCCGTATTTATTAGGAACTTTTCGAGAAACTTGGCAGGTTAGTTGTGTTTAATTGGCATAATTTAAGTAACCCAGAACTGATCATGAACTGACCCAACTCACCCAGCTGTTTTGCTGGGTTAGTAGATCCAACCCGTTTACTCTCTCTTTCAAAACAGTTGAGTGCTTTATTTATTTCCGAAAACTGATAGATTAATAAAAATTTAAAAAGAGTCAATTATACTACTAATGATAGGAATAAATGTCGTGAAATCGAAATTTCCGTCAAATATTAGAATTTTATCATTTATTTGGAAGTGACCCAGGTTGGTTAGAGATCAGTTCAAGATTGAACCTGAAGTTCCCAAATAAATACGGCTTATATCGAACAAGTTAAGGCTACCATACCTGTTATAATATCGGCTTCGCTGTTATTCAAAGATTTGTACATATCTGTAAAACTTCCGTTTGGAAGGAGAGTTCCCCTATTATTTGTGTTGTATAATATCTTGTGGAATTTATTTGCTTCAAAATCGTATCTATGACTGTGAGTTCTAATCCCGCTTGGTAAGGTTTTTCTTTAGGTGTTGTGATATTGATAACGTAAGGAACAATTACTGCAGATAAGATGTTTATTTTACAACCATTTATTTGGGTTATTTTTTGAGGAAAAATGTTTCTGAATCTTCTGCGATTTTGACAGGAGTATAATTTGTACCACAACTTTCGTCGCCGTGCGGAAAATGGGTATATACTTGGAACTCCAATTTTGTTTCGAGTATTATGTTGATATTTTGTAAATAATATTTCCATATTATTTCGAAAATATCTTCCATTTTTATTGCTTCAGTAATGATGATATATTTTGCTAAGTGGTCAAAGACGTTACGGTTATATATTTGTTTTAAAATATAATTGATATTGTCAATTGTTTCAATTGTTCTGATATATGTACTGAATTTTTTAAATATACTTGATGATGAATTTAATGATATTAAAGTTTTTAATTGCATTTTTGCTGTTATATATTCAGTAACTTCATTTTCATAAAAATATATTAATAATATATTATCCTGTCTAAATTCATGTAATATTTTTTGCATAAATTGAAATTTCTTTTGATTTGTATTTACCAAACTGTTGAAATTGATCTCGGTTTTAATAAGTAATATTGAAAATGTTATTAACACAAGTATTGCGAACATTTTTAAATTGTGATCAAACATTTTAAACTTTTCATTTTATATCTGTAAATTTGTCCAAGAACCTGTAACAGTATATTTGATATCTTATGTTTTTTTTTTGTATTCAGTTCATTATACATCATGTGAATTGCACTGTGCAGTATATAAAAAGAAATGTTCTTTATTTTTAATTATGTTTTTAAAGAAAGCTGTTCATTTATGTTCAATTTGTGCTTCACTGTGTAGCATTTCGAATTAATGTGATATTATTAAACATTTTTCTCATATGAAGCTAACATACCTACATATGCATATGGCACGCCGTTCACACATATATGTCGGCTTATACATATATTACATATTAATCTTGTAATATAAAATTTACTTTCTATTCTATTTATCTATGTTTTTTAAAAGAAAAAATTTACGTAAAATGCCAATAAATTTTAGGTATAAGTTTTTCTACCCGGTGTTCTATTTTCACGGAATGATATAGAACTTTAATTTTTATTGGAACACCTTATACATTTATACAAATTTAAAATGTACATGAAATTTACTATTCAGTAGTATAAAAACAATCATAATATATTATTAAGAAATACAACCTAATGATTAAAATACTTAATTTTTATTGAATACAGAAGGCTTTGCAAATCATTATTTTACCTTACAACTTTCAGAGTTAAAGAAAATTAATTAATTTAATGTTTCATCTATTTCAATTCAATATTTAATTATTACACTTGTTATTTAATGTCAAATAAGATTGATAGAATATGTTTTATTCAAAGCTGATTTAGAGACTTTAATTTAAAATAAATTTTGTTTGAATTTTTTTCTCATAATATTTAGAATATTCGTCATATTTAAGTATACTAATAAATGTTACAGTGAGATATTAAAATAATAACATAATAAACAATTTATGGTATATTATGATTATTTCATTGTTTATATTTTTATCTACAGTGGCTCAAAAAATTATTTCTAGATAAACAAAAACTTGGGCAAATTTAGTTTTTTTCGATATGTTTTCTAAATTTTCATATCATACCTACAATTTTATTAGTAAGTAACATCAAATAAATTTACTTGTCATATCACAACATACAGCGGCGCATAAAATTATTGGTATATTTTACTTTTATCACTAAAATGTTAAATAAATAGGGTTTAAGCAATTCAATTAAAAAATTGATCTATTTTTTGATACTTCAGAATCAAATGATAGTTATTAAAAAAATGATTGTCTACGATAGTGTGTAAAATTGACGTTAAGTTGTGAATTTTAAGTTTACAAAACAGTTGTTTAGTAACAAGATTTCATTAGTCACGGGTTGCCGGTCAACAAGTTATAGAGGAAATTTATATTTATACATATACAGAGTTTTTCAAATCGTATAGCCGGTTTTTAAATTGCTCTCTGGGAACTTTTAAACATCTGAATTGACAGGAATAATAATTAATGTTTGACAATTAATCATGGAAAAATTCAGAGTTCAGTAATGCATAGAAATTATTCAGGGATATTACGAAAATTCGCAGCCAGAAAAGTCACTGTTTGGTGCGCAGCAGGATTGTGCATCTACGCGTAAACTATGATAGATTACTTACATGCATAAACAATGGAAAGAATAATGTCAAATAATAATAATAATAATAATAATAATAATAATAATAATAATAATAATAATAATAATAATAATAATAATAATAATAATAATAATAATAATAAAGATTTAGCAATATACACTTGATTTCATATTTAATCTGACAGTCCAGTAAGAGTCAGTGATTAAAATAGGAGCTAGGAAAGCAAATGAAAATATAAAAAAAGTTAAATTAAAGCACGTAAAATAATAATAATAATAATAATCATTTATTACTAAAAAGGATGAACCCATTACAAGTAAATGTACAAATAAAAGTAGAGAAATATACATCACAACATCTTACTATAAGATAAATACATATCACAAACTAACATAAACAATTATTATATAATTTGCACATGACATAGACGGGTGATTTACTTAAAACATTCGTTTTATATTTAGGCAAATAAAATGTGAATTGCAGTCGAGATGCTATTCGAGGGACGTGAAATGGAAGATGACACAATAAATCTGGACAGTCTATTTTGTTTTGCAAAATGTTGACCAGCATGGTCATAGCAATATATGAATGTCTGCTTTCGATGGATTCAAAACCAAATGAACTTAATAATATTTCCTGTTCAATGCCTCTGTCAGGATAACATGAATAGCGCTTGAACCACATATTTAAAAAAATTTCTTTGAATATTTTCCAAAGCATGTTTGTGAGTGTGATAGGGTGAATACCAAATTATAATGGCATATTCCAGTTTTGATCTAACATAGGCAATGTAAAGGGTTAATAAGGCCTGCTCATTGAAGAAATGTTTGCAATTACGAATAATAAAGCCAAGCATTTTCGTAGCAGATGACACTAGGTTGTAAATATGCGAAGTAAACGTTAAATTCGAGTCAAACATTATACCTAAATCTTTCTTACTTGAACATCGATTTAATGAGACAGTTTCTATGTTGTAGTTATAGATAATTGGATTCTTTCTACGACAGTATGTCATAACGCTACATTTATCTATGTTTAGTGGAAGTTTATTTATCGTACACCATTCCTGAATGTTGTCAATGTTTTTTTGCAAATGAATACAGTCGTTAACGTTGTTAATTTCATAGCATATTTTAATATCGTCCGCGTACAAAATAATGTCACAGTTTACGAAATTGCAAATATCGTTAATAAACAAAACGAAAAGCATAGGGCCTAAGTTTGAGCCCTGTGGGACGCCAGATTTAGATGTATATGACGTACTCATAAAACCATTATATACTATAAATAGGTCACGATTATCCAGGTAAGAATTAAAAAAAGAAATTAATAAAGGGTTGAAACCAAAGACAAATACAAAGCTTTATATGCAATGTTTGTATAAAAATGTTATCAAATACTAGTGCATGTCAACTTGAATCGCACAGGTAAATAAACTAATTGTTTTAAATTACGAATACAGAAATATAAACATCTAAAAAAATGTAATACTGAGGAAAAGATTTGATTAAAGAATAATTGTATCCATCAATAGGTGCTTTTGTTTATAGAATTTTACGATATGATTGGTGTAAGTCACGTTTTTATAAAAATATGTAGGTACTATTAGCATTCGAAGTCAATATTTTACCAGTAATTAGCAACCCAACAGAACTGGTGAGTCTCAGCCATGTAACTAGTGTCATCTTATTGGTTGCTTGTTTCACTTTTTCAATAAAATGACATCGTCTACCTACTATACTTTCAACGGCTCATACATATATCTTATAAATTAATCAGAAATACAGTAACAGTAATATTTTTTGTCCTATATAAAAATAAATATTATAGTCTACATGCGCGTAGACAATATACAAATTTTATTCACGTAAACAACATCATTGTCTACGAGTGGACAAAGACGTATTTTATGTAGCATACCGTTGAGGGTCAAATATTAATCGCCAATGGAGAGGATTTACTTAAAATATGTAATTTTTATTGAATACAGAAGGCTTCGCAATTCATTATTTTACATTACAACTTTCAGAGTTAAAGAAAATTAATTAATTTCATATTTCATCTATTTCAATTCAATATTTAATTATTACACTTCTTATGTAAAGTCAAATAATATTAATAGAATATGGTTTATTCAAAGCAGATTTATAAACATGTTAATTTAAAATGAACTTTGGTTGAATTTTTATCCATAATATACAGGGTGTAAATGAAATGAGTTCATTAAATTTAACCAGTAATGTAACTCGATGAGAGGAACAATATTTCTTAATAACTTTTTTTTCTAAGTCTTTTAGATTTTGAGTTAAAATTCTTTAAAGATTTGCTGCATATTTCGTTACCCGCTCATGGAGAACAAATGGCTGTTGCCGTATTCAAGTAAGATACAAACAGCTCAAAAATTGTCGGTTATCGGTTACACTTACAGTCACAGTAATTAATAAACGAATCAAGGGAAATAACATTATTATTAATTAATACGTAATAGTACAATTTTTAAAATAAATAAATTTAAATTTTGGATAACAAAATTATACAGTTGTGTATTGAACCAGGCTTTTAATCACCTATGAATAGTGTGAATAGACTGAATAGAGGAAGACAAGGAGGGACGAGGAAGAGCAAAAGCATAGTTGTTAGGTTATGAGATGATTATTTATCGTCGACAAATCATAATAGTTTAAATACGTTATTCAAAAAATGTAAGTACAAACTTTTGTCCATTTAAAAGAGGTACATGAGTACCAATAATTAGTCGTCCATTTATTGTTCCCGCCCAGAACATTTTTTAATGAAAATTTTTACAGCAGTTTCGTCTGTCGAGATGTGTATTGTGCATAATAAATACACCTTCCCAAGTAAATTCAGTCTCATTAATGAACATTATGAGCCATTCCCAAAATTGGAGTCTGTTATGTGCTGAAAATATAGAACTTTTTGCACATGTTATGGATATAACTGTTGCTTTTTTAAAATTGTCATATGTGACACTCCGTATTGTGATGTGATAAAGATGTACAAATGTTGACGATTAAATGTTAGCGCTGAAAATTAGAATATTAAAACACATTTATCACCCAAACCGGTATATACAGTATTAATACAAAAATAATAACAAATCTAGATGACCGTCGCCTGGCCGAACCCGGTCACGCGGAATCTTCCTTCAAGCCGTGATTATTTCTGTAAAAGAATTAACACGTGAGAAATACTCAGTGAGGAAGCAATCATTTACAAAAGGTTCAGGCATTCACACACCGTACACACATGTTGGCAACTACGGGCAGTACCGCTAGTTACTACGGACCCTCTGCCGCTTCGGTGGTGATCCGGAGACAATCCTCTTAACCAACTGGATCAGATCACTACAGCCCCAACTGCTGCTACGCTGGCGACCACAGATGTGGGTCACTACAGCCTTCCCTGCTGCTACGATGGCGACCCTCGGGTTCACACGAGCGGCCACTACGGAACCACTGCCGCTTCGGTGGTGATCCGGAGACATTCATCTTAACCAACTGGATCAGATCACTACAGCCCTAACTGCTGCTACCGTTGGCGACACCAGATGTGGGTCACTACAGCCTTCCCTGCTGCCACGCTGGCGACCCTCGGGTTCACACGAGCAGCCACTACGGAACCACTGCCGCTTCGGTGGTGATCCGGAGACATTCCTCTTAACCAACTGGATCAGATCACTACAGTCCTAACTGCTGCTGCCGTTGGCGACACCAGATGCGGGTCACTGCAGCCTTCCCTGCTGCTACGCTGGCGACCCTCGGGTTCACACGATGCGGCCACTACAGTACCCAGTACTGCTCACACGCACACTCACAATCATACACATGCTAGATTAACTCTCTCACCTGAATCACTATAATATCGATGTTCTCACACTGAAATCTAGAAATAAACTGAAATAAAATACGTGAATACCAGGATCATTAAATGTAGCTCTTATCCAACAGCATTGGTTACGTACCTAAATAGCTAATTAGAGACAAAACATAATTAATTTAATAAAAATAATCTTACGCAAAACAATATCTGTGACACAAGATTAACAAATGTGCGAATATTAAGAACAGAATGATTTGGTGATAATTTGGAAACGCTCCGTGTAAATGCGTTGACAACTCCATGACACTGTCTTTATGTCAACCGTGATGTCAAGTAAAATGTAGTACAGATACGAATAAAAAAATAAATAAAACATAGGTAAGTAATTACAATGTCTGTGTACTCGCATTTTGATAGAATTTTACCTTATAAACAAATTTATTACTAATATCAAAATTTAATTGGAACAATTAATAGGACTGTCAATTGCTAAAACAAAATTTTTCAAAGCTATTGCTACAGCATTCAATTATCACAAAAATATTCGGAACGACTCGTCAATTTACGGGGTGGTAAAAATGCTAAAAAAATATGCGATTTCGAGAAAAAGTTATTAAGAAATATTGTTGCTCTCGACGAGTTGTATTACTGGTTAAATTTAATGCACTTATTTCATTTACACTCAGTATAAAATATTCGAGTTATTAAAAAAAAAAATTAGACGGATGAACCATCCTTTTTATGAATTTTGTCTTTTGTAAACATGAAAAGAACTCAATTTATCCTTTGTAGTGATTTTTTGTTATTAAAAATTTAAGACAATATTTGTCATATTATTTTAAGAAAAAAATATCTAAATGTATAACCATTTCACATTTCATGTGATTCAAATAATGATAGAATTTCTTTCTTTAATTAGTAAAATATGCAAAATGATGAGACAATAGAAATCATTTCTTAACAAATATTGAAAACTAGCTTTTGGTTGATTTTAATTTAAATAGAATTGCCTAGATTTTTCAAAAAAAAATCAAAACATGACAGCCTCAATAAACTCTTATAGAATGAGATATCATTTCGGAAACAATTATATAAAATCTCCTTCATAATATGAAAGTTTTAAATGCTATTTATAAAATCTTCTTCGTAAGTAGTTTCTTTTGTATTGTTATTTGTAAATAGAATGTATTTTTCTACGTCCAGTAAAAGAAGTGCATATTTTCAGTAAAATACGTTCGTAAAATGTGAAAAATAACTTATATGCAATACATATTCAATTACGACTATACACTATTGAAACCATAAGAAATGGGAGGCTTTCAGTTACAGCTAAATAAGAAATAAGTAACTTGTGAAGAACAATGGTTCACACCATACTTAAATATACCAATAAATGTTCAGTGAGATATTAAAATCGAACATATATCAAAATAATATAATAAATAATAAAGATAAACACAAACGTGGATAAATTTTGTTTTCATTCGATAAGTTTTCTACTGGATCAATTTTCATATCATACCTACTATTTTATTATTAAGTAACATTAAATAAATTTACTTGTCACATCAGAACATACAGTGGCGCATAAAATTATTCGTATACTTTACTTTTATCAGAAAATGTAAAATAGGGTTTCCAAAAGAGAAATTCAATTAAAAAATTAATCAGTCTTTCAATGTTTCAGAATCAAATGAGTCATCGAAAAAAAAAAAATGTTTGTCTACGATAGTTTACTTGTGAGTTTTAAATTTAGAAACGGTTGTTTAGTACCGAAATTTCATTAGTCACGGGTTGTCGGTCAACGAGTTTTTAAAATTTGCAAAATTATGAAATCATTAGGGTAAACATTTTGTTCTCATGGTAAACTTAATATTGTGATCCTAATTCATACATGAAAGTTTTTAAAATATTTATTGGGGTTTTAGATTCTATTGTAGATAAAATATTGTGCGATAAGCATACTTACAGTATCTTTAGTCACTCACGGGTCTTAAAACCCTCGCTGTTTTCGTGTTTTAATTCTGACTCATCCGTGACTAAAGACTAGCTTTATGTATTTGTTTCGTAGTGGCGTTCACAGGATTTTGGTCAAGGGGCTAGGGGGGGGGTCGACATAGCGTAAATTTATATTTGTATATATACAGGGTTTTTAAAATCGTATATCCGGATTTTAAATTGCTCTCAGGGAATTTTTTAAACATCTTAATTGAATAACAGAAACAATAATTAATGTGTCGATACTCATTTTTGTCTGAACGGTTTTTTACGAGTATAATAAGCAAAATTGCCATATATGGACTGAAGATGATTCATAGCATCTATTGCAGCCAGAAAAGTCTTAAAGCGATATTGGAAAAAATCCCACCGCTGCCACCAATTGTAACGAAACTCTTAAATATATAATAAAACTCACAATATTTAATAAATTCTACTGATGTCATAATTTCTAATGAACTCAGCGCTGATTCCACTTAGGGGAAAATATGGGTTCGTAGCCTTGGGTTTTATTTATTTATTTATTTATTTATTAAGAATACACTGCCCTCACAGGCGAACCCAAAATGGGGCAGGAACAATATTTACAAAAAATAAAATTGAAATAAATGAGTTTTATTCTAACACACAATAAAATTAACACTGGTTACATATAATGATAGAGAATAATTATTAAATTTACTTATAATATTATATTCTTCTTCTACTTGTTCTTCTTCTAGCAGGACTGACACTTGAAAATTATTTATCAATTATGTATTAAAAATTTCAAAACTGAAATTTGGGATACTTGCCGAAACTAAATCTTGAAAAGCGAATCAATTAATTGTCTATTGCTGGTGTGTGTGTCTATCTAATCTCCTCTGCGGACGCACTTATAAAAGGATTGAAGTGAGAATGATATTTTTTTTTTGATCTTTAATTTAAATTTAATTTTTAATATTAATTAAATGGAGAGGGGTATATAGCAATGATAAATGATTCTTTGTTGCTCTTTTTGCTTGATATATGGATCTCCAATCACTGTTTAGCGGGAAAAGTTCCCTGGGCGCTCAATTTCGCAAAACGGCTATATTGGCCGCCATGATCGAATGATTTAACACCTCTAGACTTTTTTTCTCTGGGGTTGTTTGAAGTCACTCGTGTATGTCAGTAAGTCAAGGACAATTCAAGAACTGAATGAGAAAAAACGACGCGAAATAGCCAGTGTTGAGTCTCAAATATGCCAATATATGATTGAAAATTGGATTTCTCGTTTGCGAGCCGTCAAACGCCTCCATGATGGTAATCTCAATGATGTTATTTTCTATTATTAATGTCAATGATTATACTTACATTAAATAATAAAAGTTTGTTGGTATTTGAATTCATTTGGTTTTTATCTAATTTCAAAATCCTTACATTAATATTATTATTAATATTTAAGGCTTTTATGGCAAAGGGAATAACATATTATATTTTGGCTATAATTAATAAACCGGAAGCGATATTTTACTTGAAGCTCTGAATAGATTTTTGAGAAAAATTTATTATAATATAAATCAAAACTATTTAAATTAAGTATTTAAGAATTCTATATAAATGGAAACAACATATTAGATTTTGGCTAAAATTGATAAACCGGAAGTTATACTTTACTTGAAGCTCTGAACAGATTTTCGTGAAAAATAAATTATGATATATTTCAAAACTTTTCAAATTTCGTATTTGAGACATTTACATATGAAGGGAAACAACATATTAGCTTTTGGCTAAAACTGATAAACCGGAAGTTACACAGATTTTCGTGAGAAATATATTGATATAATCCAAAACTTTTTTTTGGTATTTAAGACATTTATATTAATGAGAATGAAATATTAGATTTTTTTATATAATTAATAAACCGGAAGTAGTACTTAAAGCTATAAACAAATTTTCTAGAAAAAAAAATATTAAAATTTAATCCGAAACTTCTCAAATTTGTTATTTAAAATTGGTATATAATTTGAAACAAAATCAACCGGAAGTGACACTTTATTTAAAGCTCATTGCTATTTTAAACATGGAATTGACGGGAGATCATGTGCTGGCCACATCAGATTTTTTAAAATTGTATCAATATTTTCTTTTCACCTTAAGAAAAATATTTTTCTTTTTCGATTGATATGGTATACTTGTTATTGTGTTTCCATTATTTTCTATGAACTTTCTTATATACTAAAATCTCGATTGTTGTAGATTACACCAGAGCGACATTGTGACAAGCCATACAATTTATGCAAGTTGATTGGAATAAATCTTTGTACATTGCCAATTTGCACAAGTTTCATAAATGTGTAAATCCAACCTTAGAAATAAAATATGAATACAACAACACACAATACAGTCAGTAAACATTTTATCTACGCGTATTATGTTATAGCTCAATGCATGATATACTTTGTATTGAACAAATATTGGTGTGTATTGCAGCATACCTTTATTGAAAATGGTTTTATATCGTATCTCGTATATTATTTATATTTATAGTGCATTCCAGTTTATCCGCATTGTTTATGCTGTGTTTGTAAATATTAACTCTTCGTACTAAATCATTCATGTTTATCTTTATGAACGACTCTGTTTTTCTCGGCGATTTGATTTATTTTAAAGTGATATTACCCCGTGATGAGTGAGTATCAATTCGCGTGATGTCGTCACGTACGCACCGCGTGACGCGCGAAGCGTGAGCGAAAGCGAATCACGCGTTCTATCGATTCTGGAGCAAACCTAATAGTCAGCGGTTTGAGGATTGCACAGATTTATCTATCAAGCATCATTACGCACGCGAGATAGATGGGTGACCGCTGTCGCAAACAAAAACAAAAAAGAAGGCAATAATTAAAGCATCCGTCACTATTTGTCAACAAGATTACTGCAAAAAAGAAAGTGGAAAATAATGTCAACCAGTGAAATTTGCACATTTTACATGTACCTGTAAAATATTTAATGAAGAGAAAATATTTATTTTTAATAAAAGCCATAGGCATATAAAATATAATAATAATATAAATAATATATAAGTTTTACTAAAAATTAATCTGTTTTATAAATAAAGAATTTTGACTGTACAGGGTGTCTCATTTTCGATGTTTTTTTAAGGTATCTCGAGTAATATCAACGATAGAGCAAAACAATTTGCACATTCCACTTTTAGAGAAAAGTTTAACAGTCACCACAGGAATTTTCGATCTTCTTTTGTTTCTGAACTACAGCCAAAAACTCGTTTTTCTTCAATTTCGAAAATATGTCATATCTTATTAATTATGATAGTTAGAGAAAAATTGTTTTAACAAATTTTCAACTTTTTTTTAGGTAAAATAATGGCGTAATTAGATTTTTTAAAAAATTTCTCGACATATCACACAAACTTATGATTTTTTAAATGGGAACCTATGTTAAAAATAGTCTCTTCGTTTTGCTTATTTCATACGCTTTTCAATGATATATAACAAGTCTACATTCTTTTGTTTTAAACATGAATAAAAGATAAATTATTAATTTATTGGGGTAAAGATTTTTTTAAAGTATTAAGAAACAAATGAAAAAATTAAAAATCATCATTTGTTTATTTTGATTCTATAATTATTAATTGTGTTCTCAAAGTTATTCTTAACTAATTGTTTTCGGGTTAGTTAAATTATTATTTATCGACGTTACAGCTGGCTTTGAAAAAATGGTTTAATATGCTGTAACGTTCAATTCTTGCTCAAGTACTTATTTTTATAAATGTTCTAAATATCGTTTTACTTTAATTTCAGTATATGTGAAAAGTCCAATTCTAGCGCAAAATTGTAAATATCAGCCTGAATTACATCGCTTAATTCGGTTTGGCTATGCATTGTTTTATTTTATTAAGAATAATAATTATAATGATAATAAAATATATATATATATATATATATATATATATATATATATATATATATATATATATATATAAATATATTACGTCTGAAATTTTTAACGTTGAATACTATTTATATAAATTACTTTATTACAATGTTCATATTCATCATATTGGAAAGTATATAACGTTGTACCATGTAAACTAGGCGTCTTTAATTCAATTAAAATAAATTCTTCAACTCCGCTCAGAACTGAGTAGTCTCATCTTTGTCTAACGTAGTCTTTTGCACATCTGTCCGTCCTTTGCTTCGCAATTTTTGGCAAATAACGTAAAAATCTGACCACTTTGCATTTAGACAGTGGCTTGTGAGCTTAAAGATTTCTTACTAGTGATTATTGAATTATATTTAACAATAATTTTGAGTGTATTGCTGAAGTTTCGTATTTTCCTTAAGAGGGATTATTGAGAAGTCTTTACTAAGAAAATATAAATTTTCTACGGGTAGAAATCCCGGACTAATTGTTCACTGGCCCTGCAAAACTGTATACAAAAAATAGCCGCCCACCAACTCAAGGTAAATTTTATAATTCAATTCTCTTAAAAACAGATTAAATTATTTTAATTCACATTTACAAATTCATTTCTCATTCTTATTGTTGTGCTGTTAATTTCACCATATTGATTGTGAATCGTTCTATAACTCAAATGATTTTGTAGGCTATTTATTTAACTTTGGAATTTAAATTTTGGATTAAGTCCGCCCAAAATTGGAAATTGGGGACTTATAATCGTGCTGGTTACACTATTATAAATTATATTATCCCAACGTTTGGAGAAAAGGACACAACACGTGCGAGTACCGGAACTATCATGACGTCACACATCTTTTCTCGAACACCGGAATTCTGATGCTGTTTTGGACCTGCGTAGTGGATCAGGATATTCAGCTAAGGCATTTTAAAATTCTTTACTTGTTTATTTACGTCGGATAAACTATATTATTGTCTTTAAAAGTATGCCCCATAGCATTTATAGATATATTTTTTTTGAGAGTATTTTATGTACTATTTTTTTGTTAAAACTCTTGCGAGTTGAATAGTTCACTGCATTTTAATTTTTTTTTTTTGCAACTTGCCACCAAGTAGGGTAGCGTTATGTAGTTAGGTTCTGGGACTTTACTTATTGGTTTGTTTAATTATTTATATACACTTTTTTTAACAACTTTATATTTGAATTGTGCGCCCGCTAGTAACGATGATCGATCATTCGGTTCGCCACGGGAAGGCATGCTTTATGCTTTAGTTATTAGGTATTGTGGTATCTTTTGAAAGACGGTCCTCGATTCTAAAGACTGACCAATCCTAGTTTGGTTGTTTATCTTTATATTATGTTATTATCTTTTATATTTAGTATCGACCATTTTGCTCGCTAGAGTTCATTTCATTCAATATTTTTTTTTCTCTGTCGCATCAACAAATTATTTATGAATATTATTATTGCGAATAAATCACGATCAAGTGCACCACAGATTGCTGTAGTAAATTTTAAATTCCTGCACAATTTCTTTCCATTTCAGTTTGTCGGTCAACTTAGGTTGGACGCTAACAAAGATCGACTGGCGCCCAAATTATAATTTAATATATTTTTTTTTCTCTCTAGTGCTACATATCTTTCTAATTTTTGTTAAATTTTGCACCCATGACCCGTCTCCACTGTAGCCTAGCCGAGGTCCA
>OY720454.1:43956953-43971953 GCA_963082715.1 Harpalus rubripes
ACAGAAAGTTTCTAGGAAAAGATCCTATATTTTCAGTAAAATTAAGACAAACATACTATGTCAATTGCACTTGACACTGGCATCTTTAAATAAGAATTTTCTTAATATAGTAGCTGTTTTCACCAAATTTTTTAATTCTATAGCTATTTAATATGAAGTATAAAATGTTGTCAAATCGTATAGAGAATAAAATATTATTTAATATTTATATCAAATGTAAAAAAATGATATTTAACATCGTTTTTTAAAGAAAAACTTATTTTTTAAATGAGGGTACTTCCTGTAGACCAGTTGTAACCAAAATCTAATCAGCTCTTTCTATGGATGAAGAAGAATACGAAAGAATTATAATATTTGAGATTGTAGTATTAGAGTTATCGCAGGCGAAATTTTTGTTACACTCATACACACGCACACACGCAAACACGCACGCACGCACTCTCTCTTTCTCTCTCTCTCTCTCTCACACAAACACACACGAGCACACACACACATACACACACACACACACAGACACACACATACATACATACATACATACATACATACATACATCATCATAAAAATTGTAAAATCGTATTCTAGGGACCCTAAAACGTGCTCATTGATTAGAAACTCATCATCGAATTTTTTCACCAAAGACAATACTTTCCTTACTTACCTAAAGGTGATTTTATTTTATAAATAACTATTTCGACTTCCATCGCAATCGAAATCTGGACACTATTGTAACGTGGAACGCCCGCCGTCGTCGCCGCTGTAAGCGAGTGTCTATTTATAGCGGTGACGTAATCGCGCTAGTAGCCGGCCGATGTAAACAGACTGGTCGCGACGTGTTTAATTACTTCCGGTCGCCTGAACCTTTTGTGTTCATTGTTATTGTGTTCGAATATTCTAGAGCTGTTCTAGAAAATAATGGTAGCTGTATATAAGGGACGTAGCTATGCTCGAGACACACAGTTAGTTCTGTTGAGTCCCTGATCACACAACATTTACAAACAGAGTGATAGAGGCATTGACATGGAGTGTTAGAGAGTAAAGTGTTAGTGAGAAGCACAGCAGTATCGTAGTGAGCGTATGGAGTTGGTGTCGAGTAGGTACTCGGGAAGTTACTGATATATTGGGATAGCTGTGGATGTAAATACTCGGCAGTGTTGACGAGTATTGGAAAGCTATAGTGTGCAAGAACAGTAACGGCGAATCGGAATGTTACTGGTATACCGGTATAGCTGTTAAAAAGAATACTCGGTAGTGTTGAAGAGTATTGGGAAGCTAGGTATATGGGAACAGTAACGGCAAGTGGAAGCTAATACTCGGCATTGGTGTTGAAGAATTGTGGCATGCGGAAAGTCGGTGATACGGAGGCCGTGGAAGAGAGAGAGAGAGTTACATAAATAGACAGATAATGAGGTGAAAGGTGTGACTTCTGTCCGAGCAGTTGAATATACAGACGCTGTTGAGTCAGTTGAGTATATAGACGCTGTGAAGGTCGGTAGGCGGACAGTTGAACATGATAAAAGTATATAGTGATATAAATATAATGATATAAATATCGCGTAAACAGTCTACAAGAATCTGCAACAGACCGGCAGTCTAAGATTGGAACGCGTAGTGAAATAAATAATATCGTGGAAATAAATAGTAGTGTTAATTGGTTAAATAAATAGTGTTAGTGCTAGTGTTATCTAGTTAATTATAGTTTTAGTCTTAATTAGTATTTAATAATTGTTTAATATTAGTAATAGTAACTTTCATTATAGTTTAATAAACACTTACTTTTAATTAATAATAATTGTCTTATATTAACAATTTACCCAGATAAATAAAAACGTTACACTATGTTCGTATTCTTATATGCATAGTTGCTGACGTCATACGTTTATTATAAAGGCTTTAATGGGATCGTCTAGGCACTTGTGAGTGAACGAAAAGAGGGTCTACAATTTTACCAATTATGCAAGATCTGTTAGGAATTTGTTACTCATTTTTAACATATTTATTAAGAAAACTTGAAATAATATCTGTAACTTTTTATTTTTGCAATGTTATTGTTCTTATCTCTGCGGCAAAGCTCTAAAATTGTTGATTTTTGGTTAATTATGATGTTAATTATTCGAATAAATAATAAATGTTTTAAAATTTTAAAAAGTTACGAACCTAATTTCATGTTTTCTAAGAGCAAGTGTTTAAATTTTATTACAAATAAATGACAAATACAGCCATAATTAATAAAAAGCTGAGACGTGTTTTGTGTATTTTCAACGCTAAAGTAAAAATAAAAAATTACAGACTATAATATCGATCCCGACCGACGCCAAATATTTCTAATTTTAAATGGCACAAAATTGACCCCTATAGTTACTCTCCACGCCAGCAATGAGTGCCCGTGAGGCGACGCCTGGTAAACGTCCGCACGGTACAAATATGTCATAATCATTACCGAAATCTGTGTACAAAGCAGATTGGCACACCCAGAAATGGGTAATATGCAGTGAATATATAGTTATTTTATTTATTTTACAGACATAATATCAAGTTTGTTTAATTACATGAAAGTTACATATTCGTAAAAGATTTAGAGCTTCTTTTCGTTCATTTGAAAAAGCATAGACCGAGGAGTAGACGATCCCCTTAATGCCGTTTTATTCGATTTCTATTACTATTGTAACGTGGAACGCCTGCCGTCGCAGCCGCTCCGCCGTCGCTGCAGCAATGAGCGAGTGTCTATTTATAGCGATGACGCTATCGCGCTAGCAGCCGGGCTACGTAAACAAACCAGTCGCAACGTATTTAATTACTTCCGGTCGCCTGAACCTTTTGTGTTCATTATTATTATGCGGTCGAACATTCTAGAGCTTTTCTAGAATATAGTGGCAACTATATAAAAGAGATGTATAGTTATGCTTGTAAGTTAGTTAGTTAGTTAGTTCAGTGATCGGGGGTTGACTTATATAGTTCAGTTCCATTAGTGAAAACGGACGGACACTTACATTAGTACAGTTAGTAGGTTAAGTTAGTTACATTCAGAGACATAGAGTGTTAGATAGTAAAGTGTTAGTGAAAAGCACAGCAGTATTGTAGTGAGCGTATGCAGGTAGTGTCGAGTAGGTACTAGGGAAGTTACTGTTATATTGGGATAGCTGTGGATGTGAATACTCGGTAGTGTTGACGAGTATTGGGAAGCATATTGTACGAGGACAGTAACGGCGAGTCTGGAAGTTACTGGTATATTGAGATAGCTGTGAAGTGAATACTCGGTAGTGTTGGCGAGTATTGTGAAGCTAGGTATACAAGAACAGTAACAGCGAGTTGGAGTAGATACTCGGCAATGGTGTTGAAAGAATTGTGGCATACAGATAGTTGGAGATACTGAGGCTGTGGAAGGAGAAAGTTAGTTATATAAATAGACAGACAGTGAGGTGAAAGGTGTGACTTCTGTCCGAGCAGTTGAATATACATACGCTGTTGAGTCAGTTGAGTACATAGGCGCTGTGGAGGTCGGTAGGCGGACAGTTGAACTTGATATAAGTATATAGTGATATAAATAAGGTGACATAAATATCGCGTAAACAATCTACAAGAGTCTGCAACAGACCGGCAGTCTAGGATTGGAACACGTAGTGAAATAAATACTTAGTAATACCGTGGAAATAAATAAATAAATAGTGTTAGTGTTATCTAGATAATTATAGTTTTAGTCTCAATTAGTTTTTAATAATTGTTTAATATTAGTAATAGTTATTTTTAATTATCTTTTAGTAATTTTCATTATAGTTTAATAAACACTTAATATTGATTGTCTAATATTTACACTTCACTCAAATAAATAAAAACGTTACACTATTTAACAAATTTAAAAATATCGCATATATTATACTTAACTTTACAATTAGATGGGTTAAAAAATGGTTACGTACTCCATTACAGCAAAAGATAATGAATGCAATGCTTTTCTGAAAGTTTCTGAATTGTTTAGAATTACTAATTTTAGAATACAATTATGTTTGTATCTTAATATACAGAATGAGTCAGGAGGAAAGTGCTAAACTTTTGGAATGTAATTACACATAAATAAAAATAAAAACCCAAAAATTTTAATCCGATTTTATTTGTTTTCGTTCCTTAAAAGTTTAAGTTTAATTGTCATACAATAACCTGTAATTCTCTACTGATTGTTTAAAAGTAATAAAAAAATGCTACATATGAACACGCTTCTTAAACCTTTGTTTGTGGAGCTGGTTGAGAAGTAAAGTGCACAAAACAGAAGAAAACAATTGAGATGCATAAATTCATTGTATTTTGAATGTTGCGGCTGCGGTTAGCATAAAGGAATTGGAACATCAAGATGAACTCAAGAGAAAACACGCATTGTTGGTAAACGAGGCAGAAAATGACTAGAGATTCCTGAATACAACTGAAAATTTATTATAGATAAAATATTTAAGATAGTGTAAAACGAATTCAAATTAAAATCGGATTACTTACAACTTTTAATTTTAGTTCTTTTAGTCAAGACAACGCAGGACCACATGATGCGAGAAGAGTACTGACATTTTTTAATCAGCACAGAATATTAGTGCTTCCATGGCCCGCTCGTTTTCTACATTTGTCACTAATTGAAAATCTGTGGGATATCTTAGGAAGAGCGTTCTCAGCTATTGGTGCAAACTTAGGAAGAAAGAATGAAATACCTCAAAATGTTATCACCACCTTATTGAGTCATTGCCTCGGCGTATTGTAGTGGTAATTCAGGTGCGCGGAGGATATAGTTCTTATTAATTTTCTCATTTTCTTTATTGTTTAGTAGAGTTGTGAAATTTTAATCGTTTACATTACTTATAATAAGCTGAATCTCTATTTTTGGTGTTGCATTTTGAACGATCGCTAGTGTATTTACGTGTAGTATATATTCCTTTCAAAGTATGGCACATTCCTCCTGACGCGCTTATATTAAAATGACTATTTCACTCATAAATGTATAAGCCAATCCAATTTCAGGATTCTACCTAGTTACCAAGTATCATTTCGACAAAACAACGTACCAAAAAAAAATTCGCACCCTTTAAGCCAATAAGATGTTGTTTTTTTACAAGTAAGCGAATTTTGATAAGCGAATTTTTTTTGACGTTTTAGAAACATATTGTGTACATACCTGTCAAAGTGTGTATATTTTCAGTGTTCAGTTTTTATTAAAAATGAATCGATTCGGACATAATCTATTTAAAACGTTGAAAAAAGCAAACTTAAATATAACACCTCAAAACACACTGGGTCGAATTCAGCACTCTTCTTTAACTAAAGAAGCTTATCTAAAACTAACAAAATAAAGAGAGATATATGCATCCTTGAATTATTAAGAAAAAGATGCAAGTTGTTTCCATAGTTACTAGAGACGATCACTACACTAGTGAAGAGTGCTGAATTCAGCCCAATAAGATTAGAAGATTTTTGTCAAGAAAAAAAAATTATAAATGATTACCTGATTTTTATTTTGGAAATAATAGTTATCCGAATAACATTCGCGGTTAAATTTTATCCTGGATAATTTTTACCGATTGCTTTACTCGAGCTTGTTGCCAATTTATCTCGTGACATTGATAAAAAATCACTCGTCAATGCCACTCAATAAATTGCTAGGCAACCAGCTCTCGTAACAATTATAAAAATTTACCACTTATGATATTATATATGACTATTTCACTCATAAATATATAAACCAATCAAAATTCAGGATTCTACCTAGTTACCAAATTTTATCGCACCCTTTAAGCCAATAAGATGTCGTATTTTTACAAGTAAGTGAGTTTTGATAAGCGAAATTTTTTTGACGTTTTAGAAACATCTTGTTTACATGCCTGTGAAAGTCTGTATATTTTCAGTGTTATCAGTTTTTATTAAAAACGAGACGATTCGGACAGGAATATATTTAAAACGTTGAAAAAGCAAACTGAAACATAATACCTCTAAACACAATAAAAATTATAAGATTTTTGTCAAGAAAGAAATTATATAAATGATTACCTCATTTTTATTTTGGTAATAGTCATCCGAATACCATTTGTGGTTAAATTTTATCCTGGAAAAATTTTCCAGTTGCTTTACTCGAGCCCTTTGCCAATTTATCTCCTGACATTGATCAAAAATCACCTGTTTGACAACTCGTAATTTTTTTGTCAATGCCATTCAATAAATTGCTAGGCAACCGGCTCTCGTAACAATCTGAAAAAAATTCCGGCAAAAATTTACCACTTATGATATTATATATGAGAATATAATTCATGAGTCACGTGTCATGTTTTCAGCCAATCAACATTCAGAATCTCCCTAGTTATATGTCTATCACAGCGATGATAAAGAACAAAGTAATTATCAGTATGTGTCACAAAAATTCATTATATTCTCTCATTAAATATAAGCTCGTGATATGATTAATAATCGAAGATATTGCTCGTGAAACCGAAGCAGCACATTTCAGACGTCCTTCTGCAACTCGGTTTCACTGAAGAATATCATCGATGATAATCATATCACTTGTTATATTACGTATGAAAATATATTTATACGTATTTTTTCTGAGAAACCAACGAAGTCAGTTGATATTTTACAAAAGTTTTATCAAGTCCGTATCTCTAGTAGAAATAATTTATAGAATATATACATACCATTACATTTCATTACCTAAGGACTCCTACTATTAAGAAGAAAAAGAGAAGGAAAAGTTAAAAGTATGAAATATTAAATCGTTTTGTTATAAAATTGTGGTTAGGTAACGACCACGGAAAAGTTCGGATGAATTAGTTCATTTACGTAGGACTGAAGATTTGGTGTTGCTACGCGAACTAATTTTAAGTCTACCCGGGCAGTCGTCTACGATAGTTTTTGGCTTATAAGTTCTTGGTATTCTAGGCATTTTGTGTAATTTGCATTTTCCTAAATTACATTTAATTTGTTTAATATTTCGTGTACATAGTTTGCTAATTATTAAATTAAATCTCAAACCGTGTTTAATTATTTAACTGGAGCTCTGAAGTGAACATCTTATTCGCCGACGCAGAGGACAACAGATAAGAAAATATTTGTAAATGATATCACGTTGATACTTTTGCTGCACATTAGCTGAGATTTTTATAGCAGTCGAAAATATTGTTTACACTTATGCCCGAAACATAGTATTGAAATAGTTATAACCTTTATTAACTTTTTTGCATGACGGGTTTTTCAACGTTTACCGATAGGGTTTCCAAGGCAGTAGACTTTATTTAGAAATTACTGATCGGTAAGTGATTTGAATCATTTACCGATCAGGAGGCGGAGGCGGTAAATTAATTTAACTTATCCACATCTGTCAAATAATATACGCATAATTCAACCGATTTTTATCAATTAATGACCTTCGTTACTGTTGCTAATTGAATAATATTGACAGTTCGATTGTATAATATTATTCAATTATTATGTCAATTTCAAATCCCACCTCCAAAAAGTATAAACAAAATTACTTTTAATAAGTAATTATTTCCACTTAAAAAACCAAAATTACACTAGTTTTGTCATTTTTCATACTTTTATTTTCTTCTTAAACTTAAACTGTAGCTAAATAGTCTAGTTTAAGATTTTCTGTTAAATGTCAAATCACTTCATAATTTTTTTATAACAACGATAACTAGATTAGTCTATGTAAACAAAAAATTCATGCATTTGTCAGTGAAAAAATTCTACTTATTTTTCAATACAAATATGTCATTCACATGTTATTATTTCATAATTGTGCATAAAGTATAGTATTCTATTCGCATGTAATGGCTATTACTCATTCGAATGATTTACAGCACTCGCATTTGCTCGTGATGCAAACTTCATTCACTTGAGTAATAGCATACATTACATGCTCATTGAATAATATACTATTATTGTATGGAATATACATATAATAAAAACACAGAATATAATATAGAAAATAACAATGGAAAAGATATAAATAAATACTATATAAAGCTGTCCAAATTTCAGCCTCCCAGGTGTTACGTCGAAGAAATCTCTACTGCTGCCTGGATACTTCCGCAGACTGCAGTCTGTTGTAATATGTTCCATAGTCTGGCGGGCAGCATCACAGACGCGCTGAGGTGATGCTATTTTATTCCACTTGAATAGTGAATCAGCGCAAAGCCCATGATGTGTACGGAACGGGCCCTATTCAGTCTTCTCCGTATTTTACGAAAGAGAAGTGATCCTGCAATATATTCATTTTTTGTTGGAAAAAAAGTTCAATTCGTTATTATTATCTCTGTTCCATTCGTCACGCTATTTGTCTTAGGAGTCCAAATTTAATTTTTTCACTTTTTGCGCAACTCGGAGTGGAAGATGTTTGGAACGTAGCCTTCGAAGGTTTACGTCAGGAAGATCTTCATGAATTTTTAAATCTGTATTTTAAAGGATCTTCCTACAATCTCTCGGAAGGCCATAATCGTCAATGACATGGTGGTAGAATATTGCAGAGAATTGGAAACCAATATGCAGGGGTAGATCGTATTGTGCCAGAGATTAAACGCATTTTAGAATTGTGATGGCTTTCAATTTTATTTTGGTGGCAACTATTCATCCAAACTGGAGAACAAAACTCAGCTGCAGAAAATACTAAATTCAAAACATATATTCATAAAATAATAAATGATGAGCCCCATGTTGTCCCGCATAGTTTTTGGTTGATATTATTCCGGGTTTTTATTTTAGCCGCGTTATTATCGATGTGTTTTTTATAAGAAAGTGTGCGGTCCAAAGTAACTTCCAGATATTTGAAGAATCTGTTATGTAGGAGACGGTGGTTTTCAAATATTATATTTAAGTCGGTTTGAACCAGTTTATTTTTTAAATGGAAACAGCTTACTTCAGTTTTATTAGAAATCGGTTTTAGTTTCCATTTCTTGAAGTACTAGGACAGAGTAGCCAGGTCTTTGATTAAAATTTCTTCTGTTGTACGGCTTGCTGAATACACATTCTAGCTGTTCCTATAATGGTAGATCCGGTAGATCTTTGAATAGTATAATGGTCGGTTCGCATGGATGTAGCTGCAGCCATAATTTTCTGAATTAATGCATCCTTGGTTTGCGATTTTTCTGCATAAACTAAACAACTCTTCATGAATCCCGAAAGATAATAGTCAAGAGGCGTTAAGTCTGATGATCTCGGTGGCCAGAAACATTCTCTTCCAGTCATGACCTGTTCTGTTAAATTTAATATCGAACATCATAACTTCTCTAATTTTGATTTTGGAAATAAGTTTATAAGTTATTTTCGACTTAAAATGACCTAAGACACCATTAAGCTATAGCAATCGAAACGTGGGACACCTGTAGTAAAGGTAAAATTTTGTAGTAGAAAATATTGATAATATCTATACACATGAATATTGGAACAAACGTTATATAAATGTAAAAATTAAATACATTGTTAGATATATTTGTATTTAAATGACTATTTTACTCATAAATTTATAAGCCAATCAAAATTCAGGATTTTACCTAGTTACCAAGATTCATTTTGACAAAACACTGTCACAAATTTTTTTCGCATCCTTTAAGCCAATAAGATGTACTTATTTTTACAAGTAAGTGAGTTTTGATAAGCGAATTTTTTTTGACGTTTTAGAAAGATATTGTTTACATACCTGTCAAAGTGTGTACGTTTTCAGTGTTATCCGTTTTTATTATAAACGAGGCGTTTCGGACAGGAATCTATTTAAAACATTGAAGAAACAAACTTAAATATAACACCTCAAAACACAATAAAAATTAAAAGATATAAATGATTACCTGATTTTTATATTGAAAATAGTCATCCGAATACCATTCGTCGTTAAATTTTATCCTGGAAAATTTTTTCGATTGCTTTACTCGAGCCTGTTGCTAATTTATCTCGTTACATTGATCTAAAATCACTCGTTTGACAACTAGTGATTTTTTGTCAATGCCACTCAATAAATTGCTAGGCAACCAGCTCTCGTAACAATCTGAAAATTTTTCCGGCATAAATTTACCACTTATGATATTATATATGAATAAATTACATAGTGTAACACAAGGGAGTCTAAGAAGCTCTGCTCTTATTACTTATTGTTTTCCCAACGATGACACTTTAACTGAATGGTCGACGATGGTTGTCGACCACGTATTGGTTGAGATGGAAGGAACAAATAAACTTACACTTCCACTCACTTCACACTTGATAACAGATGAGAGATGCTGATGAACACTTAGATTTATGGACACGGACAATACTTAAGAATTAAACTTCTATGTTTTATTTACATTAATATACTTATTATTAACTATTGATTAAACTAATAATTACGGAAAAATTAAACTAACGATTACACAAATTACATTGTTTCACAGTGGGCTGGTAATGAGCCAATGCCCAAAACTAAAACACTACATGTTCCGACAACAAATGTCTTCACGACGTGACAAAAACAAAGCGTTATCTTTCATGAGCACATATCTCGAGGGGATGCAGAGTACAGGGTAAGGCATCCATAACAAACTATCAATCCTACACGTAGGCTTATAATAACTTAAATACTTTCAATATATTACTGTCAAAGACTTCTAACAGCTAGACTCAACAAACCGCTGTGGGAAAAATGATAATTATTTCTAAACAGAATTTTAACTAATAAAGATAACAAGTTGAAGTATTATTCCTGAACTATAATTAGGCATTTACGAAAATTCTACCGGTGAATTGATATTTTAAGAACGCAAGTGCTAAACAGGGTAGATTCATAACCTATGAAAAACATTTGAAAGTTTGAAACAGATTTGAAATTTGACGTAGTTAACAAACTAATCACACCACAGTCCTACTTCTGATTCCAACATTGAACATATTTTCACTTTTAACGCGCGCGCTTCGCTTGGCATCACTACCTTTTTTAAGGTTAGATTCTTCATTTACCGCATTTACCGGCTGAATTACTCGATCCACAAATCATGGATCCGGTAGCTGGATTTAGTAGGTATAGTACAATTTTCAAACACGGTAACTATTAACCACTCGAGTTTTTGAACGCAGCCGGTAGATGCGGTGTCTACCGGTAGATTTTTCGTAAATGCCTGGCAACGGCACATGTATAATTATAAGTTACAGTACAATAGTAATGATAATATGCGACAATAAGATATTTTTCTTTTGCTTTCCAACGTTGTTCAATTTATTCAGGTTTATTTATTTTAAACAGTATACAAGAAACAATTCTTAAATTATGGTGAAAACAATGGTTGCGGCAATGAAACAAATGTATAGTAACGATAAAATTTGTTTATAACCAAATTAAAAGATAAAACAATTACATATGAGTTCTCAAGAATTGTTTTAAATTTTAGCATTATATATCTTAGTACCAAGTTTCAGGAATAAGTAATAAATTTCATCTCTTAAATGAACGTGAAATATGGTTTTAATTAGGTCATGAATCGATTTGTCGGATCAAACTTGTAGGTGGCCTAGTAATTAATTACTAAAACAAAACTAGTAATATATTTACTTCAGTTTATTAATAAGAATAAAATAATTGCATACTAAAAAGAAATATTATAAATTTAACCGTAATTTATGTGATATATATTTCTCTTTTTTTCGATTGTTAACAAATTAGCAACCGAACCATATATATCTACATTCTATATATTTAATTTAAAGTTAAATTTTAGATATTACATTTTGCGTTTCCCATTCCATTCCAATAACATCGAAATATCGTTTGTTATTATTTCAAAACAACAGAACAGACATAATCTATTTTGACTTGTCAAACGCAGTTACTTCGGGATATAAGTAAAAGATATTGCGATACATTTATTTTATATTCAATTTGTAGAAAGTGCATGTTGCAGAATTCAAAAAGTAGGCGAGACGAAATATACAGGCCATAAGATCGCCCAACCTAAAAATGCATCTGGGTTACGCAAAAGATAACATTGCGATAGCATGATGAAAAATAAGAGGTAAACATAGAATCCTAGGAAAATGATCATTTGTACTTAGTACAGTCCGTGCAACAATTTGAATGAAGGGTATATGACCGACCGACAACCTCCACTTCTTTTTGTTGGGATTCGTGCTTACGAAGGATATTGGTAGATACTATGCTTTATGCTTGGAACTGTGCAATATAATATAATTTCCCTTTAATTAATAATATTTAAATAAAAATTAATATTAACAACGTGAAGAATGAGAAATGTTGTATTTTTGATATTTTTAAATCTCTGGTTAATTTTAAAATACGAAATGAAAATGAAGAAGTAAAGTATATTATTACTAATTTCAAATATATAATATTAAGTTTATTCTAATCTATTTTAAGAATAACTTTTCCTTTTTTACATATTAAACCTTATATAGAGGATTCCTAAATTGAACCACGGTAACCACTAAAAACGGATACGCTTTAACCGCGGTTACAATGCTACCAGCACCGGCCAGCTAACACCCAATCTCAACTTCTAAAATTTAAGATAGTTGCGATCTATGGAAAACATATGACACATGCTCGTTTTGATAGTTTTTGTATTTTGGCAGTTAGCAATTAATTGTAAAAGTAAAAATGAAATTGTGAAATTTTTAGTCAACGTATTTTGTCTTACAAAATACGCATTAACACTACGAACAAGATAAATACTTTGACAAATATCAAATAATTAATTTGACAGAAATGTTTAACCGGGCATATTTTATTCATACGAGGTTAGCTGAATTAAAAACGCATATAGAGAATTTCTGAAATTGACAGGTTACAGTTTGATGACATACACCCATATTTACAGCAGGCACCGGACAGCTAAATGCATGTGCCAAAACACTATCATAGTTCCAGGAAGCAAACTGTAGAGGCGCGACAGTGCTTAAATTTGCAGAAAATGGATTAAGTCACCTTTGAGTTGAAAACATTTTGCAATATTTGTATTGTAAAGTCACATAAGTCATCACACATGTCATTGAACCTACGCTTTAACATCTTTAATTATTTGGTAATGCAGTTTGTAAAAGTTTATAGTTTTAGTTATAGTGTCAGTAGTGATCTATTTCGTGATTTCTCCAGTTTTAAATAAGTGTACTAACTGTGTTTATTTTTTGACGTAATATAGAATTGAAATTCAATAAACTGATGAACATTCGTTGTGCTGTTTGATATAAAGTGCATTGCAAAGAAGCAGATCGACGTTTACTTTTATATTTAATGACAAAATGTCGTCTGTGACTAGTAATTTTAAATTTATTTAGAAATGAATTTATAGTTAGTTTTGTGATTATTTAAAATATATATGTGCATCTATATTCAATTCTCTTATTTCTTTTATTTTCAAAATTCAAAATTTAAATTTGTGTATATAGGTAATGATATGTCACAGACTACCTAGCCGACAAAGCCATCGCAGTGTGCGTTAGTTTATGAAAGCAATCTGTAGATATCACTCTTTCGTATTTTGAAAAATACATTGAGTGTCCTATCTATAGTTGAGACGACCGCGAAATAAGGTAAACAATCACTTTGACACTTGAGAATTGTATGGTTTTGTTTATCAAATGTTAATCCCATAGCCACCTTGAAAGCTAACTTTCTATTTACAATGAAACTGTTTAAAATAAATAAAATTTGTAATTACATATTTCTTAAGGTTGCACAAAAAATATTGTGTACGAGTACACCTTGTCCGCGAAATCCTTTAGTGCTCTCGACATTGTCTTGCCTCGGCCACTCGCGGCCTCGGCGATAATCTTTCTCTCGGTACGCTAAAGAGTGATTTCGCGGCCTTGATATACAAATATCTATTAAATACATATATTCATGTCTCACTACAAAATAATTCTCACATATATCTGCAAAATCTATGGGATATATATATATATATATATATATATATATATATATATATATATATAAAGGCCGACGACATATACGAGTACAAAGAAGATCAGAAAATAATAGTGTACTATGCTGGAATATTTCAGTTGAGTGGTTTATTTTTTTTTTTCGTTGAATTTTTTGAATTGGCTCATATTTCACATATTTGAGGATATCTAGAAGACGGATGGAGTAACTATAGAATACCATTTTTCTTTTTCTATGAGATGAGAACATCATTGAAGAATTTTACACAAGAAAGATTGGTAAGTTGTTCAATGTTCATTCGTGGTTATGAAAAGAATGCAAGATTTCTCTTTGAATTTTATAACGACGTCACAGACTATACACAGTCAACCAAAGTTGACTAATGTAATTTAGTAGTTGCCAGTTAGTAAGGAAACCGGCAACCGTATCAGCCAAAGTATAAACTAATAAGCTGAATAGTAAAATTGGGAATACTTACGAAATTATATAAGTTTTTACTATCTATAATTTATGAATCATTTATAAGAAAAATCTTTCACATTCTGATAGATAGGTACTTTATAAATTGAATTGAAGCGTAGGTTGGCACTCGTTTATTTAATAGGTACTTTACGTTGAAAATTTGGCCTACACTTTAGAAATGAAGATTGTGATAGTTTTAATATAACTATTCGCCAGTTTTCAATAATACATAATTATAAAAATCTGATGTGGCCAATACATAACCTCTCGCCAGATATTTTACCTGGTTGTACGCATAAAACGAAAAATATTTTTAAATACAAATTCATATATTCATGTCTCACTACAAACTAATTCTCACATATATTTGCAAAATCTATGGGATATTTTAATATAAATTATGTACAATACATACATTCTCTTTATATTCAATATCCTGAAATTTTCTTTTTCTACTTTCCTTTTCTTTTTCTTTATATTCGTCATTTTTTCGCAAATTCCTTTTATATTCTTTTTTACGTATATTCTTTTGCGTTGTTGACTTTTTTTTATTTTCATAATCTTCATAATGATGTACAAATATTTTTGACAATGGCATACAAATATTTTTGACAGTGACATTTGTGTGTCAATTACAAACATTTGAA
>OY720454.1:43976953-44164453 GCA_963082715.1 Harpalus rubripes
GCATCATCTCACGGGCACTCATTGCTGGCATGGAGAGTGCACCACAGTGTGATTACGAAAATCCGTGACATAGTCGTTTAACATGAGTTTTATCTGTCCTGTCCGTAATACATTATGAGAACAAAAAATATACTAACATAAAACTACGACTAAAGATGCATAGGCTACCAAAAATCAAAAAAATATAATATTTTTAAAAATCTTACAGGAGGGTATAGGTAGGTAAACATCTCAACTATATAGTCCCCGTTAATTACATTCACTTCCTGTAGACAGGGCACGAAATTTTTGATGCTAGTGTCGAACAACATTGCCGCCTGATGCTCCCTTATCAATGTTCTACTTCCTCTCTTACTTTACCTTCGTTTTTAAATAATTTTCCTGTCTGATTATGTAAATGAAGTAATATATGAAAATCAGACGGTACCAGATCGGGGCTGTGTGATGGATGGTCCACAACATCTCTTCCAAAAACGACTAGTAAAGTTTCGGTGATTCGCGCTGTGTGAGGCTGTAAGGACATATTTTGTTATCGTCAAGCGGACACACGCCGCAGGTCAATAATCCCTGCCTTTGGTTTTGAATCGCGCTTCGATGTTTCTTTAAGATTTTATAGTAGTGATCCGTATTCACAGTAGACCCATGCAGAAAAAGTATGATCGAGCGGATTTCGCATCTGGCGGTAGAGTGAAGAAGACGTTTTATCGAAAACGCATGCTACTGCCAAACTGTTCATTGTTCACCTTAAGCCGTATTTATTTGGGACTTTTTAAGTAACCTAGTAGGTTAATTCTGTTTAGTTGGCACGGTTTAAATAACCCAGAACTGTTTTCGAACTGATCTATCTCAACTTTTTTTTTGCTGGGTTGATGAATAGAACCCGTTTTCATCTTTGTTTAAATATTGTTATCCCTTTCTAGACTGTCAGTTTTTGTTGGCATTTGTGGTGCTATAGGCTATACACTAATTACTTGGTTATTTATTTACATCACAAATTAAATAAGGTAAATAATTTATTTACTTTTATAACTTAATATCTACATTAATAATATTACTACTGAATACAAATATTGATCAGAAACAGTACCTGTGCACTTGCTGTGTGCTTTTCTATCGCTGCCAGAAGTTGATAATCATATCTGCGGTATATCGCAAATAGATAATAATTTAATATACCTCAATGAAGAAGCAAACAATCAATCATATTTATTTGAATGTACCTCTTTACATTTTCACCAACGGTAAAAATAATTCATTGTTTATTTGGTACCAACACGGGTAGGTTTAAGAACAGTTTAGGGTTGTAGCCAAAGATCCCAAATAAATACTGCCTTCTAGTCTAGTCTAGTCGTCAGAATAGCACAATGTATGTTCCAAGTTCCAAGCGCCCGCAATACATTTAAAATACAAGTATAAGGACTCGATTTTTGTGCATTTAGGTTTTGTTTTTGCCAGGATTTTTTTTTAATTTGTTAAAAAATAAGACTAATTTTCCACTCTGAAGTTATCGTGTATCTTCGGATTTCTAGGCACTCTGACGACTAAACTCTTGTCTAAAAAGCTGCTAAACCACTCGTTTGAAAGGGGAGTCTTTCTACACGACACTGGCAATTTTCTGAAACAAAATTTCTCCAGGCCAACCAGTGCCTTTGTATCTTTAACTTTTGGACGGACCTCATATTTTTCATGCGATCACCAAAAACATGAATTCAAAATATTTTGTCACAAAATAAAAATCAGAAAATTTTTCACTAAAGTATTTCGATGTACAAGTAAAATTTTTGAAAGATGTCCGATCAAGGTCATCTAAATCGTGAATGAATTAACAAATTGGCATAAATTTATCTCTCTCACAAGAAGCGTGTGCGATAAGGATGGATATAACACGCTTGTCTTTTAAAAATGAATACTGTTTTGACCAAGTTAGGACATTCCATCTTAAAACGAAGCACGTTGTTGACAATACTTTGGCTGTAACGTAAATTTATTTATTAATTCAATTATATTATCTCGATTCATTGACACTGTGTCAGTATCTTATTTTTCACATATTTGGTTTTCATTTGCTAATAAACTTACAAGTTGACTTAGTTTTGAGTTTTGAATGCTTTTACTGGAACATATAAAAAAACATATAAAAAAAATAATTGGAATATTGGCGAAACAAAGTATTTTGAGTGAAGATCTGTCTCTTACATCAGCCAAATGCGCATGCGTCGAAACTATTTTCAAATCTATATGTAAACCTGTTTTGAAAATTGCATGGAAACAGTTTCGCGTAATTTTGACTGAACACTGAAACCATTTTCAAAACTGCATGTAAACGTAGTAAATATTAATATTGATGAATAAATTATTTATTTTTGAAATAAATGAAAATTCTTGTTATTTTCTGATCAAACCTCGTATAAAACACCCTGTAAAGTTTTAACTGGACAACGATAATAAATAGTTATTTGTGTATCAAAGGTTAAAACTCTTTGCAGACTGACCTTAGAGAATGCTGTCTAAGATTAGCGAAGGCTGTAAAAAGCTGAGGTCTGCAAATATATTTTGAAGCAAAAGTATACAGGGTATTTGGCGTAAGTCCGGCATCAAGAATATTTCGTTTATCTCGAGAGATACAAGAAAATGTTAATATGAAAACTTAAACTAGAGAAATGGGACCGTAGTAGGAATTTTGCATCACTTTCGGTTTTAGAGGAAATGGGTACAACTTTAAATCTGGCATAGAGAATCGGTATTTTTATATATTTTTTCTGAATGCACATAAATTTAACTTCACGATGATATCAAAATATCATAGTTTTACTTCAACCATTTCAAAATGGCGACCATTTCTTTTCAAAATATGTATTAATAAAATTCCATACAAAATTAAACATAGCAAGCTATGAAACAATGTTATTGCCTTAAAACAAAAGAAAAATATTTATCTACATAAAGTTGAAGTGGGTAGATTAAGATGAATGTATATTTTATTTGATTTTTTAAATCTAGGAAAGAAAGAAAAGAAGGCTAGCCGGCGGGATTTGAACCCACGATCTTAACATTTGTACTGTTATGTGTTACCAACTACACCACGGCTGGGCTACAAATCCGCCAGTCTATACAATCTTTTCTTAAGTTATATTCTCATAGACTGTGTATGAGACCCACATCACATGTTAGGTGTGGGGTATATCTAAACTACCACTACGTTTAAACACCTGTGAATTGTCAAACATTCGTACAACCTTATCAGGAATGTATTGCAATTAGTAGATTAAGATGAATGTATATTTTATTTGATTTTTTAAATCTAGGAAAGAAAGAAAAAAATGCTAAAGTTGAAGTGCTCTAACAATTTTGTGATTTAATTTAAGGTATTAAAATTGTTTCATAGCATGCTATTTAATTTTGTAAGGAATTTGATTAATACACATTTTGAAAATTAATTCTCGCCATTTTGAAACGGTTGAAGAAAAACTATGATATTTAGGTATCGTTGTGAAGCTAATATTATTACATTCTGGAAAAAAATATAAAAATACCGATTCCCTATGCTAGATTCAAACTTGTATCAATTTCTGCTAAAACCGGAAGTGATACAAAATTCTTACTATAATCATCTTATGAGCGTCTTTGTCTAGTTTAAGTTTGCTTATTAACATTTTTTGTTATTAACATTTTTTGTGTCTCAAAATAAACGAAATATTCTTGGCGCTGGACTTACGTAAGACACCCTGTATTCAACATTTTTTCAATGATCAGAAATAATAGTCGACTTTAAAAGGTAATTATGCGTAATAAAAAATTATATTTCACTTACATTATCATATCTGTAAAAGCGAAAATTTTGAGTGTAGGTACTAGAGAAACAATACACCGTTTTGCAAAGTGCTTACTTTATATACCGGTACAATTAGCACGATCTGCAAAGCTTGAGTTTGCAATTACTACCTTTCTTTAACCAAATGGCGTTCGAAAAGTCTACATTTTTATCGATCGTAAAAGAAACTGATTTTTTTATGCTTATATCACGGTTATCACGCTTATATCACGGTAACTCGTATTCAATTAGAATATGTAATGAGTTACAGATTAAATTAGCATCTTTCTATTCGTACCATTACACCAACTTCCTTAAGGTCAATGCGCACTTGAGCGACCGAAGCGAAGCGTGGCGACCAGAAGTTTTTTCATTCAATGTATTATTATGTGTATACGCGCATTTTGGAGCAGCGAAGAGCAGAGCAACGAAGCGACTATACACATAAGAATACATTGAATGAAAAAGCTTGTCTTCCCGCGCTACGCATAGCCGCTCTTCACGTCGCTCAAGTGCGCGACGGCCTTCATTCTGTTAAAAAAAATTATGATTGCATGTAATTACTCGTACAGTTCTCTCTTGCCAATATAGGCAACTCTATATTATTACAACATTCTTTGATGAATATTACAATATTTCACAGCCTCTGACTAAAAATTATGATGAGTACTCTATGTTTCTCTATGGTGTAAATAGCTAACAACGTCTGTAAGAATATGATTTTCCTACGCAATATTTTGATCTTCACATGAAACATAACTGTTTAAATTACTCGTATTTTTAAATTTTATATTACAATAAAAATGTAAATCACATTTTGAACAACAATAATCAATCAGAGCTGGGACGAGTACAACGAAAATGTACTTAAGTACTGAGTACTAAGTACTTTATTAAAAAGGACTTTGAGTACAAGTACGAGTACTGTACTCGTGTACTTAAGTACTTTATAATAAGTACAAGTACAAGTACATTGTACTACAAGGTAGTAAATTTAAAAATATAATCAGAAATGATAAAATGAACCTATTTAATGGTTATAAAAAGAACTAATTTGTAATTATTTTATATGTAAAAAAATAAGTGAAAGTACGTAGGTAAGTTTCATTGGGTAGGGTATACAGGTGGGCGCGTGAGTAACTTTTTGTTCACGACCACGCACGCTCACGGAACTAAAAATGTAATCACGACCAATCACGCACGACTTTTTATGTTTGATTCACAATCACTCACGCTCACGATTTTATTTTGGCACTCACGCCCGATCACACCCGGCGGGTCACGTTCGTGTCACGTAATTGTTTCTATGTACGTTTAAGCCTGTTTAACACAGTCATAAGTTGTTATCAAATTTGTTAACAAATTGGTAATAAGTTAGGTAACAGATGAATCCATTATTCCAATCTGAAAGTATAAATACAATTTTAAATGTAAACTAAGTATACTACGCAATCATATATTTTTTAAATATTTGAAATGGTTTGTTCATGATGAGAATTAATATTTTTGCCTCATGTGTAATATACGTGGTAAAAGTTGAATATACGGCCCCAGTAGCCATCTTGAAAATTAGAAATGTCAATGAACTTGGAACGACATACGACAAGAGACTAGCCGAGACAGCGGCTTTTTTCAGAATTTTAAAAAAATCCTGACATAAAAAATACCTAACGCACAAAACTCGAGTCCTTTTACATGTTTTTTAAACTTATTTTAAAAACGACTAAACCCTTCTTAACTCCACGTAACACGTAACCTACCTTTTCTAAGTATATTGACATTGCACAACTGGGACCTTATATTCAATTTTAACCATGTACGTAATTACACAGAGAATGATCAAAATACATTAAAAGAAACTTACCTTTTAATTAAATAACAGTAAAATAATCTTATTTATTAGCTGTCAGGCACGAGCTCGTCTCAATTCTGCGGCATGTAACATACGGAAAAGATGCGAAATCTTTACGAACATGTTTAAACTTGCAAACTTCAAACCATAACATGTACTCAAGTACTCTAAAAGTATTCGAGTACATGAAAGTATTCGAGTACATGAAAGTACTCAAATACTTTAAAAGTACTCGAGTACATAATGAAAAAATTAACTGAGTACAAGTACAGGTACATTTTTAAAATTGTACTCGAGTATAAATACAAAGTACAGCAAAAGTACTCGAGTACTGTACTCAAGTACAGAAGTACTTGAGTACTTCCCAGCTCTGTAATCAATAAATCATTAATATAAAAATTACACATTAATATCTGATACCAATGATTACAAACATGTGGGGCTGGTTTTATAAACGTCCAAAGTAAATTTATTTAATTCATCGAATGCGAATCGGCTTTAATTTCGTTACGACATTGAAATAATGTCAATTTGGCAAAAAATCACTTTTCACTAAAATATTTAATTTTATTTACTTTGGAAATAATTAATCGTTTATAAAATCAGACATGAATATTTCAATATGCTTCAAGTGTTAAGATTCAAATTAAAACTCACAAAAGAATTCATTGAATTCAAATTTGTAAAATGTTGCCGTATTGCTTGAATTAGATATTTCAATACACTTAAAGTTATAATTAATTTTTTTTTCACAATTGTTTTCATAGATCATTTTACGTTACTTGCGCAGAGGCGTACCGGATGTTTCATTTAAACAAAGTCGTTTCGTGTTCACGAAATCTCAATATCAATCGAAATCAGAATCTTATATTGTCATTAATAAAATCTGTGAATAAAATCTTATTGGCACACCCACTAATGGGTAATAAGCTGTGACGATATATTTATTTATTAAAATTATTCGGCAATTTTGTACTAATGAATTACACGGACAGTTGATTTATTTGATTTGAAGTTTTTTTTATTAAAGTGGTTACTACCACATAAAACTTCTTAAATACGTATTTCTCCGGCATGGTTTACATATTGAGTAATCTTAACCACTGTATGAGAAAAATAGTTGTTAAGACCTGTTGGTTGACATATTGAGTAATCTTAATTTCTCTTTACCTTCTTAATACGGTTTTGCGTAAATTTGGTACTGAAGATGCGAACATCATTCTCAAAATATGTCCGAATTAATTTTTATTTTCATTTAATTTTAGAGGGTAATTTTTAATTTTATCACAAATCTATGATTGTTACGCCACCTTTATTTATTATTTTAATAGATTTAGTTTTTTTAAATTATCCAATTAATAATAATAATAACAATAATAAAAATAATATTAATAATAATAATAATAATAATAATAATAATAATAATAGTAATAATGATAATAATAATAATAATAATAATAATAATAATAGTAATAATAATAGTAATAATAATAATAGTAATAATAATAATAATAATAATAATAATAATAATAATAATAATAATAATAATAATAATAATAGTAATAATAATAATAATCATATTTATAATAATATTAATAATAATAATAATAATAATAATAATAACACGGTCTTCTGTGGTCGTGCAGTCTAGAGTGCTCGCCTGGCATACAAGGTTGCTCGTATGGGACCGCGATCGAATCCCACACAATTCAATTTTTAATAAAAACAGACACACCCAGAAGATTCCGAGTGGCAGCAGAGGTCACTATAAGCTACTCTGCGCGTAACGAGGGTGCCAACAGAGGGCACTAAAAAATGTCTCTGTAAAAATTGTATAGGTGGTATATAATATATGTAAATTGAGATTTGTATAGGTCGAACGACCTTAGAATAAATGTATACATTATTAAATTATCCAATTAAATACTCCAAATATTTTAATATTTTTTTTCGGTTTTTAGCCGAATATTATTTTACTATTTGGTATTCGGCCAAATAGTAAAAATGATGCCGAATACCGAATAGTTGCCGAATATTCGTTGCGAGCCTACTTGAAATAAATAAATAGTATTTTGAACAATATATACCGTGTGTCCCAAGCACGTCCCAAGCAAACCTTGACATAGGCGTTTAACATGGGAAAACTGATTTTTGTGAATAAAAAGTGTCCGGCATAAAATTAAGCCATGCTATTTAACATGATAATAGTACATTACCTCGTGTACCTTATTTAATATTAATTACATTATTATCATTGCGTAAATCAGAGAAAATTATAAATATCCGTCAATAAATATTTGTTTCAATATTTTATTATTTGTAATATCAAAATATTTGCAATTGTCATTGTAGATGAATGGATAGCGTAGCAGACTGTGGAATGAGAGAACGTTTAGAGGTTGGGGTTCGAATCGAGGTTCGAATCTCCGTCAAGATAGTTTTTTTTATTATTTTTTTTATTTACGAATTATATTAAAGATATTATGTATTATATTAATATGGATGAATTAGTTAAATAATTACAAATAAGTTTCTTTCATGATATAATACACATTTCAATGGAAGTAGTAATTATCAGTATGACCTAAAAGCATAAGAATTTAAACTATAACACACTTTTACAGTAAAAACACAAAACATACACATATTCATTTTATCTTAATCATGTTTTATTAAGATTAAAATAAAATAGAATGCATTTTTATTATATCAATGTTATGATTATTGTAATCAGTTTTTGTCATTGTTTAAAACCAATAATTTTTATTTATAAAATATTGTTATGCATTTAATTAATTCACCCATATTAATATAATAAATAATATCTTTAATATAATTCGTAATTAATTCATAAATAAAAAAATAATAAAAAAACTGTCTTGACGGAGTTTCAAACCCTAACCTCTAAACGTCTTCTCATTCCACAATCTGCTACACTATCCATTCACCTACAATGACAATTGCAAATATTTTGATATTACGTAATAAAATATTGAAACAAATATTTATTGACAGATATTTATAATTTTCTTTACGCAATGATAATAATGTAATTAATATTAAATAAGGTACACGAGGTAATGTACTATTATCATGTTAAATAGCATGGCTTAGTTTTATGCCGCACACTTTTTATTCACAAAAATCAGTTTTCCCATGTTAAACGCCTGTCAACGTTTGCTTGGGACACACGGTATATATATATATATATATATATATATATATATATATATATATATATATATATATATGTATATATATATATATATATATATATATATATATATATATATATATATATATATATATATATATATATATACGAATTATGTATTATGTTTTTGATAAACAAAAGTTATTATCTTCCGAAATTAGCAAATTATTAACGATTTATGATCATATAAAACGGAGGTTTGTATTTCATCATAAAAAAAAACGTTTAACTGTTGCAAATATTTATCACAGATTATATCATAAAAAAAGGTTTTATTATTATACATATCAATGATACCAAGAATCGAGACAACAGTTTCTGTGTTAATTTACGAATTAAAACCAAGCGATATCGTAAAATATTAAGTATGTTGTCAAGTTCGAAAAATATTATTTTATTTGCTGGGGTAGGCAATTTTTAGAAAGAGTCACAAGTAAGTCCTAAAAGCCTTTAAAACAAAATTCCTTTTTATCTACTACCGACAATAGTCAAGGTGAAATAATTTTTGTAATTCGACACTCAAGAATACAACGGGGTCCTCTACCATTGTAACAAATTACAAAATGGGGCATTTATATTAAAAATAAACCTTAAAATTGTATTATTAAGACTATGAAATTTTTGATGAGATCATAAGAGATCATGGCTTTTGTTTTTTATAAATTTTGTCGTAAAATGTGAGAAAAGTCTTTGACAACTTTAAAAAACTTCTCAAAAGAAGATATAAAAGCTTTTATTGAAGTTACGAGAACAAAATGAGCTTAACATCTACGTCACAGAATATTAAAAGAAATATTACGGCTTCACGAATAACAAGTAACACTTTCTAGAATACAGTTTTATAGATAATGTTTCATAAAAAATATTTTAAAAATCTGATGTGGCCAGCACATAACCTCCCGTCAATTCCATGTTTAAAATAGGAATGAGCTTTGGTAAAGTATCACTTCCGATTGATCGTTTGTAAACAAAATCTAATTTGTTGTTCCAATAAATAGAAAAGTCTGTAATACGATTTGGATTATATTTTATTATGTTTTTCCTCGAAAATATGTTATGAGCTCCAAATTAAGTATCACTTCCGGTTTATCATATAAGTACAGTCAAAATCTAATATGTTGTTTCAAATTATATACGAGTTTTAAATACCAAATTTGATAAGTTTTGGATCATGTTTTAATATATTTTTTTCAAGAAAATCTGTTTATAGATTTCTGTAAAGTACTACTTCCGGTTTATTTATCTTAGAAAAAAATCTAATATGTCGTTCTCATTAATATAAAAGTCTTATATACCAAATTTGAAAAAGTTTTGGATTATATCAATATATTTTTCATGAAAATATGTTTAGAGCTTCAAATAAAGTATCACTTCCGGTTTATCAATTTTACCCAAAATCTAATATGTTCATATACTCGTAAAAGTTTTAAATACTAAATTTGACAAGTTTTGGAATATATCATACTATATTTTTCACGAAAATCTGTTCAGGGCTTCAAGTAAAGTATCACTTCCGGTTTATCAATTTTAGAAAAAAAATAATGTCCTTCTTATTAACATAAAAGTTTTAAATACCAAATTTGAAAAGTTTTGGAATATAGGTATCAATATATTTTTCACGAAAATCTGTTCATAGCTTCAAGTAAAGTATCACTTCCGGTTTATCAATTTTAGCCAAAATCTAATATGTTGTTCCCTTTCATATAATACTCTTAAATACTGAATTGAAAAAGTTTTTGAATATATCATAATATATTCTTCACGAATCTGTTCAGAGCTTCAAGTAAACTATCACTTTCGGTTTATTAATTTTATCCAAAATCTAATATGTTATTCCTCTTGATATGAAAATTTTAAATACTAATATTTAAAAGTTTTGGATTATATTTTAATATAATTTTTCATTAAAAACTATTATGTGCTTCAAGTAAAGTATCACTTCCGATCGTCCAATTTTATCCAAAATTTAATAAACTCTTTATATGAATGTAGAAAGCTTAAATACGAAAAATAGAAATTTTCGGAAGTTTGTTGTAAAAGTTATCGTGGACGAAAAAATCGTCACACACATAAACACATATATACACACACACACTCACACACACACACACACACACACACACACACACACACGCACACACACACACACACACACACACACACACACACACACACACATACATACACACAGGCGTCATCGCAAAAATAGTAAAAACGTGTTGTGGGGACCCTAATTCGTGCTTATTTACTGAAAACACCATCGAATTTTTGGACCGATAACATTACCTCCTTCCCCTTCGGTATGACGGGAGGTAGAAATAATGGAGGACTCCATTGAAACCAGTAAACGTGTGTTTTATTGATGTATTACTCTAGTGATGCACATTAACGTGAGAAATTTTGCAGGACAAGCCGGGAAATTATATAGAAGTTTCAAAACTAGTTTGGCAAAGTGTTAATAATATAAACAGTAACATCATATATTTCTCAACGTTACAGTGAATGAATCCTTTTCATAAAGTTGCTAACTTTTCATGCTAATAAATTTATGTTCGTGTAAAAGTTTAACAGGCCTTAAAAAAGAGTTAAAATTTAAATCAGATTGGCGTAGCTGTTGCTCATTCGCATAAAAAGAAACAATAAAAGTTATTCTATCGATTCAGACTCCAACTGTATCAAATCTACGATATTTGGGACTTTTCTACATGAAATAATCGTGAAGAATTGAGACAGATATTGTCTAACAGTCTGGAACATTTGCACAAGGCTATAAACTTTAATGATCGGATGGGTACTTGTATATAAATGTGATTACGTTTGTCACCAAAGGGTAGTAGCAGTGGAAAGAACTGAATACTTGGACTTAAATTCACATGAATGGTATATAAAATAAACCAATATCGGTTTTTGATAGGTTCTATACACATTTCACACTTAATAAAATAGCTATAGACTTTCCTTTGGCAATATTTCTTGATAAAATTGATCATATATTTTTTTACGACCTGTTTTTTAGAAATAATTAAAAACGTGGATATATATTTATTTTTTGCCATGACCTAAAGTAAAGGTCAATTTCTTAGGCATCAAAAGAAAGTACACTATTTTGCCTGTAGAAACGAAATTTAGACATTATTCCCCTAGGGGAGTTTTTACTATTGTGAAAAGTAATGATATTTAATGCTTTATCATAAAATTCTCTGGACTTCGGGGGTTACAAAAAATATATAGAAGATTCAAATAAATCATTTACTACTATCATTACATTAGGAATAATTACATTAATGTATTAAAAATAAATACAGACTAAAATAATAACGATTAATAGCTATTTGTGTATTAAGAGCGCAAAATTGTCATAGCTCACCACTAGTTTTGAACGTAAACGTATCTAGGGAAGCTCGTTTAAGTGTGTATAATGGAGTGGTAGTGCCTGCTTTGATGTATGGAAGCGAATGTTGGGCATGGACGGGAAAGCATAAAAAGAGAGTGACTGCCGTGGAAATGAGGTATTTACGTGGAGTATGTGGATATGTAAGACGGGATCGCGTGAGGAATCATTTGATGTGTGAAGAATGTATGGTTAGGAAGAATGTTGTTAAGAGAGTAGGAATGAGCCAGTTGAGATGGTTCGGTCATGTGGAGAGAATGAAGAGTGAACGGCTTGTAAAGCGTATATATCTTGGTGAGATTGAGGGTGTTCGATTGCGTGGCCGTCCAGTGTGTAAGTGGATGGATGTGATTGATAAGGTACTAAAAGAGAGAAAGTTTCCGAGTGGGAAGAGAAGAAGAGCGTGTATGAATGCGATTATGAATGTGGCCGAGGCGAAAAAAGTGTGCTTAGACAGGAATATGTGGCGAATGATGATTGTTTCGTAACTATCATTGTGATCCGGTTGCGGTATTTCGCTACCGAAAATCGGTCACTTTAATATGTTAACAGTGAGGAATATATGTTGTACCTATCATGTCAGGTTAGTAAGAATGTTGTTGAAAGAGAGACTGATTTTTTTATGATGTTTTTTTTATTCCTTCGGGTTTGCGCTAACCCACTAAGTGGGAAATGCGTGATTTTATGTATGTATGTAGTTTTGAACTCCAGATAATGCCCGTGTCAGCAATACTTCAATGGATATTGCTTAATCAGAATTTAATAATACTAGTAAGGGATATCTTTTAATGTACACAGCTAGTGTTGAGCATCTGTTACCGTCCCTGTTCAATATCCGATATAGAGCAAATACCGAAAACGGTCAGTAAGCGAAAAACAAAAACACCCACAATGCGTTGAGGATTTATCTAAACTTACAGACTGATATTTATTTGACATATTTACAATTGAAACAGTTGTATGAAAAAAATGTAGGCATTATTTTTGAAATGTGATTTATACAGCTTTAAGTTCAAAGGAATCGATTTACCAAAAAATATAATCTTATAAATTTTTATATAAGAATGTTCTACGTGCCATGCCCAATGTTGTAGAAATGATATAAGTGCCATTAAATGTCAGACGTGTTTGATATATATAAAAGCAAAGATGACATTAGTTTTATGTTCTAAGAGTAATGAAAGTAAAAACAGTATAAAATATTTTGATTTATAATTCAATGTGTCTTTGAGTTTAGTAAGTTCAGCACGTATTTAAACCAAATGGATAGACAAGTAGATGCAAATGTAACGTAATTATTGGCAGACAGACCTTTCATTAAAAATTTCAATTGGTATTTTACGTGAAATTCTTAACTATTCTTTTTTACCTTCCGTTACCTTTGGCAAGGGAGGTATAGGGAGGGATCGTGCTAAAAATCGCATATCGAGATTTTGGTAAATGAGCACGTTTTAAGGTCGCTAGAATCCAATTTTAACATTTTCACGATGATGTCTGTATGTATGTGTGTATGTGTTTGTGGATCCTCCACTCTAACTCAAATACTATCATTCAGAAAATTTTGAAACCTTGTATTACGAACTTTTTCTGTAATGTAAAGAGCCCATTAGATTTTTGTGAAAATGGGATAACCGGAAATGGCACTTTACTAGAAGCTCAAAATAGTTTTTCTTCAAAAAAAAAAAAAAAAAAACCTTTAAATGTTATTTTTTCGAGATTAAAGTTATTATAAAAATTAAAGATTATTAAATTTTCTATAGATTTGCATTAATAGTTTTTCTATATATTTTATGGATAAATTTATAAAATTATCTATTCAATGGTTAGAGCAACGCCTCATGTCATGAGTGCCCTCGGGGCTCTGGGTTCGAATCCCACTAAGGCATGGATGTGTGTGAATGTGAACCCACTCTGTAATTAGGATTTAATCCTGTTGAGGGGTTTAAAAAAAGTTGGTTACTTGGATTAGATTAGACTATATTTTAAGAAATAAACTGTCAAAATTAGAGTAAAATTCGCTAATCTAAAATTCGCTAATTTAAATATCGCTTTGATAATTTATATTAATATTTTCTATATTATTTCTTTTAGAGAGAGAAAAAAATAGAAAATAATTTATATACAGGTTGTTCCGCGACTCGACCGACAAACTTATACCATATATTTCGGGGATCATTACGATCAAAAAATATTATATGACCTATAGGTGAATACCTCTTTGTTTTGGAGATATCGAAGGAATTTAAAAAAAATCTGATGTGGCCAGCACATTACCTTCCGTCAGTTCTATGTATTTTGTACAAATTTCATACGGAAAGTTCCTTGCTAAATTAAATATTCTATTTCTTGTACATTACCTTCCGGCAGTTGCATGTATTTTATGCAAATTTCATACAGAAAATTATTATTTTGTGACGTTTTCTATATACAGTGTAATGTATCTGCAGAAATAAAAGATTTATTATTATTATTTCTTGTACATTACCTTAAAGCAGTTGTATGTATTTTATACAAATTCCATACAGAAAGCAAAAGATCTTACACCTATTTCCAGTAAAATTATAAGACAAACACACTATGTCAATTTCACTTGACACTGGCATTTTTCAATCAAAATTTTCTTAATATAGTAGCTGTTTCCACAGCTATGGCTACTTTATGAAATTTAATTTCTTTATAATTTTTTAACTCTATATCCATTTAATATTAGGTATAAAATGCAGTCAAATCGTATAGAAAATAAAATATTCTTTAATATTTATAATAACATTGAATGTGAAAAAATGATATTTAACATAGTTTTTTCAAGAAAAACTGTTAAAATCTTCAAATGAGGGTACTTCCGGTTATCCAATTCTAACCAAAATCTAATCAGCTCTTCGCATGGATGTAACGAACAGAAATACGAAAGAATTATAATTTTTGGAATTGTAGTATGGAAGTTATCGCAGACGAAAATTTTGTTACACACACACACACACACACACACACACACACACACACACACACACACACACACACACACACACACATACATACATACATACACACACACACACACACACACACACACACACACACACATACAGACATCATCGTAAAAATAGTAAAATCGTATTCTAGGGACCCTAAAACGTGCTTATTCATCAAAAACTCATCACCGAATTTTTTGACCAAAGACAATACCTTCCTTACCTAAAGGTGACGGAAGGTAAAAAGATAATTGACGAATTATCGTGTTTGACAAATTAATGATTTTTGTGGTATTTTATTAATTTAAGCCATTATGCCGCATTTTACTAATGCAGAATTAGCCGATATGGTTTTTGCAATGGAAGTGGACTTGCTGCAGCTGCGGAGTACCTCAGCCGATACCGGTACCTAAATTTCTGGACAGAGCCGTAAGTAAAAATAATGTTCTATTTAAAACAATAACGTTCAGAGCACTTAAGTTACTCAGATTAGTTAAAGTGCATTTCATATGAAAAATGCCTTTATATAAACTTAAATTGCAACTGGCGGAAGATAATGTCAATGTGATGGCAATGTCATATTTTTGTATAATAGAATTACAATTTTTACGTTAACTATCTAATATACTTAAATGGATTTTTATGCTGTATCATCTCACTTTATCTTTATATTAACTGAATAGAGAATATATTAGGCTAATAATTGCCTTTATATCTGTAGTTGATCCATAATTTTTGTCCGCCTATACAATTTTAATATCTGCGTAACTTTGTTTTATGAATTGAAAGTTCATCCATCAATATATTAAATCAAATTACTTGTTCTTTGAATTTGCGTTTCTTTATGGAGCCCATACATCTTTTATAAAATATTCTCATAATGAAATTCCATTACTGAAGCATCCGTTTGTCAAAGATCATTGGAAATCTCAACAAATAAACGGAAATCACTACCAGACTTTGCGTGCTCATGTGAGATGATTAAATAGCTTCATCTCCAGATATTTACAATTGTTTTAGGCACTCAATACATATACCCATTCTTGGCATTCATTGCGAACAACAATACACCCGACTAAAAATATTTACGAGTATTAACTCTACTATAAAACCATTAGACAAGTATATACTCGTAAATATATACATATATACAGACTGGTTTTGAACCTCATGTCAAATTTAGGAGTAAGTAGTATGACGTGTGTAGATTACGAAACAGTGTTTTGTATTTTCTTCCACGTGCTTTAAGGTAAAATTTAACTTTTTAAAATTTTCGTCCACTTTTTTATCTCTTATTTTAGTCACTGACTATCACTGGACTGACAGATAAGTAACAGGTGTATTTCACTAAATCTCTAGTGTGCATGTGAAATATACACAAAGTTTACATAGCTTACGCTTTGACTTCTTGACATCATTCTTTACATTGTTTACTCATTGTTTACACATGTAAATAATCTATCATAGTTTACGCGTAGACGGACAACCCAGGAAAAGTTATAAAGGCAATAAAGCAGATCATTTATTTACTTATGGATATACATACAGTGACTCCAAGAATTATTGAATAACCTACACTTCCAAAAATTAGATTTTGGTTGTAATTGGTAGCTTCTCTTTTCTCTCTCTCTCTCTCTCTTATTTTTTAACATTTTACGTTATTGTTAATACTAAAGAATATTTTATTCTCTATACGGTTTGATTGCATATCGATAAAAAATTATTTAAAAAAAATCATAATTCTTGCAACCTATGCTGCAACATAATGAATACATTTAAGATGTTACACATGTCAGTGTCAAGTCATGACTTGTGTTCGTGATATAATTTTACTGGAAATATGGAATCTCGTACAACTTTTTGTATGGAATTTATATAAAACAGAAGATGTGTTGGTGACATCAGATTTTTCTACATATCAGAGCGCGTCGTGTTAAGATTTTTCTGACAAGTGCTTCATAAATCAAAGGTTATAAATACGATCAAAATTTTGAACGTTCATAGCTTTATCTTTATCGTTTTTAGGTGATTTCTTCTTTTAATGTCTACTAGCCTGTTTAGCAACAAATATTTTCTATCAAAAATCATTATTTGAGACAATTTTTTTATTAGTAAAATGACCGGTTAGAAAATTTACAAAGTCTTAAATGCTCAATAGAATGTAAAACTACATAAGTTAATATTACATATATTAAAAATTCTATATAATAATAGAAAAAAAGGAATAAAGATAAAACTTTGCTTAACACACAAACCATCAGTAAAATTTGGGTAGTTATAGTCGTTTTATACTTGCCGTCAAATAAGTATGGACTGGGCATACACACTATTGCCAAGTTAATGTGTAATGTTGAAAATGCGAAGTTTCATAAGCGGCAACACCACAGTACAAGGAACAGGGTGCGGAGAAGGGAAAAAGTTGAACATCAGTCCATATGCATTTGACGGCGGGTATAGTATTTGACAAAAAAAAATAATTGAAAAAATGACAAACTTTGCGAGTCTGAGTTTTGTGCGGTAAGTATGTTTATAAAAGTTAAGGTAAAAATCTTAAAATATTGAAAAAATTAAATGACTTGCACATTACACAACAGTTTTGACCAATTTCAGATGATTCCTTTCCAATTTGACAGGGCAACAGATTTTATTTTGCATGTTTGGTACCCCGTAAAATCAAATTTGAAATTTTATAAATATTACTCATTTGTAGCAATAGCCATGGAATTTAAACAAAATTGCAAAGAAATTCATATCGTTTGAATTCCCAGAAATTCAGTTTTCAAATAAAAGTTACAGATAATTAAATACATACTTGTTCTGATGTAGCTCAAATATGGCTAAGAAACCTAAACCGCATTTATATAGTCATATTTGTTTATTTATTTCATTTCTCTACTTCTTTTTATTGTTTTATTAATATTTTATTATTGATTGTACTGCTCATGCCATTTGAAATATATATATATATATATATATATATATATATATATATATATATATATATATATATATATATATATATATATATATATATATATATTAAATCCTGCACCTACATTGTTAAACAATTTTTATTTTTAAATTCTACATCTAAAGAACTGTTATTATTATTATTGTTATTTTTATTATTATTATTATTATTATTATTATTATTATTATTATTATTATTATTATTATTATTATTATTATTATTATTATTATTATTATTATTATTATTATTATTATTATTATTATTATTATTATTATTATTATTATTAATAATATTCACATTTTGTAACCTATAAAATTAAATTTCTGATAGTTCAAACGATATGCAGTTTTGTTTGAATTCCATGACAAATGAGCAATATTTATAACATTTCGAATTCAATTTTACAGGTTACCAAACATGCAAAATAAAATCTGTTTAGTGATGCTGGTGTAGAATTTAATTATCTACAAGTTTTATTTGATTTTTTTTTTGTCTAAAACCAAGTGGGTTTTTTGCGCAAGGAAAAACTGATTTCCCATGTTAAACGCCTATGGTCCGCTTTTTAAATAACACTCTCTCTCTCTCTCTCTCTCTATATATATATATATATATATATATATATATATATATATATATATATATATATATATATATATATATATATATATATATATATATATATATATAGATCTTATATTGAAATAAATTGTGAAAAATTATCAGCCATCGGGATTCGAACCCGAGACACCTACCTAGCCGGGATAGTGCTCTACCAACTATTGGCTGCTCTCCTCTCGATGGCTGACAATCCTTCACTTTCACGTCGTATAACTGCTACACAATTTATTTCAAATATACAAACTGTTAACTCATTGTTAATACAGTGCGTTCAAAAAAATTCCTAACTCGGAGTAGGCTTTGAACAAAGAAACGTATGTCAATTTAAAAATATTTAATTAAATATCAATTTGATATGAAATATTGTCAAAAATGTTATCTGAAAAAATCAAAGCTTTTCTTGAATCCTATTTTAGAAATGGAAACAAATTAGAAAAGGGCGAATGTCAATATACTGTATCCTTCTTTATTGTCTTTTCTTCTTAAAATTACGAGTACATTTCAGATTAATTTTTAAAACTTGACTTTTGAATTAAATAATGATCAAACATACGTTTCACTGTTAATAGCACACTCCGATTTAGGATTTTTTGAACAACCTGTATTAGAATATTGATTTTATGTTTATCTCAAAACTGCGGAAACGGTGCGATAATGCGAGTGCACATTTATATTTTGTTTTATTCCTTATGAAAACTTGAATAAATCAGCCTTAACGCATACTACTTCGTACATTAATAATTTATTAATGAACTGCGTATCACTGACTTTTTTGTGAAATTCACGTTCGGTGAGTATATTTTAATTGTGAGAATCTAATTTCGAAGCAGCGTTTTTCATTTTCCGCATAAACGGAATACAGAATGCGTGAATACACCTTCCCGGGAACATTAATCTACTTGAGCAAGCCACCGTCAACAACAAAAACTTTTGGACTCTTCTTTATTAGATTAGATTAAGCGCCATCCTCCTACCGTAAACTCCTTCAGTTTCAGCATTTTTTCGTACACCGCAAACATGCCAGTGCCAGTAATTATATTTCACAAAGATAGATTCTCTATTATAGGTTACAGAAAAACCGAAACATTCAATTAGAAGTAATGGCATTACGTCTGCTACTGATCTTTTTTTAGTACCTCTGTTCTAGACAGATTGTAGGATTAATCATCAGACAATACCCGAAGAGTGTTCACATATGGAAATTATAAACCGTTTCCTCTGAGAATTATGGGATCAGCAGAGGAAATACTAAAGCTTAAATAAATATCACTGTACATTTTTTATTAGACTATTTCTGTTTGTTTTGTCCTTTGTTTTGAAAGGATGAGTACTAATGCATTGACTAAAAAGGATTGAATGCAATTTACATTTATTGTTATTACAGCTTATTACTTACAGCCTGTTTTACACAATCCTATATTGACCATAATAATTTTTGTTCAAATTCTTTACGTTTTAGGACAGGTATTTCAGTACGGGATTAGAATCTTGGTTACATGGTCTCGTTTAACTTGTAACCAACATTTTAAATCGGCATTCACATTTCAGTAAATCCAGATTAACTTAATCGAGTTTTGCTAACCGAGAATTTTGTTGTGTTGGTAGATTTTGAAGTGAAATTCATGTTGAGCATGCAAAAGCGATTTCTTTAAAGTCGGCTTTTAAAATCACGTGTTAAATAATTATTAATAAAAATAACATGTCTGAAAGTAATAGTTTTAGTCTAAATTTTAAACAATATTATGGACGCTTATACAGGGTGTAAATGAAATAAGTGCATTAAATTTAACCAGTAATGTAACTCGATGAGAGCAACAATATTTCTTGATAACCTTTTCTCGAAATCGCATATTGTTTTAGCATTTTTACCACCCCGTAAATTGACGAGTCGTTCCAAACATTTTTGTGATAATTGAATGCAGTAGCAATAGCTATGAAAATTTTTGTTTTAGCAATTGACAGTCCCTTGATTCGTTTATTAATTACTGTGACTGCAAGTGTAACCGATAACCGACAATTTTTGAGCTGTTTGTATCCCACTTGAATACGGCAGCAGCCATTTGTTCTCCATAGGCGGGTAACGAAATATGCAGCAAATCTTTAAAGAATTTTAACTCAAAATCTAAAAGACTTAGAAAAAAAAGTTATTAAGAAATATTTTTGCTCTCATCGAGTTACATTACTGGTTAAATTTAATGTATTTATTTCCTACCTCCAGTATGTACATCGAAAATTGGATGCGCAGTCGTCGAAGCGCTTTCTCCCCACCTCTATATCTCTGTCGAATTTACGCAAAACTATTTACATGCAATTTTCAAAACAAGTTTACAGATTGATTTGGAAACAGTTTCGGCGCATGCGCATTTGTCTGATGTAAGTGCCAAATCCTCTTCATTCCAAATTCTTCATTTTCCCATTATTCCAATTATTTTTTCTACTTTGCACCACTACGCACTAAAACTACACAACTGTCAGTTTACTTGTAGGTTAGTAACACCAAATAACAAAAAGCAACAGAAACGTTATGCTATGTACGCATGCGCAATATCGAAACTGAATTTTAAGTGTTTACATGAGTAGTTTTAAAACTAGTTTTCAAGTCAAACCCATGAATTTTAGTTTGAGATAGCTCAAAACCGTTTTGACACTGTATACATGGCGATTTCAAAACTAAAAATGTTTTGAAAACGGTTTGAAAACTGCATGTAAACTCAGTAATTATTACGCATGACAACCATACAATTTTGGGTTAACCTATCTTCACATGCTGTTTTAACTTTTCGCTTAATTTAAAATTGTTTAACACAACTGAAAAACGTCTAACCAATAAAAAAATGGTTAACTAAAATTTTTTGGTTTAACCTTATTGAAATACCTGGCCTTAGACAGTCAAATATTTGCGACGTCTTCGACTGTTACCTACTAAAGTATATTTTTTTTTCATACTATCCACTGTATACTATTTTACGTTGCTAATTTGAGTCCGGGAAATGGTACATTACAGTATCGAGGTCGGGAACTGTTGCCTGCAAACATTTCCAGGATTGTTTATTTATAACAAAAAGAAATTTCAAACTCAATTTCCGACAAATTAGTTTTAAATAACACAAATTGAAACGAATGAACGATTCATATAGTACAATTAGAATTTTCACTAATTCTAAAAGTTCACATGCCTCATCGATAGTTTCTGTCGTGGTGGAAACTTCTTGATGTTGCTAGAGCCTGGAGCACTTGTGCGAGTAAAAAATTGTTTCGCCAATCACAAAATAACCGCCATTCCTTTTCGACAACTTGGTGGAAATAAGTTTCACCGTAGCCTCACTACATTTTGTATATATCACAAAAAGAATATGCAGCTGTCATTTTTGACTATCAAGACAAACAATACAAATAAAACAAAAACACACAAATGCCATAAATTCAAATATAATGTTGTGACCTAAGTTAAATAGACATATTTTGAATTAATATATTTCTAATACACATAGACAGTATGAAATAAAATGTTGTACGTCATACAGCCGTGAAGTAGTATCACGGTAGGTAGTCATTTCGAAATTCGTCACTAGGCTCCTTCGTCGACTCATCCGTAAACTTTTCAGTCATACCGTAATAACTCACTTCCCAGCCTTATAACGTAAATAACTAATTTTGTCGTCTTTGCATGAAATACTTTACCCAAATTCGTTTTTGTTTCAAAAACTTATTTCGCGTAATAACAACCGATAATATAATTTTTTATTTTTAAATCCACTGTTCTTGAAATATTTGAATTTGACGTTTGGTTTTGACAAAGACAGTTTCATTGAACAAATTAACCAACTACACATGAAATAAACTTTTGTTTAATGAAAACCCTAAATATCACCAAAATTTGAAACAAAGGAACTTCAAAATTGGAACATGTCCTGTTTGAATTTTTTTACAACATCGTATGGTACCATAAGAAGTTGTAAATTTATTACCGTGTAATCACAGAAATTTCCTGTTCAAATACGAAGTAAAAATGCATGTAAATTTATGACAATGTAAAACAGGCTTAATACTCTATCTAAAAATAAAATAAAATATCAAAATTAATGTCGTTTCCTCGTACATATTTATAAACCAGTTTATACATAAAACATTTTCTGATATTTGTGTTATTTTAGACGAAAATATCCTCCTTCGTAAGCTTTGAAAGTGCATCAAATAATAAGAATATGATGTTGGTTGCACATCGCCTCCGGCAAATTCCATTTCTATTTTACATAGGTAAGTAAAAATTTAACAAAAATATGTCCTACATTTCTACGAAAATTTGTAAGCACACCACAAACACATGTACATACATGAATATCGCAAATGTATGTACGATTAGCGAAATTAGTAAAATTTAAAAAGTATTAATTTTAAATAATTTATTGGTACGGAGTAAATTGATAGGTATACTCAGGTAAGAATTATACAGGATGTCCGGATTTCGAAGGCCACCATTGCAATAATATAATCTACTTTTCATATAGATGAATCAATAATAAAAATAATTTTTGAACTTGTAGTTTTGGAGTTATCGTAGCAGAAAAAAATCCCCCATTATTTTCTTAAATTATTTTTTATGAAATTTCTAAATTGAAAGTCGTCTGCAGTTCTAGAAAGTCTTATGCCCGGTTTCACCATTGCTGAATAAATTCGATAATAATCTGACGTATAATTTTTATTAATCGATTAGTCAAAGTTATTAGTAGAATATTATTTTTTTCTCCATTATTTTTCGTTGAGTATACGCTAACGAGTTTATCTCCCTGGCACAACTGTTAAATTCGAAAATAAGTTTTTGATTTTTTTCATTGAAATCAAAAGAAAAAGGGGGAAAAAAGCAAAATTATCTCGAAGAGTGCGTGTTATAGAAAATAAGAATATTGATGATATGTTGTCCATGGGAAATTAATGAAGAAAGAGGGAGCAGATTATTAGTAAAAAACTTTATTATAATCAGTAAAAACATATAACAAAATTTTGTAAACAGTAAACAACCTAACTAGTTAAATTTGAGATTCTCTAGCTAAGTATGAACAGTCACTTAAGTGTTGTGTGAATCTAGTAGCGTTTTCTATTTATATATTTAGTACGCACTTTTTTGCACTGAGTGCATAAATCGTTTTCTACTTATATTACCAGTGCACACTAACTGAGTTTTAAGTGCTCCATTTATACTTTTGGAGTGAACTGAAACATACTCAGCGCGCACTTTCTTATAGCGTTTTCCATTTACATATTTACTACGCACTTTTTTGCACTGAGTGCATAAATCGTTTACCATTTACATTATCAGTGCTCACTAATTGAGTTTTACGTGTTCAATTTATACTTTTCGAGTGAACTGAACCTTATTCAGTGCGCACTTTCATACACTTACTACGACCGGTAGTTCTTGCCAGTGCAAACTATCAAATTCACATATATTGAGTTTCAAAAAGTGTCTACGTAAGTACAATAATTGATGTGAGTTTGTTAATAATAGAAGAATTATTGGAAACGAATCTTGTGTAGTGATATCCATAGCTACATAGCCTCTGTATTGAAAGTGACAGCTAATAAACTTGCACTGGACTTTTGCATCACGTTTAATTTAAAATGCACTACGCACGTGTTATAACAACTAGTATCGGGCATGACGTCATTGCCTACAATGAGTGCAAAAGTAAATATGTAAATGGTAATTGCTATTACACTTACTTCGATCGTCAGTTCTTGCCAGTGCAGGCGCACGAGTTGTAACAATTAGTGCCGGGCATGATGTGATTGCCTGCACGGAGTGCAAAACTAAATATATAAATGGAAAACGCTGTAGGCATAAGTCTGAGAATATGGTGTTCACCTATACATTTCATTCTTAAGAGTTGTTGCACGAAGAAAATAAAGAATGATAAGCTCATTTTGTTCTCAAACATTGGAGTTCGGTAATAATTGGAATAACATGAATTGAACTATTTCAACAACTTTATGTATTATTTATCGTATTTAATCCACGTATCCCAAAGTTATTAAAATACAAAATATATGTACTTACATAAAATCGTCAATTTAAAAATGATATAATTTACTACGTTTGATGCATCGAGCATCGACGGCATTCACTAAGTCAGCGAGCACGCCTCTTCACCGGAAATTCCTCCTTCACGCTTCGCAAAACCCTGGCGGAGAAGTGGCCTAGTTAAATTGTATATTTCCAGAAAATAGCATAGTTTAGAGCTGCTGTTGCTTTTGCCAGGTCTTGTCTCGTGCAAGTTGACGCAAATGAGCAGGTGCGGGCCATTGTATATGCTTGATCGCAATTAGATAAAGTGTGTTCTACTTGGCTCCCTAAGTTGTACATATTTACTCTAAACTTTTAAAATTACACAAATATACGTAGTTTTGATTGCCATTAGCTGCCTATATCATTGAACGTATCTTTCATCTTCATACAAACGCAAACAAATATTATTTATTTTATATTCGTTATTTTCGCATTCATTTATTTAAAAATTTCAACAAGGCGATAGCAGAAGATTTGATAGTCGTAAGAATTAATAATGCAGTACCTAGACCTGGATGTATGACGTAAATGTAAAGGGCATTAAAACTAGAATATTTTATTTTCTATCATACATTAGTCCCACACGGCCTGTAAGACCGACCACAAATCAGTGCCGGACGGTGGCATGAGGCAGAGAGCCGACTGCCTCACTCAATTAAGTGGCGCATTTTCGAGTTCATTTTCTCAAGTGCCGTTATTTTGTGAATGTTCTACTGGATGAAATGGAAAATCGTTTTAAACTGATAACTGGTGAAAAACAATTATTTTACATGTGTGAAATAAATCCAAAAATACAGGCTGTACAGAAAAATGTTTGCAGCGATTTACAGATTCGTAAAACCAATGGAGAACACCCCGATATAAGCATAGTTGATTTAAAAGATAGGGTTATTGATGTTAGTCGGTATCTTCCATCGTCAATGACGCTCTCTGAGGACTTGAGGTATACAATTATTTGTTTAAAACTGAGCTAGAAGCTTTCTATCCAAACACCATTATTGTTCTGAAGCATGTGTGTAGTCAGGGGAGGGGTTCTAGCGGGGGGGGGGGGTTCTACGGCATTTGACCTTGAACGAAAAAAACATATGTGCCTGCGGCGCCTTCTTTACTAAGTAACTTTACATGAAAAATTAGGGCGCATAATTTCAAGTTTACCGCAGTTGTTTCGAAGCCACCCGGCTCTGCCACAAATAGTATTCTGAATAATTCCTAACTTAAGCCGATCCAAGTGGAGTAGCGGTAACGCCACATTATAAATATAAATAATAGTTGCACTTCTCAGCGGTGCCTTTGATCTAGCGATTCGACAGCGCATCGACTAAGTTCCTCTTCCGAGTTTACAGGCGCGAAATAATAAATTGTTGAGGACGGGATCATACAATCATTGGGCGTGTGTGTTTGTTTCAGAAATGCGTTAAGAATGCAATTAGTTTAAGGTGACATAACGTAATTACTTATAAATTGGATTTGTTAAATAATTGTAAATTGAGATTATATTATTAAGGTGAAAATAAATTTAGAGGTAGTCTTTGTAAAATCATTCAGCAGAAATGTTTGAATAAATGACACTGGTATTTCTGTGTAAAATACCTATCGACTATAACAAAATGACAAAAATATGTGCTCTGTGAATAGTTTACACACGAGTTGTACAGGTAGACGAAAATACAGAATTAATTAATTAAAAATGAACTGTATTCGACAGTTTCGCCATCCTAGAGAGCTGTAAAACAAAATTTTATAAACCAGGAGGCGGAGCTAACCCATTTGAGGTCAATTATTTTTGTAACTAAATATATGGGGAGTGCAGATACTGTTTACATTTATACTGCGTTAGCGCTATTGCTACACGCTTCAAATTCCGGCTAAGGCATGATTGTAGTGTGTGTATTTCATCATTTCATTTTCATTAGAACCAAATATAAAAAATGCATCAATATAAAGAATTTCGAAGTAAACTCTTTCATCCCCATCATATCACGGCTATATACGAAATGTACTCGTAAGAGAAGTGTGTAATAATAAATAAATAAAAATTAATAATTCCTAACTTTACGACTTAAATAACCTATATTTCTAAGTACCTTCCAAATTATTATACCCGACTTTCCAGTGCTTGTTTTCGTTTGTTTGTGTTCAGTAGTACCTATCCTACATGTGGTATAGCCCGTGATAAACGTCATGAGCTGTTTCGCAGAAAGCAAAACTCTTTCTATCTCTTTCTCTCTTTCCTATTGCCTGACCTTTCTCTAGCTGTCTCTTTTCTTGATTTGCGCATTTCATAGCTTATGATATTTGGTACCACCTCTACAATCCAGTCTGACACACCAGCGTGACTACTGGCGTACCATTTGTTCATTTGTACCTCAGAATAAACAAGGTTGATGTGTTTAGAGAACTTTGAAAGAGACCAGAAAAAATAATTTTCGTACCTCCGTCCATTTTGACTAGTATTACAGAACTCAAAATCGTCCAGAAATGCGCTGTTGCTGACCTAGGCCGGCAAAAGGAGTTGGCATTACTGTTCTGGTGATATGTCAATTTAAGATTATTTTTAACACAAGAATTAGCAAAATGTTTACAAATTTTAGGGCTAAATCTTTAATTGTTGTAACTTAAATAACTAAATTTTACCATAAAAATAATAATATGCTGTCATTATTCACATCTAGTATAGATTAATTATAAGTTCCAACTTTAGGACTAGTTTGTTTTGTAACTACAACTAACTTCACCTGATACAATTGAGTTTCCACTATCTGTCATTAAAAATATACGAAAGTATATATATATATATATATATATATATATATATATATATATATATATATATATATATATATATATAAATAACTAATGTGTGTATGTTATATTTTCAATTTCAATAGATATATGTTAAAATACAATAAAAGTTTCGTATGATGTTACTATAGTTTCACCCTCATGATAAATGTTTAGTTTTGTTTTTGAAGAAATCAATATATCATTGTTTTCATAAGTTGACAGAACTCCTGAATCCTGTATTTATATTATAACAAATTCGTATAAAAAGACCTCTCCAGTATTATTTCAAACAATATAAAATAATTACGCATTTTAAGCTCAAATGTAAGTAATTATAATTAAACTTGCAATGCAAAACCGATAAAAATATATGTTAATTTTTTAGGTTATGTAACATAGAATAAAGTGTAGAGATATATACGAAGAATTTATTGAGAAGTCGGTACAAAAAATCTTGTGTATCACACGCCCAGAAACTGTTTTGCGAGATTTCGTATTTACAAAATAAACTCCTCGCAAATGTTCAGTTTCTGGCCTAGTGATATAAATAACTAGTTCCTGCTAACGGTGCAATACTTACTTGTGCTTGCAGTATATCGTAGGCATATGTTGTAATTGTATAGAAAATAGAGAAGAAAATGAATAGTTCAACTTATTAATGTATTTTTTATATCTCTGTGCATTTTAATATTTGAATTTAAGTTATTTTGCTATATTTTATTTTCCTTTTTTTGATAGTTAAAACTTTAATTTCTTGAAATTTCCTTTAGTTTGTATTTTGAGTAATAAAGTAATAAAACTACGTAAGGATATTTTAATCCCAAAACACTATAATGGTGGTTGGAAACACCTTAATGATTGTTAAAAATTGTAATTAGGAACACCCGGTCTGTCAGACCGGCGCGACTGTTCGTGTTATAAATATTTACACCATTGAATGTTAAGGTTTAATGATATTAAAATATTAATATAATATAATATATTAAAAATATATATTTAACCCAAGACAGTAGGTACCTCCTTTATCCAAGGGTAACAGAAGGTAAGAAAAGAAGACACCAAATAAATGCGCTATGAAAATTCCTTAATCTCTACCACTGCTATTAAACAAGAATTCAGCGTTGAAAATTGCCTCATTGTACGTAGTACATTTGCTGTAATATCATTTTCTATAAACAACTCCTCTTTAAATTGAATTTCTTGAGTATCGGTTACATTTTAATTCTCTTTAATCCTTTTTAAATGAGGACTATTTTTCATGCTACATTAATTTTATTAAATTCTTGAAAAGCATAATATATTCTTTGGTTTACTTTGGTAATTTTTTGTCAAAAGATTTTTTGTTTTCAAGATATTAATTTAGCTTTCCAAAACGCAAAGTTAAGATGAGCTTTTGAGTACGAGTACATATTTGTATTCAATTAAAGTAAAATATAAGCACCATTAGTTGAACTTTTGAGCACAAAGTAAAAAATCTGATGTGACAAGCACATTACCTTCCGTCAGTTCTATGTATTTTGTACAAATTTCATACGGAAAGTTCCTTGCTAAATATTCTATTTCTTGTACATTACCTTCCGGCAGCTGCATGTATTTTATGCAAATTTCATACAGAAAATTTATGTCTTAAATTATTATTTTGTGACGTTTTCTATATACACTGTAATGTATCTGCAGAAATAAAAGATTTATTATTATTATTTCTTGTACATTACCTTAAAGCAGTTGTATGTATTTTATACAAATTCCGCATACAGAAAGCAAAAGATCCTATATTTCCAGTAAAATTATAAGACACACACTATGAAAATTTCACTTGACACTGACATCTTTCAATCAGAATTTTCTTAAAATAGTAGCTGTTTTCATAGCTATAGCTACTTTATGAAATTTAATTTCTTTATAATTTTTTAACTCTATATCCATTTAATATTAAGTATAAAATGCAGTCAAATCGTATAGAGAATAAAATATTCTTTAATATTTATAATAACATTAAATGTGAAAAAATGATATTTAACATAGTTTTTTCAAGAAAAACTGTTAAATCTTCAAATGACCAATTGTAACCAAAATCTAATCAGCTCTTCATATGGATGTAACGAAGAAGTATACGAAAAAATTATACCTAATTTTTGAAACTGTAGTATTAGAGTTATCGCAGACGAAAATTTTGTTAGACACACACACACACACACATCCACACACACACACACACACACACACACACACACACACATACACACACACACACACACACACACACACACACACACACACACACACACACACACACACACACACACACACACACACATACAGACATCATCGTAAAAATAGTAAATTCGTATTCTAGGGACCCTAAAACGTGCTTATTGATTAAAAACTCATCATCGAATTTTTTGACCAAAGACAATACCTTCCTTACCTAAAGGTGACGGAAGGTAAAAAATCTGATGCGGCCAACACATAACCTCTCGCCAGATATTTTACCTGCTTGTACGCATAAAACGAAAAATATTTTTAAATACAAATACATATATTCATGTCTCACTACAAAATAATTATTTTAATATAAATTATGTACTATACATACATTTTTTTTATATTCAATATCCTGAATTTTTTTTCTACTTTCCTTTTCTTATTCTTTTATTCGTCATTCTTTCGCAAATTCCTTTTATATTCTTTTGTAGGTATATTCTTTTGCGTTGTTGACTTTTTATTTATTTTCATAATCTTCATAATGATGTACGAATATTTTTGACAGTGGCATACAAATATTTTTGACAGTGACATTTATGTGTGAATTACAAACATTTGAATTTCTTGCCTTGAAGTAGTTTGATCTAAGAATTTTTACATCAAATTATTTTATATGCATTTCTTTATCTCTGAATCTATAGCACATATAATAATGAATTTATATTTATCGAATAAAGAATTTAACGTTCTTTAATATAAGTATTTTTATAAATTTTCGATAAATAATATTTAGATGATTTTTTTCTTGTAACTACTACTTCCGGTTGTCCAATTGTTACCAAAACTGACTCGACTCTTTCCATTATTGTTAGATTGAGGAATCCGTAGTTAAAAATGTCTTAAGTCTTAGTATTTGAGATATAGTGAATCCAACATCCACACACACACACACACACACACACACACACACACACACACACACACACACACACACACACACACACACACATCCACACACACACACACACACACACACACACACACACATACGGACATCATCGTAAAAATGTTATAATCGGATTCTAGGGACCTTCAAACGTGCTTATTCATTAAAATCTGGATATGCGATTTTTAGCATGAATACAATACCTCTCTTAGCGAGAGGTAAAAAGTATCCGTGACATTTTTATTAGTATATCAAGTACGTTTCTACGAAGAGTAAGACGGTTAGCATCTTCCGAACTAAGCTACATCCACGAACACTATTAATATTAATATTTATTGGATTGTAGGATTTGATTACGACTTTAACGCCCACAAATAAAAAAATCCGTCGTGGTCAGCACGATATATTAATGAGAAGTAATAAATCATTTATAGAAATGAGAATTACTTTTTAGTCTTTCAAACTTTAAATTACAAATTGTTGTAATAACAATAAATATACTGGTATTTAAATTTGAATTGTATATTTTAGTTAAGCTGTTCCATTTTGTCGAATTGACAGAATTTGTTATTTTATGCATTTGTTATGGAAATTTGTAGTTAGAATATCAGCACAAAAAAAAAACTTTTATTTATTTAATGGGGTTTATTAATTTTTTAGTCACTCCGTGAGGTAATATTATAGAAGTCATGGAGGAATTATTACTGATTTTTCTGTTTTTTACCTTCCGTCACCTTTAGGTAAGGAAGGTATTGTCTTTGTTGAATTGGTGAGTTTTTGATGAATTAGCACGTTTTTAGGGTCCCTAGAATACGATTTTACTATTTTTACGATTGTGTGTGTGTATATGTTTGTGTGTGTGTATGTGTTTGTGTTTGTGTGTGTGTGTGTGTGTGTGTGTGTGTGTGTGTGTGTGTGTGTGTGTGTGTGTGTGTGTGTGTGTGTGTGTGACAAAATTTTCTAATGCGATAACACTAATACCTACTACAATTCCAGAAATTATAATTCTTTCGTATTCTTCTTCGTTACATCCATGTGAAGAGCTGATTAGATTTTGGTTATAATTCGTCAGCCGGAAGTACCCTCATTTGAAAATTTGAACAGTTTTTCTTGAAATATATTTTTTCACATTTAATGTTATTATAAATATTAAAGAATATTTTATTCTCTATTTGAATGCATTTTATACTTCATATTAAATGGATATAGAGTTAAAAAAATATAAAGAAATTAAATATCATATTATTAGCCAGCGATGCTATAACTCTGGAAACAACTGCTATATTAAGAAAATCCTGATTGAAAGGTGTCAATGTCAAGTGCAGTTGACAGTATGTTTGTGTTATAATTTTACTGGAAATATAGGACCTTTTGTTAGAAACTTTCTGTATGGAATTTGTATAATATATATATATACAACTGCCTTAAGGTAATGTACAAGAAATAAAATCTTTTGCAAGGAACTTTCTGTATGACATTTATACAAAATACATAGAACTGACGGAAGGTAATGTGCTGGTCACATCAGATTTTTTTTGATATAAATAAAAAGCAATTTTACAAAATTATTTTATTATTGAAATAATTTAACATTATGAAACTTATTTATTTAAATTAATATTAACATTTATGCTAAAATAAGTTACTTATCTTTACACAATGATAGCTGTCATACGTTTGATGAAATGAAAACGAGAAACGAGTTAGTGGTTACTTGCTTCGGAATTAATTCAAAGATGCTGCTTGTGCTTCTAAGTGAATACGATTTAAAAGGAGGTTCTCATTTTCACCCAATTTAATGTATTTTTCTTTCAAATAAATCCCAATGACAGACAATAATTATTACAGCAATTTTTTTTCAATAACAATATAACGAAACCATAACAACCATTCAATGGCTACTTTGTAATTTAAAATACATCATTTCTTGTCAGTGTCAAACGATGAATGAAAACATAAAAATGATTTAAGAAGTTGGATAAAACGTTGTATTACACTCGTGTGGTATGTATATTAGTCACTAAAGAAAATTAGCTACTCGCCATGCGGTCTACGAGGCTAAACTTTTTCTTTCGTGACTAATACGATACATTCCACACTCATATAATAAATAACTATTAATAAACTAATATTTTCTATAACATTAAAATACGCTAGTCAAATAAATTCTAGTGTATGCTACTCTTTTTCAGTACATACCTAATTAGCTGAACATTTCTATTCACATATTGTCGTCAATATTACGAAATGACGAAACTCATAAAATTCGAAAAATGAGATATTTCACCCATTTGGATGAACTGACTAGCTTCATAGTTTCATGAAGTGACGTACCTATATCAATTCCCCAGTTTTCATAATACAAAGAAAGAACCAACCTGTTGAACTAAATTAATAACCATCTAATAATAATTCTGTAAAAATATTCACACTGTCAAAAAGTATTTATATGCAGTGTTGTAATAGATAATCATATTTTTTATCTAGATAAAGATAACTTACATTTTTTTATCTAGATAAGATAATTGATAATTATTTGTAAAGTTATATAGATAATAGATAATTAACTATTATCTAGATACTTTTTAGATAATTTGTTTAAAATATTCATAGCATGTTATAATGTAGATATAGGACGGAATAATAAATTATTTTGCATATTTAGAAATATTCTTTTGTAGTAATTTAATGTGTATTAATTAATATAATGTATTTAACAAAGTTGCACACCAAATAAATAATGGAATTCTGTGCAAATATGTCCATTACCTAATTATGAAACTGTAAAGAATTTACAAAATCATATCTTCTTGACATCATGACAAAAAAGTAACCATATACCGTGTGTCTGTCGTAAAGGTGTACATAGGAGATTAACATGGGAAATCAGTTTTTTGCAATTTCCTGCTCGCCTAATTATTTTCATATATAATATCATAAGTGATGACGGTGAAACTGGCAGACGATTCGCAGCAGGCGATTCGGGATAGTAGCCCATGTAAACACAGTAAGATGCGCGCGCATCATGACAATACCAAGGTCAACTAAATATGTTAAATATTATTAAAATTCAATAATATACCATTGTATACTCATTTCAGTCATACTCTCAACAAATATAATTACTCTGTTCAAAATTATTGTTAAATAATGAGACAACAATGTTTAAAAGGGTATATCAAATTACAATTAAGTCATTGAACATTGACCTTGACAAAAGAAGCGCCAAATATGAAATTGAGAAATATAATATATATTTCAAAGAACAATTGTTTATAACTTTGTTAATATAAGATGTCTGTTCTTTTATATTTTAAACACATTACCCATATACAGTTGCTAATATTTATACAGTATAAATTTTAACAATATCCCTTAAGGATAATCAGGATAATATGAAATCTTGCAATTAGTGCATTATTATATAAACAATTGTTTATAACTTGGCTAATAAAAGATGTTTGTTCTTCATTTTTTATAATAATTACCCCGATGTATCTGACAATATCGGAGTAGTATCAATTTTGCCAAAATCCCTTCAGAACAATCAGGATAATAAAAAAATAGAAAAGTTTTAATAGAAACAATTGTTTATAACTCTGTTAATAAAAGATGTCTGCTCTTAATTTTTTATAGTAATTATCCTTATGTATCTTACAATATCCAAGCAGTATCAAATTTGCCAAAATCCCTTCAGGACAATCAGGATAAAAAAACTAGAAAATTTTTAATTTTTATAGAGACAAATGTTTATAACTCGGTTAATAAAAGATGTCTGTTCTTCATTTTTTATAGTAATTATCCTTATGTATCTGACAACATCCGAGCAGTGTCAAATTTGCCAAAATACCTTCAGGACAATCATGATAATAAAAAAACTAGAAAAATTTGCATTTTTATAGAAACAATTGTTTATAACTGGGTTAATAAAAGATGTCTGTTCTTCATTTTTTACAGTAATTATCCTTATGTATCTGACAACATCCGAGAAGTATCAAATTTGCCAATATCCCTTCGTGACAATCAGGATAATAAAAAAAGTATAAAAATTTGTATTTTTATAAAAACAATTGTTTATAACTCGATTAATAAAAGATGCCTGTTCTTCATTTTTTACAGTAATTATCCTTATGTATCTGACAACATCCGACAAGTATCAAATTTGCCAAAATCCCTTGAGGACAATCAGGATAATAAAAAACTAGAAAAATTTGCATTTTTATAGAAACAATTGTTTATAACTCGGTTAATAAAAGATGTCTGTTCTTCATTTTTTACAGTAATTATCCCTATGTATCTGACAACATCCGAGCAGTGTCAAATTTGCCAAAATCCCTTCAGGACTATCAGGATAATAAAAAAACTAGAAAAATTTGAATTTTTATAGAAACAATTGTTTATAACTCGGTTAATTAAAAATGTCTGTTCTTCATTTTTTATAGTAATTATCCTTATGTATCTGACAACATCCGAGCAGTGTCAAATTTGCCAAAATGCCTTCAGGACTATCAGGATAATAAAAAAACTAGAAAAATTTGCATTTTTATAGAAACAATTATTTATTACTCGGTTAATAAAAGATGTCTGTTCTTCATTTTTTATAGTAATTATCCATATGTATCTGACAACATCCGAGTAATGTCAAATTTGCCAAAATCCCTTCAGGACTATCAGGATAATAAAAAAATTGAAAAATTTGAATTTTTATAGAAACAAATGTTTATAACTGGGTTAATAAAAGATGTCTGTTCTTCATTTTTTACAGTAATTATCCTTATGTATCTGACAACATCCGAGAAGTATCAAATTTGCCAATATCCCTTCGTGACAATCAGGATAATAAAAAAAGTATAAAAATTTGTATTTTTATAAAAACAATTGTTTATAACTCGATTAATAAAAGATGCCTGTTCTTCATTTTCTACAGTAATTATCCTTATGTATCTGACAACATCCGACAAGTATCAAATTTGCCAAAATCCCTTCAGGACAATCAGGATAATAAAAAACTAGAAAAATTTGCATTTTTATAGAAACAATTGTTTATAACTCGGTTAATAAAAGATGCCTGTTCTTCATTTTTTACCGTAAATATCCCTATGTATCTGACAACATCCGAGCAGTGTCAAATTTGCCAAAATCCCTTCAGGACTATCAGGATAATAAAAAAATTTAAAAATTTGAATTTTTATAGAAACAAATGTTTATAACTCGGTTAATAAATGATGTCTGTTCTTCATTTTTTATAGTAATTATCCATATGTATCTGACAACATCCGAGCAGTGTCAAATTTGCCAAAATCCCGTCAGGAATGTCAGGATAATAAAACAATTAGATAATTTTGCATTTTTATAGCAACAATTGTTTATAACTTGGTTAATAAAAGATGTCTGTTTTTCATGTTTTTTAGTAATTATCCTTATGTATCTGACAACATCCGAGCATTGTCAAATTTGCCCAAATCCCTTCAGGAATGTCAGGATAATAAAAAAACTTGATAATTTTGCATTTTTATAGAAACAATTGTTTATAACTCGGTTAATAGAAGATGTCTGTTCTTCATTTTTATAGTAATTATCCTTATGTATCTGACAACATCCGAGCAGTGTCAAATTTGCCAAAATGCCTTCAGGACTATCAGGATAATAAAAAAACTAGAAAAATTTGCATTATTATAGAAACAATTGTTTATAACTCGGTTAATAAAAGATGTCTGTTCTTCATTTTTTATAGTAATTATCCTTATGTATCTGACAACATCCGAGCAATGTCAAATTTGCCAAAATCTCTTCAGGACTATCAGGATAAAAAAATAGAAAAATTTGAATTTTTATAGAAACAAATGTTTATAACTCAGTTAATAAATGATGTCTGTTCTTCATTGTTTACAGTAATTATCCTTATATATCTGACAATATCCGAGAAGTATCAAATTTGCCAATATCCCTTCAGGACAATCAGGATAATAAAAAAACTAGAAAAATTTGAATTTTTATAGAAACAAATGTTTATAACTCGGTTAATAAAAGATGTCTGTTCTTCATTTTTTAAAGTAATTATCCTTATGTATCTGACAACATCCGAGCACTGTCAAATTTGCCAAAATCCCTTCTGGACTATCAGGATAATAAAAAAACTAGAAAAATTTGAATGTTTATAGAAACAAATGTTTATAACTCGGTTAATAAGAGATGTCTGTTCTTTATTTTTTATAGTAATTATCCTTATGTATCTGACAACATCCGAGCATTGTCAAATTTCCCCAAATCCCGTCAGGAATGTCAGGATAATAAAAAAACTTGATAATTTTGCATTTTTATAGAAACAATTGTTTATAACTTGGTTTATAAAAGATGTCTGTTCTTCATTTTTTATAGTAATTATCCTTATATATCTGACAACATCCGAGCAGCATCAAATTTGCCAAAATCCCTTCAGGACAATCAGGATAATAAAAAAAAGAGAAAAGTTTGCATTTTAATAGAAACAATTGTATATAACTCGGTTAATAAAAGATGTCTGTTTTTCATGTTTTTTAGTTATTATCCTCATGTGTCTGACAACATTCGGACAGTATCAATTTTGCCAAAATTCTTTCAGGACTCTCAGGATAACAAAAAAACTAGAAAAAATTGCATTTTTTTAGAAACAATTGTTTATAACTTGGTTTATAAAAGATGTCTGTTCTTCATTTTTTATAACAATTATTCTTATCCATCTGACAACATCCGAGCAGTGTCAAATTTTCCAAACTCTCTTTAGGACTGTCAGGATAATAAAAAAGTAAAAAAATTTGAATTTTAATAGAAACAATTGTTTATAACTTCGTTAATAAAAGATGCCTGTTCTTCATTTTTTCTAGTAATTATTTTTATGTATCTGGTAACATTCGAGCAGTTTTAACTTTGCCAAAATCCCTGCAGAAGTGTCAGGATAACAGAAAAACTAGAAAAAATTTCATTTTTCATCAAGCGTATTATAATATTCATATTATGCTCTTGTACACACGCTATAGAAGATGTTCATTGTCTTACTAGTACAAAAATGTTGTTATTGTTGTACTAGTAAAAAAATGTTAGTGTTTTAGTTCGCCGATAGCGGCGGAAGTTGTCACAGCAACACATTATATTGAAAATTGTTATTTGACAGTTGTGTCGTTTTTGTTTTGTATTGAACATAGCCAGGTATGGCTGAAATTGCAAACACTACAATTAAAAATTTCCAAAAAAAATGTCAAAAAATTCTTTAAAACACTTGAAGAAAAAATAGTATATGTCATTCGGAGTAGAACGCCCTTTTTGTGTTTTACTCAGCTTGCCTAGCCTCGGCTAGCGCCTCGGCCGCAATAGCTGGGTTCAACACAAAAAGACCGCTTTCTACTCCTAATAACATAATATACTATTTTATAGAAACAATTGTTTATAACTTATTTAATAAAAGATGTCTGCTCTTCATTCACATAGTCTCCTGATTGTCCTGAAGGGATACAGGCAACAACGATATTGCTCAGATATTGTCAGATACCTAGGAATGATTACTATAAAAAATGAAGAACAGACATCTTTTATTAGCCATGTTATAAACAATTGTTTCTATAAAAATTCAAATTTTTCTAGTTTTTTTTATTATACTGACAGTCCTGAAACCATTTTGGCCCAAATTGACACTGCTCGGATGTTGCCAGATACATAAGGATATTTAATATAAAAAATGAAGAACAGACATCTTTTATAAACGAAGTTATAAACAATTGTTTCTATAAAAATGCAAATTTTTCTAGTTTTTCTATTATCCTGATTGTCCTGAAGGGATTTTGGCAAATTTGATACTTCTCGGATGTTATCAAATGCATAAGGATAATTACTAAAAAAAAATGAAGAACAGACATCTTTTATTAACCGAGTTATAAACAACTGTGTCTATAAAAATGCAAATCTTTCTAGTTTTTTTATTATCCTGATTGTCCTGAAGGGATTTTGGCAAATTTGACACTGCTCGGATGTTGTCAGATACATAAAGATAATTACTATAAAAAATGACGAACAGACAAGTTTTATTAACCGGGTTATAAACAATTGTTTCTATAAAAATCCAAATTTTTCTAGTTTTTTATTATCATGATTGTCCTGAAGGGATTTTGGCAAATTTGGTACTTCTCGGATGTTGTCACATGCATAAGGATAATTACTATAAAAAATGAAGAACAGGCATCTTTTATTAACCGAGTTATAAACAGTTGTTTCTATAAAAATGAAAATTTTTCTAGTTTTTATTATCCTGATTGTTCTGAAGTGATTTTGGCAAATTTGATACTTCTCGGATGTTGTCAGATACGTAGTGATAATTACTATAAAAAATGAAGAGCACAAATCTTTTATTAACCGAGTTATAACCAATTGTATCTATAAAAATGCAAATTTTTCTAGTTTTTTTATTATCCTGATTGTCCTGAAGGGATTTTGGCAAATTTGACACTGTTTGAATGTTGTCAGATATATAAAGATAATTACTATAAAAAATGACGAACAGACATCTTTTATTAAGCGGGTTATAAACAATTGTTTCTATAAAAATTCAAATTTTTCTAGTTTTTATTATCCTGATTGTCCTGAAAGGATTTTGGCAAATTTGATACTACTAGGATGTTGTCAGATACATAAAGATAATTACTGTAAAAAATGAAGAACAGACATCTTTTATTAACCGAGTTATAAACAATTGTTTCTATAAAAATGCAATTTTTTCTAGTTTTTTTATTATCCTGAATGTCCTGAAGGGATTTTGGCAAATTTGATACTTCTCGGATGTTGTCAGATACATAAGGATAATTACTATAAAAAATGAAGAACAGACATCTTTTATTAACCGAGTTATATACAATTGTTTCTATAAAAATGGAAATGTTTCTAGTTTTTTTATTATCTTGTTTGTCCTGAAGAGATTTTGGCAAATTTGATACTGCTCGGATGTTGTCAGATAGATAAGAACATTTGTTATAAAAAATGAAGGACAGACATCTTTTATAAACCAAGTTATAAACAATTGTTTCTATAAAAATGCAAATTTATCTAGTTTTTGTATTATCCTGACATTTCTGAAGAAATTTTGGCAAATTTGACACAGCTCGGATGTTGTCAGATACATAAGGATAATTACTATAAAAAATGAAGAACAGATATGTCTTATTAATCGAGTTATAAACATTTGTTTCTATAAACATTCAAATTTTTCTAGTTTTTTTATTATCCTGATAGTCCCGAAGGGATTTTGGCAAATTTGACAGTGCTCGGATGTTGTCAGATACATAGGGATAATTACTTTAAAAAATGAAGAACAGACATCTTTTATTAACCGAGTTATAAAAATTGTTTCTATAAAAATGCTAAATTTTTCTAGTTTTTTTTATTATCCTGATTGTCCTGAAAAGATTTTGGCAAATTGGATACTGCTCGGATGTTGTAAGATACATAAGGATAATTACTGTAAAAAATGAAGAAGAGACTTTTTTTGTTAACCGAGTTATAAACAATTGTTTCTATAAAAATACAAATTTTTCTAATTTTTTTATTATTCTGATTGTCCTGAAGGGAATTTGGCAAATTTGATACTTCTCGGCTGTTCTCAGATACATAAGGATAATTACTGTGAAAAATGAAGAACAGACATCTTTTATTAATCGAGTTATAAACAATTGTTTCTATAAAAATGCAAATTTTTATAGTTTTTTTTATTATCCTGATTGTCGTGAAGGGATATTGGCAAATTTGATACTTCTCGGATGTTGTCAGATACATAGGGATAATTAGTGTAAAAAATTAAGAACAGACATCTTTTATTAACCCAGTTATAATCAATTGTTTCTATAAAAATGCAAATTTTTCTAGTTTTTTTATTATCTTGATTGTCCTGAAGGGATTTTGGCAAATTTGACACTGCTCGGATGTTGTCAGATACATAAGGATAATTACTGTAAAAAATGAAGAACAGACATCTTTCATTAACCGAGTTATAAACATTTGTTTCTATAAAAATTCAAATTTTTCTAGTTTTTTTATTATCCTGATAGTCCTGAAGGGATTTTGGCAAATTTGACACTGCTCGGATATTGTCAGATACATAAGGATAATTACTATAAAAAATGAAGAACAGACATCTTTTATTAACCGAGTTAATAACAATTGTTTCTATAAAAATGCAAATTTTTCTAGTTTTTTTATTATCCTGATAGTCCTGAAGGTATTTTGGCAAATTTGATACTTCTCGGATGTTGTCAGATACATAAGGATAATTACTGTAAAAAATGAAGAACAGACATCTTTTATTAACCCAGTTATAAACATTTGTTTCTATAAAAATGCAAATTTTTCTAGTTTTTTTATTATCATGATAGTCCTGAAGGGATTTTGGCAAATTTGACACTGCTTGGATGTTGTCAGATACATAAGGATAATTACTATAAAAAATGAAGAACAGACATCTTTTATTAACCGAGTTAACAATTGTTTCTATAAAAATGCAAATTTTTCTAGTTTTTTTATTATCCTGATAGTCCTGAAGGTGTTTTGGCAAATTTGATACTTCTCGGATGTTGTCGGATACATAAGGATAATTACTGTAAAAAATAAAGAACAGACATCTTTTATTAACCCAGTTATAAACATTTGTTTCTATAAAAATGCAAAGTTTTCTAGTTTTTTTATTATCATGATAGTCCTGAAGGGATTTTGGCAAATTTGACACTGCTCGGATATTGTCAGATACATAAGGATAATTACTATAAAAAATGAAGAACAGACATCTTTGATTAACCGAGTTAATAACAATTGTTTCTATAAAAATGCAAATTTTTCTAGTTTTTTTATTATCCTGATAGTCCTGAAGGGATTTTGGCAAATTTGACACTGCTCGGATGTTGTCAGATACATAAGGATAATTACTATAAAAAATGAAGAACAGACATCTTTTATTAACCAAGTTATAAACATTTGTTTCTATAACAATTAAAAATTTTCTAGTTTTTTTATTATCCTGATTGTCCTGAAGGGATTTTGGCAAATTTGATACTACTCGGATGTTATCAGATACATAAGGATAATTACTATAAAAAAATGAAGAACAGACATCTTTTATTAACCGAATTACAAACAATTGTTTCTATAAAAATGCAAAATTTTCTAGTTTTTTTATTATCTTGATTGTCCTGAAGAGATTTTGGCAAATTTGACACTGCTCGGATGTTGTCAGATACATAAGGATAATTACTATAAAAAAATAAGAACAGACATCTTTCATTAACTGAGTTATAAACAATTGTTTTTATAAAAATTCAAATTTTTCCAGTTTTTTTATTATCCCGATTGTCCTGAAGGTGTTTTGGCCAATTTGATACAGCTCGGATGTTGTCAGATACATAAGGACAATTACTATAAAAAATGAAGAACAGACATCTTTTATTAACCGAGTTATAAACATTTGTTTCTATAAAAATGCAAACTTTTCTAGTTTTTTTATTATCCTGATTGTTCTGAAGGGATTTTGGCAAAATTGATACTACTCAGATATTGTCAGATACATCGGGATAATTATTATAAAAGATGAAGAACAAACATCTTTTATTAGCCAAGTTATAAACAATTGTTTATATAATAATGCACTAATTGCAAGATTTCATATTATCCTGATTTTCCTTAAGGGATATTGTTAAAATTTATACTGTATAAATATTGGCAACTGTATATGGGTAATGTGTTTAAAATATAAAAGAACAGACATCTTATATTAACAAAGTTATAAACAATTGTTCTTTGAAATATATATTATGTTTCTCAATTTCATATTTGGCGCTTCTTTTGTCAAGGTCAATGTTCAATGACTCAATTGTAATTTGATATACCCTTTTAAACATTGTTGTCTCATTATTTAACAATAATTTTGAACAGAGTAATGATGTGTATTGAGAGTATGACTGAAATGAGTATACAATGTTATATTATTGAATTTTAATAATATTTCACATATTTAGTTGACCTTGGTATTATCATGATGTGCGCGCCTCTTACTGTGTTTACATGGGCTACTATCCCGAATCGTCTGCTGCGAATCGTCTGCCAATTTCACCGTCATTCATAAGTGGTAAATTTTTGCCGGAAAATTTTTCAGATTGTTACGAGAGCCGGTTGCTTAGCAATTTATTGAGTGGCATTGACAAAAAAATTACGAGTTGTCAAACGAGTAATTTTTGATCAATGTCACGAAATAAATTGGCAACAGGCTCGAGTAAAGCAATCTGAAAATTTTTCCAGGATAAAATTTAACCACGAATGGTATTCGGATGACTATTTCCAAAATAAAAATCAGGTAATCATTTATATAATTTTTTTCTTGGCAAAAATCTTGTAAATATTTATTGTGATTCGAGGTATTATGTTTCAGTTTGCTTTTTCAACGTTTTAAATATACTCCTGTCCAAATCGACTCGTTTTTAATAAAAACTGATAACACTGAAAATATACAGACTTTGACAGGTATGTAAACAATATGTTTCTAAATGTCAAAATTTTTTCGCTTATCAAAACTCACTTACTTGTAAAAATACGACATCTTATTGGCTTAAAGGGTGCGAAAAAACTTTTGTGGCGGTGTTTTGTCGAAATGAAACTTGGTAACTAAGTAAAATCCTGAATTTGGATTGGTTTATATATGTATGAGTGAAATAGTCAGCAAAAATGCGTCAAATAAAAGTTTTAGAGCATATAATTCTGCATCTAAATCAATATACAGAATTAGCTTTCCATGCATTGTAACGACAGAAATTAAATATGAAAATATCGAAAATTACGTTGAAAATATCGACAGCCATGGAATTGAACAAAAAATAAATAAATGCTTGACATTTTATCTGTCACAACGTAAGTTAACTTCATAACTTATTTGACGTTTCTGACAATATGATTTTGTCTCTAGTTTTATTGTCGGAAATGATTAAAAAATGAACATTTATACGAATGAATAGCTAAATTCGTGACATAATTTGAAAAGACTGCTAATGTGTTTTCAAAAAATATACGTGAGCCGTGTAATCAGAATATAGGACGAGCAGAACATGCGTTACTCTAAGAAAGAGTGTTAGGAATGATAAGTGTAGATCCCTTCTGTAGTACTAAGGGAGATGTATTGGAAATGAGTTGAGAGTACATAACAGCATCATACATAATTTTGTTGCGCAATGTTGAATTTTTGATATATTCATATTATTTAAAAAAACTATATTTTCTTAACTTTATTAATTTTATATTTCTATTATTGCCATAATTAACGATATTTGTTCAAATCAAATTGTCAGAAACGTCAAATAAGATAATTTACGTTGTGACAGATAAAACGTCAAGCATTTATTTATTTTTCGTTCAATTCCATGGCTGTCGATATTTTTAACGTAATTTTCGATATTTTCATATATAATTTCTGTCGATATAAAGCATGTAAAGGTAATTCTGTTCATTGTTTTAGATGTAGAATTTTATACCCTAAAACTTTTATTTCACGCATTTTTGCTTAAAATCATTAGGCGAGCAGGAAATTGCTAAAAACTGATTTCCCATGTTAATCTCCTATGTACACCTTTAAAATAGACACACGGTACCTACATACTTTCATAGATTAAGGTTCTGTAAAATTTTCACAGAATTCTACCAAAATTACAGTTGCACGCTTGCGCAGTTTTATTTAATTTAAATTCGATTTGTGTTAGAAAAGATTTTTTTTATTGTTTTATTAAAATTTTCATCTAGATGATTTTCAAAAAATAGATGAAGATAATTTTTATTTTTATTTAGATAAGATAATAGATAACTTCGAAAAAAATTATCTAGATAAGATAATAGATGAAACTATATTATCTAGATGATAAGTTACAACACTGTTTATATGTTAGTTGAAATAATTTTTAAACATTTTCAAATTATTTGAGATAGATAAACCCAATTATTATCTATTCTATTCAGTGAGACAATCTGTTATTATTGACAGATTAACTAATATTAATAAGCTGTAGAAGAATTATAAAATAAAATGAGATAAATATTGGACAAACCTCGCCTACTATCAGCCCAATTTGGCCAACAGAGGCATCGTAGATCTCAGCATCTCAGGAAATCAGCTACCACTGCTACTAGGAACGTTTACTGGAACAAAATTTCAGTTATTTCATTATTTCCACTAGAAAAATCACATCCTCAAAATTCATATAACGAAAGTTAGTTTGACATTAAAAGAAACAAATATACATTGTTTTAACTCCCCAGAACAAAAGTTGTTCACGAGAATTGCACCTACTACGAGTAGGTATTTGTATTTTACAAATACATTAACAAGGCAGCAATAATAAGCAACAAATACCGGTCTTAATTCTTAATATTAGCCAAAACTTTTCTGTTAGTAGGTGTGTAGTTTCATTTGTCAACACGAGATTTAAATAAAAAAATGAATTATTTAGTCACTTAACTAATGTAAAATAACAAATAAATTATTATTAAAAAATAAAAAAAATGGCAAGTGGCACCAAAAATATCAACTTTAAGAACCAAGCCTTTAATTTTGCGAATTTTAAAATAAATGTCTTGACTTTTGATCAATCAGGTAGTATATCCATTTAATTTTTTCCTAAGTAATGACACATTCTGTATGTAAAGGGTTAAATAAATTCAAACTATACTTATTATGAGATGAGTTTTAAAAAACACAATGGCTGATAGCACGAATAACTGTTGTGAGTAGCGAGTAAATGACTAGTAGTGTTTTATCTGTGAATCGCTTATGGATTATTTTGGAAAAAATACTTCCAATAAAAGCATACGCTGTTAGTTTGCTATGGTATCTACACTCATTTAAATTTAGTGAAAAACTTTAAAACAGTCCCCTACAAAACTATCAAAAATGAGTTAGGTCAATTTGTGTTACTAACGACGCTAGACAGACCACTATCACTCTTTTTGTTCTTAAATTTTCTATAAAATATCTAATACTTTTCGTTTTTTATTATAAACAATATATATATATATATATATATATATATATATATATATATATATATATATATATATATGTTTACTCGTAATTATTATAATTATTTAGAAATGTGTAGTCAATAGAGGAAAGTTTGTTTCATAATTTTTTGAATTTTTTTAAACAAGTTATTGTTTCAAACTCGATTGATTATAATTATTTCTTCTATGGTAGATTAACGTAATATGTCCATTAATTTTAAATTAACAAACTTTGAATCGTGTTAATATTTAGATATCAACCACGAAATATACTCGAACAAAGATAAATAGAAACAGATATCACTGAAAATATGTTAAATTTCACACGTTTGTAAATATAAGTAATCAAAAAAAAAAAACAACCGAGAAATCTCAAAACCGTTTTCGAGAATCGAGATCTTGGCAAATATATCTCGTTTCGAAAAATATTTTTTATGAATCTGTCAGGTCTCGCCAAGACGAGAAATCTCGAGTACGAGATGAGCCGAGAATCGAGAAATTTCTCGTCTCGACAAAATCACTATACCTGCATATAATGGATGTCAATTAAAATATAATTGTAATAGTAGAAGTGCTGTTGGTAAATACCGCAAAATTTCTAATATGCCCTTGGTTGAAAACCGTCTCAAATATCTTTATTTGTGCTTAATACATAAAATTATATTAACAGGTACGCCACCCTATTTATTTGACAAATTAATAACTAAAGAATACAATTATTCTCTTAGAATGAAGGATTTGTACATTGTGCCAACCTTCAGAAAGTCAAAATATAAAGGTGCGTTTTCATATATGGCCCCGACTTTATACAGTAGTCTTCCTGACTATCTGAAGGTGCTTTTGTAAATAGTTTTAAAAGAAATGTTAAAGCTATATTAACTTCATAATTTTTGCTCCTGTTTATATCATTGTGATATATTTATGCCTGCAATAAATAATCAACACGAAGAACGTAAACGTAAACGTAAAAGTTTATTTGTTATTTATTTTGTGCTAGGTACATATTATTTTTCATTAATGTATTTTTTTATTACTTTCATTATTTGTACTTGTTTAAGGTTTTGTAACGTGTCTATTAGCTTTATATACATTTGTGTATTAATTTTTTGGATAGGTGGAAGAGCAGCCTTGGGTTGAACCTCGACGTTGATTTATATGTCAATAAAGTTTATTATTATTATTATTAATTTTCACAGTTTAGATAGTTTATCCAGGATCCAGGTAAGTCAACAATCCGTTAAATATATTCACTTTTCTAAAATGTTCTGTGATATGGCCAACATGCAGCCTCACATCCCTTGATAAAATGTAAATTTCAATTATAAGGCGCCCTTCGTCTGGTTATCTTTGCAAGACCTATTACGACCTCCGCCCCTCGTGCCCAGTGCCCACCCATTTTTTGATTGTGTTGATCCTACATTTATATTCTGGCGCAGCGACTGTTATAGTGGAAACAATATATATAATCGTAAAAAATATAGTGAGACAATTAGAGTGATTTTTTTTATGCTGATATGTCAAATATATATTTTATATAAAATAATTTGTTCTGCTTGTATTACAAAATGCTAAATTTTTGTTTATTTTGTTGTTTTTATGCTTTTCAAAAAACAGAAAAATAAATAACGGTGAAATTTATTTTGCAATGAAAATATATATTTGTATACCAGTATTAATTACACTCCATTAGAAATTAATATTAGCTCTCAACTATATTTTTTATTGAAAAATGCTTTATTATATTCAATTTAATATTCCATAGTTTTTAGAATTATCGTACTACGAACACAAGTACTTATTGATACCCATAATGTGATTTAATTAAATTCGTGGAATAATCAAGTTTTCTAATAATTTTTTTATGTTAAATTTGAAACGTCCCTCCATTTTACGGCAATGATTTAGTAATGAGTTTGAGGTTGCTGAGTGGATGAGCTAGTGAAAATACAAGACATTTTCAGAAAGGCAGGCAATAAAAAAATAATTTAATAACGTTTTAGTGTAGCGTCCTGCTATAAAATAACAATAAAAAATATACAAATGGAAAAAGCATTGTTCCTCACGCAATTTTTAAGAGAAGGATTTGCTTTCATCAATAAAACAAACCCAAACATTTACTTAGGTTGAGCATACATTCTTTTGAATAACAGATTCAAAAATAACAACAAAAATAAAATATGACAATGCAACAGGAAAAAATTTTAACAAATAAATAAATCATCACGGCTTATTACCCATTTATACTTTTATTCGCAGATTCCGGTAATGACAATATTAAGGTTTCATGTGTCCCAATTAGAGTGCAAGATTTAAATTTGGCGCAATTTTTTCTATTTGTTGGTAATCATGACGCTTTGATATTTGTAATCTGTTATTGTTCCGGTTAGTAAAGATGAACCCTTTACGAAATACCGCGTAATTGTGAAAACGCATTTTAACGTTTTTAAAAAATTAGATTTGGACCCCTATTCTATAACTTTCATCACTAGTGATAGGCATTTACTAGTATTACATTTAAGACACCCATCTAGCGGATTTGCTCTGGAAAGATCGTATATGACGTCATAGATTTAGATAAAAGTGAGGATATACCACTGGCAGTAGAGACAGTTTTAGAATCGTATCACTAGTCTTATCTTGTTTTTGGCTTTGTTCTGGCGTCAATTTTATAGCTTGAATTTTGTACTTAGATCAAGACAAATTTTTTACCTTCTGCTACCCTCGGCAAGGGAGGTATAGGGATCGTGCTATAAATTGCATATCCAGATTTTGGAAAATAACCACGTTTTAAGGTCCCTAGAATCCAATTTTAACATTTTTATGATGATGCCTTTGTGTATGTGTGTATGTGTGTATGTGTGTATGTGTGTATGTGTGTATGTGTGTATGTGTGTATGTGTGTATGTGTGTATGTGTGTATGTGTGTATGTGTGTATGTGTGTATGTGTGTATGTGTGTATGTGTGTATGTGTACGTATGTGTGGATCCTCCACTCTAACTCAAACACTATCATTCAGAAAATTTTGAATTGAATTTTGAACTTTTTCTTTAATGGAAAGAGCCCATTAGATTTTGGTGAAAATCGGATAACCGGAAATGGCACTTCACTAGAAGCTCAAAATAGTTTTTCTTCGAAAAATATCTTTAAAAGTAATTTTTTCGAGATGAATGTTATTATAAAAATTAAAGATGATTAAATTTTCTATAAATTTACATTAATACTTCTTCTATATATTTTATGGATAAATTTATAAAATTATATATAATTTAAGTCCCAGAGCTTACGCTTTAAACAAAAAAACGCAGTTATTCAAATGTATGTAACTGACAGATAAATGTCACTATCAAAGAACTAATCATTTCAAAATAATATTAGTAACGTGTTAAAAAGAAAAAAGTAAATAGAACAATAAAAAAAGAATTCAATACAGTTTCCAGCATAAGTAAATATGTAGGTATGTATTTAGATTAAAATTAACGATTCACAAAAATGTTTAAGCTAATCCTCATTTTTGGATTAGTGAATTCTATTCTATCCCGGTATTTAAAATTTAATCTTCATTTTATTATCGCTCCGGTGGCTGAATGGTTAGAGCAACGCCTCATGTCATGAGTGCCCTTGGGGCTATGGGTTCGAATCTTCCTAAGGCATGGATGTGTGTGAATGTGAACCCACTCTGTAAGTGGGATTTAATCCTGTTGAGGGATTAAAAAAATGGTAGTTACTTGGACTAGAAGACTATATTTTAAGAGTAAACAGTCAAAATTAGGGTAAAATTCGCTAATTCAAAAATAAAATTTGCTAATCCAAAAATAATGATTAACTTAATATTTTTTGTGACTCGGGCTGTAAATGGCGGGCGGTATTGTGTTGGCCACACCAGATTATTTTACTTTGAAGTCAAATTACCTGTTCATATAAGGTAGGTAAGTTTGTAATATGAAAACATAATAAAAATAATTTAGAAATTAAACTATTTATTACAAATTATAATTAATTTATTATAGGTAATGGCGTTCCTATATAATCAACTGATTGTAGTAGAAAAATTAGAGGAAAATGAAAATAAGGAAACAAATCGGTTAACTAGAAGACATATACGAGATATGCAAGACCCATTTGCAATAAGAGATGCCGATTTTTTGGCAAATTTTAGGCTAACGGAGGAGGCATGTTTGTATTTTTATTAAATACATTGAGAACACACATGCCTAACAGCCGGAGGAGCACCAGAATACCTGCTCATTTTATAACTTTTAAATATAATACCACCACTTTTATAATCCATTAAAAAAAAAAAGATAACTAAAAGTTGCTAGAACTTGTCACTGGTTTAAAGTTACAGAATAGGGGCCTTGAATCGTTGTAATGGTAAATGGTGCTCGTTGATTTGGACTTACGTGATATGTGGTGCTGGCAGGATTCATTTATTGTATTAACAGTTTTCAAGCCATTAAGCCGTACCTTCTCAGAAATGTGGACATCAATTGGCTAGCAAGATCTTGTAGTTTAAAGCCATACGACTTATTTTTTGGGGTTTTCTAAAATCACAGGTCTGTACCAACAACCCGGAAACGATTCCCGAACTCAAGACGGATATCAAACATGTTATTATTGATCTCCAAATCTCAATGATTATTGAAAAGGATTAAACTTTACAGATTAGTGGAGGTCATTTGAATTACATTCTTTTCCATAATTACTCGGAACATGTGTACTTTAATATTCAATAAAAATCACATCGTTAACAAAAAAGAGTTTCATTTAAAACCGCACTGCGTGAATGCCAGGCGTTATTTTATACACTTAACGTTTTGAAGTTTGATGTTTATCGGACTTGAACCTGCCATATAAAACACAAAGCTAAGTGATTCCAATTTTTAAAGAAGTTGTAAAAGTTATTTACCGTATAAGGCTGGAAAGTGAGTTATTACGCTACGAATGGGAAGCTTACGAATTTGCAAATGAGTACCGTAATACTACTTCACAGCCGTGTGACGTACAACATATTATTTCTTAATGTCTACGTGTTTTAAAAATTTAAGTCAAAACGTTTATTTAACTTTGGTCGCATCATCTTTAGGCCAGTCGTGAGGCAGATGTAAATATGGCTTTAAATCGGGACGAAGATTTATCTACTGGATTTTTCCCCATTGCGCACCCCCTTCCCCCCCCAATTTTGCCTAAATATGGCTAAAAAATATATATTTTTGCAAATATCTCGGTTCTGGGCGGTCCTGCGACAAATAACGTGAACATCAAAATTAAAGATAAATAAATTTTCTATCAAAAAGGTTCATACACATTTTTATATAATATCAAAATTCGGGTGTCGTATCTAGTCCGGATTTGCCTAAACCCAAAATCCTTATAATATTAGTTGTAATGATAATGCATACTATTATTCACGAAAAATGACTATTCAAGGTCATTTATTCGAAGAAAGAATTCACTTCACTTTATAGCAGTAGCTTAGTAAAATTTTGTATTAGAAAGAGAAAGATTATTTGACCTACGTTTATTTAATTTATGCGGTGTGACAGATATACGCTTATAGTGGCATTACTTTCTAACACACTATAAATAATAATGACATATGTCGTAGAATTACAGATACCTAATTATCTACTACACTGCCCTCTGTGCTAATATTTACCCAGTGGCGTTGACGTTTAAATCAAATTATTATTCCTTGGTTTATAAGTTAAGTGTGTTTTTGTATTTTGTAAAAACCTGAGTGAAGAACATAAATCTTTCAGAAAGGCATTATTTAGAAGAAATATAATTTTCAAATGAATTAGTCTTAGTTTTTCACTTAAAATATGTCCATAAATATTTCATGTTGCACGCCTATGCATACAAAATGCAATGAAATTATCTACAAGTAATATTATATCAGACGGCACACAAATGACCTTGAATAGTCATCTTTCGTGAATAATAGTTTATTTCATGTATTTGATGATGCAATGCTTGCATATAACGTATCCAATTCTATCTTGAACACAGCACTGTCGTTTTTTGGAGAAAATTTTGGCGATATTTCCGTGTGGCTACACTTCAAAATCGGTAGAGTACGGTCCCTGTAACGGTTGCAGTGCAACTTTTAAACCAAAAGACTTGCTCGAATTGACGTAACAATGGACTCTATCGCGCAGGGCGATTTCCTTTAGAAACTTCCATGTCGACGGGCCTCTGATAGCTACAAACACGCCGCAGAGCCCTCTTTCAATAGTTCTTTGAACGCGCTACAACTTTCATTAGGGCTATTTTTTGGTATAACGTAGCGTTAGCAATCGGCCAAGAAAACCAAATTTTTTCTCCAAAAACGACATGGTGCTATGTTGAAGATAAAAATGAATACGCTATATGTAACCAAACTCCATGTTTACACTGCATCATCAAATACATTGTAATTACAATTAATTTTTAAAAAGATTCAATCCTGTAGATTTAATGGTTTGCGAACCACTACGACTTTAAGAACACAGCACCAATCAGGTATACAACCCACAATAACCATTGCCCGCGGAGCATTTCCGGGTGACTACATCTCTTTATCGTTAGGGTATAGTCTAAGAAACATATGAATCAAACGGCTTGCGTGTATCATAAAATGCGGGGTGGAGGCAAATTTTCGCCCTTAACACCCGGACTAGATACGACACCTGAATTCCGCCACCTGTAGCTCGTAGGATATTGATATTACGTAAAAATGTGTATGAACCTTTTCGATAGAGAACCTATTTATCTTTAATTTTGGTATTCACCTTATTTGTCACAAGACCATCCCGAACCCAAAAACACGATTTTTAAGACATTTGGATATGTCTAAAAGCGGCCTACAATAAACCGTTTCCAATTGGTGACTAAAACTACCGATGCCGGCGCTAGTGTTATAGCATACACGTGCTCTGAATATGGTATTGTGCTATACGACCGTATATAAAAACATTGTACAACCAACATTTGTTTTGAAGTATACTAACAAATTCATTAAACTTTTTATAAATAGTGTTGGAATTTTGTGTACGAACTTAAATTATAATCACATTACAAAATAATACAATTAATCTAAATTTATTTGCTCAATTATTTCCACATGACATTCGAAGGAAGTTATCTTAGACTTATTTCTAAGAAAGTGTTTACTCATTTGAAGGCAACAAATTCTTCTCGAAGTTTTATAGAAGCAGAAGAATTGTTGAATCGTGGGTTGTTATTTTTATGTGACGTTAATGAACATAGTGCTACAGAATGCAAATTTTTTAAGCTGTGTTTAAACAAATGCTCTAATGTCATTGTCTCATGTGATTAGAACTTTAAATTTACAATTGGTTGGTACAAATTAAGAGTTTCCTATGCTCTTGTAAAGTTGGCTATAGTGGCCAGTGCAAACACATTGCAGCTGTCTTAATATTTTGTACAAGGGAGTAAAATAATATCATATATTATTGATGGATGTTAAATAAATATATACTTACTTAGTTAAGAAAATTAAAATGGAACTAATGTCAGAAATATATTGCATGCAACATATAAAGTCACTTGTTTTTTGGTTCGTATTTTCCTAATCCAGCCCTCTTTTTTGTCGATAGACTCCATTTTACCAAACTTATTTTTGATGTCAATCTTCCCCTCATCAATTTTTGAGAACGCATGGAATCGGACAGATAATTTCTTACTACCCCAAGAATGACAGCCATAAACGCAGCAATTGACGTTTTTAATATTTTTTAGTTCTTTGCTATAATATATATTTACTGTATAGTTGAATGACAGAATACCATTCTCAAGAGTCAATAGTAAAATGTTTTTTTCCGATTTAAAACTATGTTAATCTTCCTGACGACTGGCCTACTTTGTAAATATAGTTTCTAAATTATAAATTTTTGGATGCCCTAATTTTTCAATTTGGGATTTTGGTGCTCAAGTAAACTTAAGACATGGTGAAAACAGATTTAGTATGCGTTATTCCAAGAAATGAGTGTTGATTAACTGTCATATACTTATATTTGACACGTTACTTATATTGACTGTTTACACGCGACGTTAATTTTTTCAAATAATCATATACTAAATCCATTTACTCCGGAATCAAAAACTTTGATTTAATACTCAATTCTGGGAGCCCGGGTTCGATCCCAGCAGACACAAAAACTATTGAGAATTTTAAATGGCACAAAAGTGAACCCTGTGGTGCACTCTCCACGTCAGCAATGCGTGCCTGTGTGGTAACGCCCGCACGGTACGTATGTACCATTATCATTACCGATATCTACATATACAGCAGATTGGCACATCCGCAGCAAAGGGTAATATGCCGTGATGATATTATGTATATTTATATTCATAAATTTGTAAAGCACCGCATATTTTTGTACGGGACAGATGATATTTGAAAATAACTTTTTCGCATGTTAAACGCTTACTCGTATGTCATGGACTTTCGTGTTCACGCTATTATATTAGTTACTTACAGAAAGAAACTTTTAATATAATTTACATTATTTTGTCCCTATTACGTAGTTCTATAATTTCAGGGCAGTGACTTTGTGCTTTCCCTTTTCATATGAGAATACCCTTGAGATATTGTCTGGTATTACACCAAACTACAATTTATCATGTTTAAGATCTGTCTATGGAACTACAAATCTACAGAGGTATATATCTGACAAGAATTATAAGTATAAAAATACCTATAGGAATATACAATAAAAGTATAAAGACAGAAATATGGTGGAGGTATTCAGAATTTTTGTGAAAGATTCATAGACTTCACTAGGACTTGAATTCAGAACCTCAATATTTCTGGTAGGATGAGAAACTAAGTGACAATCAAGTAGGCGACGGTTACGTGATTTTTCTAAACATAAGTTAACATACACAACATAACGCACAATTTTTTATTCTATGCTTTTATTATTCTATCGCTCAGAGATGTCCAGTGCCCACTTGAATATCGCTCATTTGACCATCGCCCAGCCGCCCTTGTTCAGTCTACCATATCCGTAGGATGCTCTCCCATTTGAGCTACGAACAGTTTGTCATATAGTTACTCAAAAATTCATTTAAGTACCTACCTAAGTACCTAATTTGTTTTGTTACGTGTATGCAAAAAATAAACTATAGTCTAATCTAATCCAAGTTACTACCTTTTTTAAACCCCTCAACAGAATTAAATTCCAATTAGAGAGTGAGTTCACATTCAGACACATCCATGCTTTAGTGGGATTCGAACCCAGAGCCTCGAGGACATACTCATGACATGAGGCGTTGCTCTAACCATTGATCCATCGGAACTATAATAAAATGAAGATTAAATTTTAAATACCGGGATAGAATAGAATCCAAAAATGAGAATTAGCTTAAATATTTTTGTGAATCGTTAATTTTTATTAATCTAAATACATACCTACATATTATTTACTTATGGTGGAAACTGTATTGAATTTATTTTCTATTGTTCTATTTACTTTTTCCTTTTTAAGACGTTACTAATTTTATTTTGAAATGATTAGTTCTTTGATAGTGACATTTATTTGTCAGTTACATACAATTGAATAACTGCATTTTGTTTGTTTAAAGCGTAGGCTCTGGGATTTAAATTATAGATAATTTTATAAATTTATCCATAAAATATATATAGAAAAAGCATTAATGCAAATCTATAGAAAATTTAATAATCTTTAATTTTATAATAACATTAATCTCGAAAAAATAATATTTATAGGTATTTTTCGAAGAAAAACTATTTTGAGCTTCTAGTAAAGTGCCATTTCCGGTTATCCTATTTTCACCAAAATGTAATGGGCTCTTTCCAATACAAAAAAAGTTCGAAATACAAGATTTACATGCAGTTTTTAAAATGGTTTCAGTTTTCAGTCAAAATGACACGAAACTGTTTACATGCAGTTTTCAAAACAAGTTTAAAAATTGATTTGAAAACAGTTTCGGCGCATGCGCATTTAGCTGCTGTAAGTGACAGATCCTCTTCGTTTTGCCATTATTCCAATTATTTTTTATACTCCGTACCACTATGCTCTGTACGCATGGGCAGTATTGAAACTGAATTTTAAGTGTTTACATGAGTAGTTTTGAAACTAGTTTTCAAGTCAAACCCATGAATTTTAGTTTTGGTTTGAGATTACTCAAAACTGTTTTGACACTGTATACAGGCGTTTTCAAAACTCAAAACGTTTCGAAAACGGTTTCAAAACTTCATGTAAACTCAGTAAATATTTGAGTTAGAATGGAGGATACACACACACATACATACACACAGACATCATCGTGAAATGTTAAAATTGGATTCTAGGGACCTTAAAACGTGGTCATTTTCCAAAATCTCGATATGCGATTTTTAGCACGATCCCTATACCTCTCTTACCAAGGGTAGCGGGAGGTAAAAAAGCATTTTAATAATTAAAAGTAGATTTCTATTGCAGGACTTTTTAATATCATGTTACTAATTACTATTTTTTGTGAAAATTAAGATACAATTACGTTATGTAATATCACTTAGACAAGCTCTTTCACGGAAGTTATACCTAGGTATGTCGTACGATGCGACAAAAGCCAGAAATGAGGATAATAATTTTTGTTGAATATCTGCCATGTTCAAAATATGGCATCAGTTTTAATATTATTATGTATATGACTGTACTGTAATTAAATAATTTTGTTTGTTAATTAAAAAGGACACCAGGACAACAAAATTAAAATATGAAAGTTGTCACAATGGATGATTAAGGGTTACCGAGGAGTTGACTAGCAGTGTTTTACCTTTCAATCGTTTTTGAATTATTTTAGAGAAAAATACTTCAAATTATACTTTAGAAAACCATAAATGATTGTCAGAGATAAAACACTGCTGATTTACTGCTCACTATATATAAGTTTATGCTACCAGCCAACGTGATAAAATATTCAACTGCACTTATCTCAGAACCACCAATACATACAAACCTTTTTGCTTTAAGACACCAAATTTAGTTCTAAGTCTAAGTGTACATCTCTGAGTATAACAGTGCAATCATTTTTTACTATTCCCATGTGTAAAGTAGTAGTATCTTTACTCTTTCGGTCCCAGTGAAGTCTGACTTTTTAATAGCGATACGTAAAATGTAATGAATTTTTTATTGAGCTTATTTTATGCACTACGCTCATAAAAGCTACTTTTTGGGATGGATATTTTTTTATTAGATTATTATCTGTTTTTTGACATTTGACTTTGACAATTGATCATAGAAAAAGTAAAGTGTGCAGCACATAATACATTGCGTCAAACTTTTTACCTTCCGTCACCTTTAGGTAAGGAAGGTATTGTCTTTGGTCAAAAAATTCGGTGGTGAGTTTTTGATGAATAAGCACGTTTTAGGGTCCCTAGAATACGATTTTACTATTTTTACGATGAATATTAAATGGATATATAGTTAAAAAATTATAAAGAAATTAAATTTCATAAAGTAGCTATAGCTATGGAAACAGCTACTATATTAAGAAAATTTTGATTGAAAGATGTCAGTGTCAAGTGAAATTGACATAGTGTGTTTGTTTTATAATTTTACTGGAAATATAGGATCTTTTGCTATAAATTTTCTGTATGGAATTTGCATAAAATACATGCAACAGCCGGAAGGTAAAGTACAAGAAATATAATCTTTAGCAAGGAACTTTCTGTATGAAATTTGTACAAAATACATAGAACTGACGGAAGGTAATGTGCTGGCCACATCAGATTTTTTAAGCTTGAATTACATTATACTATTTTTGTCTAGATTTTCGTTCGATTCTCGTTCCAGCATTTCTAGTCATTTCTAGTATAAAATAAATCAGACATTTTTATCCGAGTTTCGTTCGATTTTCATACTAGATTCTAGTTCAGAAATTTACGGTCTGTGGTCTGTCCTATTTTTTCATCTAAGTTTCATATTAGCTTCAAAGTACGTATACATACTATATGATAGACAGTATTACCAACACATAACAATGACTTGAAAGTGTAATGTCATGGTTATATATATATATATATATATATATATATATATATATATATATATATATATATATATATATATATATATAATACTTGTACTGTATTTATTTAATTCGCTTATTATTGCTAAATAATTATTTATACTTCAAATTTTGATGAATAACAAAATTGACACAATATAGGTTATATTATAATAATGTCAGTTTTGACATTACATCATAATTATTCATTTGATTCATTATTGCGAAATAAATGTCTTACTTCGAATTTTTAAGAATAACAATATTCACACGGTATAAGTTACATTATATACCTACTGTCAGTTGTCAGTTTTTATTTGTATAAATACTTCGGAAATGACACGATTTCGACCAACAACGTGACGTCATCAATTCCCTCCCCCCTGGCGATTTGAACTATATGCTTACGATTGATAAAGTGGGGATTGTGGAAACGGACTTCACCTACAAAACTTGCATAAATACAATTAATGGATTTGTTACATAAATACTTATTACCTTCACTTTCTCCAAATATGAATATGAATATATATATATATATATATATATATATATATATATATATATATATATATATATATAAAACTTTTATAGCGCCTCATATAGATTTCTGTGCTATTTTATTTTTGTGTAATAAAAATCAGTTACAAAGAATTCAATGTATACAAAATAGGGCCATGCGATGTATCCTGAAAGTCAACAGATACACAAGTATAAATAGCATGCTAAATGCGTTAAACTGGATAAATGTGAAACAAAGAATATATTATTTAACATTAATATTCATTTATACAATTACAAATAATTTTCTTCCTACATACTTAAGTAAAGAATGCATTTTTAAACATGAATGTACAAAATATAATTTAAGAAATAAATTTGATTTAAAGGTGGAAACAACTCATAAAACTTGTTCAGAAAATTCATTAAATATTAAAGGATTTAAATTGTACAACAGTATTCCAGAGTCAACAAAAAAGGAAGTCAAGTTGTCTAGTTTTAAGAAAAAATGTATTGAATTTATTAAACGCAATGTATAGTATATTATTTTCTATTTGAAATGTACTCATTATGTACGTAAATAACTTTATGTTAAATAAAATTATTATTATTATTATTAATATTTGATTTTTTTTATACCATTCTAATTTATCTCGCCATGAAACATTTTATTAACATTAGCATTGCATTAAATAAAAATTAAAAAGTTATGCAGTCGTCTTGTTACTTTTTTTTTTTGAAAAAAGTTATGATGCGTTGGGAATCTGGGTATTTCATTTTCTCACTTTGTTTTCAATAATTTCATTCATCTTAATTTTTCTTTACCTGAAAGTTTTATTTACTTTTACGATCCCCTTTTCTATTTATATCTCTCATACTCATATGCAGATATGCATATATTCAGCTACCTTTGCTTCTACCTATTACCTCTTCGTCCTTTTGCGACGCTAGTTGGCGTCGCTTTTGGGCGCCGAGCGTCCTCGCAGAACAGTTGCCGATCAGATCTCACCGTACGCACACGCTGCAACAGTTGAAATTCGCGACCAGCGAAATATACGCAAACCAAAATCGCGATATTAATTATTCATTAAATTAGAATAAATTCGTGGAAATTAATTATAATTTAATTAGTGGCAGCTTAAAAAAATGATAATATTATAAATTAGATTATAGTTATATTTTTTCTTCGGACATCTGAAATATACTCAATTTTTTTAAAGTTATTATATAAGTATTTACTCATTTTTATTAAATATATATTTAGTATAACTTTATTATTATTATTTTTAATAATAATAATAATAATAATAATAGTTTTAAAGTTTTAAAAGTGGATGTATAAACTTTTTTAAATATTAAAACGAATTCAATTTATTTATTATTTGTTTAATAACATGTTAATAAAATTAATAAAATAGTTACAATTTAAAATTTTGGTATAAATAAAAGTTAATAAATATATTTGAAACAAATATTAATATTTTGTTTAATATAATAAATATAAAGGGTATAACTAATTATATTATTTATTTTGTTATAAGCCAATAAACTCAACAACGAATAAAATTCTTGTGATTGCAAATTGAGTGTACATTTCTTGTATCTTCCAATTAAGCATAACTTCACAATTTTCTCGCGTAAAAATAACGAAAATTAATTACGAAATTGAGTATAATTATTGTCGTCTTTAATAAGAACAGTAAATCAATTAAAACAGCTCGACTAATTCATCGCCTCCAATGAGCCATGAACGACTCTTTGGAACTCCTCAACGTTTCTACTGTCGTCATCTCGAACTCTGGCAAGGTTCAGATACCACTCTACGCGGTGATATTTATGCTGGCAGTGGTGGGAAACTCGTTAGTGATACTCACATTAGTGCAGAATCAGCGAATGAGGACGATTACGAATGTGTTTTTACTAAATTTGGCAGTTTCTGATTTGTTATTGGGAGTACTATGCATGCCCTTCACGTTGGTTGGGACCCTGTTGAGAGACTTTATTTTTGGGAAGCTGATGTGTAAATTTCTGCCATTTTTACAAGGTAAGTAGATAATTTAATTCATGTTTTTTTATCATTCAGATTTTTTATACAGCACGCGACATTTTTTTTTAATTATAAAAAACATTAATGAATATATATTTTTTTATATTCAATGGAAAAGAACGTCTTTTTTGACAATAAAACAGTACAGAAATGGAAAAGTGCTACTTTTTACATAGCAACAATTTTCTACTTCGCAATACTTTTTTTCATAGAAACACTTTTGTACGTAGCAAAGACCACATTTTCTCATTCGAACATTAAATAGATATTTGTGTATCAAGAGCGCAAAGTGATAGGTACTTTATCGCATAAGAAAAACGTTGACTGCAATCTTTCGAAAGCGATAATGGCACTTTCCGCTCGTTACATAAACTTTATTTATCTACGTTCGTTCTATATTTCGAAAAAAATCTGATAAGCGGGAAATAACGAAAAAATTATCTAATATAATTTTGAGCTCAGGATTTAATATTAAAAATTGTCAAAAGTGTACAATCTATTTTAATATTGTAAATAATCAAATTTTTATTTTGCGAGCGATCTAAAATGTTCTTTTACATTTGTTGCCATGGGAGACGCGCGAAAAAGAACTTTGTTGCTCACTCCTAAAAAAAATAGTTTACGATGACAAATGAGGTAAATGTCTATTTTTCATAGCGCTCGTAGAAAAAATAGACCATGTTAACAAATGAATCTTACATAGATTCTTTGATTACAAATATTTAATGGCAACAACGGATTTTATAATTATTTTTTTTTTGTTATTCTTTTTTCATTAGGGAAAATATAGCATATTAAAGGTGTAAAGAAATATAGATTTTCAAGAGCTTGTAAAATGAATGTACGCGTGTATAAGTGTACAGTTGCTAGAAAACTAGCACTTTACTTAAAATGACTTAATTTTATAAAATTATTGTTACTTTTTGATTTTTTTATGTTGTATCTATTTTAATAATGTAAGTATTGCCTAAAAGCTATACTATGTTCATAGTGTTATAAAAGAATTAAAGTAAAATACTGGGAAAACTTGAAGAAAAACAATCTGATGAAAACGTTTGAAAAATGTTTTATTACATAGCCGACGTTTCGGCACCAAATATGCCTTCTTCAGGGAAATGTAAACTTACTGAGTTGAAAATTTGTTTAAAAATGTTGAATTACAAAAGTATAGTATCAAAATTATTTTTAGAAAAATGTAAACCACACAGTTCATTTTCGGAAACAAGTGAGAACGTTTTCATCAGACTGTTTTTCTCCAAGTTTTCCTAGTATTACTTTGATCCAGTCGAGGAATACATATTTAAAATAAAAATATTTACCGGTTTCAGGATATTAGTCTATTGTTTACATATACAAAAAGAGGCTGGTAATTCAGTAATAATTGTATCGATACGGTAATATTATTACCATACTGACTTGTCAACAACGGTCCACAAAATAAAAATAAAAAGAAATGAAAGTATAATGCTTTTCATTATTACATATAGATAACGTTAGTGTATCGTTATAAATACGGTTTACTTTATTCTAAAATAATAAACATGAGAAATAAAACACATAATTTAAATAGTTGTTATATTGACATATGTCAGTATAATTGTTCTGTTAACCATAGCATTTTGAAATTCCAAAAAATAATATTTATTAATAATGTCTTTATTTTCTGAAACCGATAAATTATTAAACAAATCACGGATGTTATGAATCACAACAAGCCTTAGATGTCATAAAATCAACAAACATCTGCGACAGTTATGATATACATAACATTCCTAGGTATGTTAATAGATATTAAAACACTGGAATAGAATTTAAAATAAAAATATTGCGAATATCCGAAAATATAAATTTGTGTTTTATACGATAAGCGTTTATTTTTACAAATACATAAGTGATTTTGCTTTACTAGGGCGTTTAACATGAGAAACAGTTTTTCTTTAATTTTACCTGTCCCGTAAAACCTTATGAGATGTTTTATATAAGAAATTTAAAATATACATAAATTATGAATATTTCCATGCCAACATTTTGAATTTACGCCTTTGGTGATCAAGTAAGTACTCTTACTTACGAGACGTAATAAAAATACATACATCTAATATGCTGCTATTTCAAAACATGACCATCGGAACAAGTTACAAAACGAAAAATGGTATTTGCAAATTAATTCGACGCTTAATTTTTGAAATAATAGCATACTAGATCTACTTTTATCACGTCTGTGAATCAAATTTTTCAGTTAACAAAGATTAAATTCAAAACTGATGGCATGAAAATATCTAGAATTTTATGTTCTATAATTCAAAGTATAAGTATAATGCATACCATAAAATTTAATGTAACAAATAAATTTTGAAATAAACTGTATTCTTATGTTTAACGCTTACGTCATGCATTTTCATAATCACGAGTATATATAAACCAATAAATTGTGCACTTATATAGACTTAACAATAAATTTTGTTCATAATAAATTAAATAAAAAATTTATTTACTGAAAAATATTATGTTTTGTAATTTTTTAAAAATAATCATTTGAACTAAATCCTAGTTTAAATTAAATCATTTAAGAATGATTTGTATTAATACATACATTTAAGCCCGGTTTCATAAAAATTTAATATTACTAAATTTTACTTGTTAAATTTTGTCATTGTAACAAATTTATGAATATTATTTGTGTATTCAATTACATTGTGTGTATTCTGTATTGTTTGCACACTCAACACATATTTAATTGAAAATGTACTTACACACAATTTCATTTATTTATTTACACTAATAATATTTGAATACGTTAAATTTGACAGTGAGTTAAATTTAAACAAGCTTTTTTGAAACTAGGCATTATAGTATTTAGTTTCTGCGTCAACTGAAATTTTCTGGACTAAATACTTGCACAATGCATGAAATAATTTTCCCAAACCCAAAGCTCTTATGGAGAAAGCATCACATGCAATGCATGTGCATGGTGACTGTAATCGGATTCGAACTCGGGCTACCGGAATTACAACCGATTTTAGAATTTTACAAATGGAAAAATCCTTATTTTATGCTAATGTATTTCCAAATAGAATGTCTCTATAAACTCCAGCAATATAGTTTGATAAATTCATTTTTGAATATATTCATACATTATTCCTGTGTTAGTGTGAAAAATGATGCCGCCTCCTAATAACCATGAATCAAAAACATCTAAACGGAAAATGATATCTCTCTACCATCTGAAAATTCGAAATGTACACTTTGAATCTAATTATTTTTCATATGTTCGGATTTGTTTTGAATCTCTATTTTTAATCTCATTAGGCTCGGTATTTTTTCATCTCTGATTAAATTGTCTGTTATTCACAATGGACGTAAGCGTAAGAATAACATATGCGTAAACGTAAGCGTAAAGTTGAACTATAGTATTCCTATGGCAGAGTTCACAATGCAGGTACGTATTTCTTACGCTTATGTAGGTGCGTAAGAGGTCCGTAAGAAAAACCGAATTAATGCGCATGCGCGTGAAATGTCAAACACTCTAAACTAAACAAGTTGACCTGTGATATTTTGTATTGATCATCATCATCATATTTCTTTTGATTTATACTCGTATAATTATGTATATACAATTATGATTGATTAATTTAAATAGAAGCTATGAATGCTTGTATAACAAATAGGATAAAAATTATAAAGTTGTTCTTAAGAAAATCTGATGTGGCCAGCACATAACCTCTCGCCAGATATTTTACCTGGTTGCACGCATTAAACGAAAAATATTTTTAAATACAAATACATATATTCATGTCTCACTACAAACTAAATTCTCACATATATTTGCAAAATCTATGGGATATTTTAATATAAATTGTGTACAATACGTACATTTTCTTTATATTCAATATCCTGAAATTTTCTTTTTCTACTTTCCTTTTCTTTTTCTTTATATTCATCATTTTTTCGCAAATTCCTTTTATATTCTTTTTTACGTATATTCTTTTGCATTGTTGACTTTTTTTATTTTCATAATCTTCATAATGATGTACAAATATTATTGACAGTAGTATACAAATATTTTTGACAGTGACATTTATGTGTCAATTACAAACATTTGAATTTCTTGCCTTGAAGTAGTAGTTTGATCTGAGAATTTTTACATCAAATTATTTTATATGCATTTCTCTCTAAATAAATATATAGAAGATATAATTATGAATTTATATTTATCGAATACAGAATTTAACGTTCTTTAATATAAGTATTTACATAAATTTTCGATAAATAACATTTAGATGATTTTTTTCTTGTAACTACTACTTATGTATGTGTATGTTTGTATGTGTGTGTGGATGTGTGTGTGTGGATGTGTGTATGGATGTGTGTGTGGATGTGTGTGGATGTTGGATTCACGATTTCTCAAATACTATAAGACTTAAGACATTTTTAACTACGGATTCCTCAATCTAACAATAATGGGACGAGCTGATGGTAACAATTGGACAACCCGGAAGTAGTATTTACAAGAAAAAAATCATCTAAATATTATTTATCGAAAATTATGTAAATACTTATATTAAAGAACGTTAAATTCTTTATTCGATAAATAGAAATTCATTATTATATCTTCTGTACATTTAGAGATAAAGAAATGCATATAAAATAATTTGATGTAAAAATTCTCAGATCAAACTACTTCAAGGCAGAAAATTCAAATGTTTGTAAATGAAACATAAATGTCACTGTCAAAAATATTTGTATGCCACTGTCAAAAATATTTGTACATTATTATGAAGATTATGAAAATATAAAAAAAGTCAACAACGCAAAAGAATATACGTAAAAAAGAATATGAAAGGAATTTGCGAAAAAATGACGAATATAACGAAAAAGAAAAGGAAAGTAGAAAAAGAAAATTTCAGGATATTGAATATAAAGAAAATGTATATATTGTACATAATTTATATTAAAATATCCCATAGATTTTACAAATATATGTGAGAATTATTTTGTAGTGAGACATGAATATATGTATTTGTATTTAAAAATATTTTTCGTTTTATGCGTACAACCAGGTAAAATATCTGGCAAGAGGTTACATGCTGGCCACATCAGATTTTTATGTTGTGAAGTGCTTGCGTTTACGGCTATTGTGAATCTAGACTAAGAAAAAGTCACATTAAAAAAATTACACATGGGTGGCTTTTAAAAAACGAATCCTGTTTGAAACTCCATAACTCTGGAGTACATTGAGATATGATTTGAAATTTTTATCTCTTCCAAAGGGTTGAAAAATATTCCTATCAAATTTCAAACATTTTCATGCAAAAACAAGTGAATAGCGATTTTCTAAATTTGCCATTCAAATCTCCTATTACACATTGATAATTTTACTTATCAGTTTAAAACTAATTAGGCTATTATTGAAACAAATGTAATTGTCAGTGACATTTCAAGTTCGCTGTAACATTGTTATAAATTTACTCTAAATTTTTCGTCCAATTATTCCGCTAGTCACTTGTTTTTGTATATAAATATTTGAAATTTGATAGGAATACTTTTCAATCCTTTGTCTGCAAGAGATAAAAATGGAGTTTCAAACAGATTCCGTTTTTTATAAACATATTATAATTTCTTTTAACTGATAGTTAAGTTCATAGACAGTTTAATGAGAGATGAAAATACCTGACGCAAATACCTACATCAATTTGGGTGAAAATATTTTACAGGGAAATTTTTATAATATCTAAGAGAATTATGGACTTACTATTAAGAAATTAAGATCATATCTCACGATTTTTAGATTGTTCATAATAATGAAGTAACAAATTAAGAATTCGGAATATTTTTGTAATTTTTTTCTTCAGACAAATCGAATGCTGAATTCGCCGAGAAAAATAAAAAAAACAGATTAAAAATATTCAGAAAAGAAACACCCAAGTTCATTTTAACAAAAATGTTATAATTATGTTGTATTGTATTCGTAATTCAGATTTGTATTCATCTTTTGTATAGGTTGATATTTCAAAATAGATTTTCAGTCTATATTAATAAAGATGTGAGAATTTCCTACGAAATAAAATGATTTAAACTTTAAAATTAGTTTTTCTCAGAACTATCAAAATGTGATTTAGCTTGTTTTGTTTTGTACTCCTCAAATATCTCGGGAACGAAAAGAAATATCGAACTAGAATGTACATTTCGCGAACAAATCTATTTAAATGAATAAAAAAGAAAAATAATTGTTTTCAATACAAAATTCGAAAACGGTTACCCGCGGTTATCAATCAAGAAAATAACTACGCAACGCAGCTTGACTAGATAAATTATAATAAATATAAAATATATAATTACTGTTCATTACCTATTGCTATATGTGTTAATCTACTTTTATTCGCAAATTTTGGTAATGATGATCAACTATAATTCACCAAAGATGACTATTCCAGGGCATTTATGGGCCGTCTGATATAATATTACTTGCAGATAACTTCATTGTATTTCGTACCCATAAGTATGCAACGACAAATATTTAAGAATAAATTTTGACTAAAAAAATAAATGTACTTTATTTGAAAATTTAGTTTCTTTTTAAATAATGCTTTTCTCAAAATTTTATCTTCTTACTTACGTTTTTGCATAAAACAAAAATATAGATTTGACGTAAACATAAAATAATAATTTGATTTGAATGTCAAGACTACTGGATAACCATTAGTACAGAGGGCAGTGTAATAGATAATTACATGTCTGTAACTCTACGACATACATCACTGCTATTTTTAGTATGTTAGAAAGTAATGGGACTATTTACGTATAAGTGTCACACCACAAAAAATTATATAGACATACGTCAAATAATCTTTCTCTTTCTAATACAAAATGTTGCTAAGCTACTGCTATAGAATGCTGTGTATTCTTTCGTCGGGCAAATGACCTTGAATAGTCATCTTTCGTGAATAATAGTTTATACAAGGATCACGCTAGATTTATTGAGAATAAGAAAATCAGATTGGCCGTTGATAACAAAATTTGCACTATTATTTTAAACAATTATTTGTCTGTTAAGTTAGTTAGACCGTAGTTAATTAAATTTTGAAAATATAGTAAGTAAACATATGGAACTTACCAATAAATTTATGACTTTTGGCTATTTTTTAGGGCGTTCCAATCTGCTTCTATTCGCAGATTTCGTTAATGATAATGATATATCTATATCGTAGAGCGTAGAGGGAGTTTAACAGGCGTCATCTCGTGTGCTCTTAAAGCCACCATGGAGAAAATAACACAAGAGTCACTTTTGTGCAATTTGAAAATTGGTATATAATAATTTTCAATTTTCTAGTTTGACATCGGTCGGACTTGAACCTAGGCCATTCGAATCGCAAGCGGTCACCTAACGCGTTATGTCCTAATGTACAGTCAGCCACGCAACTCAATATAAATATTTTATTTTTTAAAATTTTTAAAATTTGAAATATAAACTCGTATAAACAAGGTGTTTCAAAACCATACAGACAAACTTCCAGAAGTTGTAGAGGTCACAAAAATAATTACTTTTTAATAAACCCATGTTTGTAAATGAGTCGTTATTCGTTTATCAGGCGTCACCCACGAATTATTAACCCGCAACTGGTGATGTGGTTGAAATTGAACCAGGGGTCTCTCAAGACCCCGTTGATTTCACCTTTGCAACATTTACCGTAATTTTTGTTGCTTCTAAAAAATATGAAGTGGAAAAATTTAACAACTACTGTAAATTAAAAAAAAAATACTTAACTTATCAATCAACAAATTAAACGGCTCATTTGCGGACATAGGTTTATGAACAATAAAGTAGTTGTTTTGATATTCTCTACAGCTTCTTGAATTATCTCGGTATATTTTTGAAATACCCTGTACCTATAATATTTAATTTCTGCAAATAATAAATAACGTATTTTCAATAGTGTTTAAGCACCGCCGTGGTCAGATTATATAAAGTTAAAATTAAAACCAGATTCATTGGTATAAAAATAATTATAAAAATAACAGGATAGAATTCTCGCTGAAGCAAGTGAAATTCTCCCTCTTAAAAGTAAAGGATGATTATTTATCTTCCAGAATCTGTGCGGCAGTTCTTGTAGCAAATTTCTGGATGATATATTTTGCCTTGTAAGTACGGTTAGAGACAGACATTATACGGGCACTTAGATATATTAAATATATCATCACGTATTTCACCCAACTGAATTTGAATGCGACAAATTTACTAGACGCACTAATACACGAAATTCAATCTGTTACTATATCTCTCATATTACGTTTAGGCCCGGTTGTTCCAAGTTCAGATAAAGTAGCAGTTTACTATTAAATAAATTTATTTTATCGTCTTAACAAGAGAATAAGGTTTTGTGGGTTGTTCCATGATATTTTATTCCCTGGGTAGCTAACTGGTAGATAGCTAACTGACAGATAGCTAACAGAAAGGTTAAAATTGTTTTAGGGTACAGATGTCGAATGAACCTAAAAATATGTATCATCCCATATAAAGAAATATAATTTCATGTTATAGTTTGAGAACCACAGGGTAATTTTTTTCTTCAATAAGTAAATGTCCTCCATCTACTATAATTTTTATTTGAATGATTTTCTTTTATTCCTAATAGAAAAAATCACCCTGTATAAAACACAAAAAGTTAAGAATAACATTTATAGTGTTTGTTAAAAAATGTATTGTGGTAGAAAGATATTTGAAATAAATAACATATATGTTCCAGCAAAAAACATTCTCTTTAATATTCAATATCATGTGTCAGAAATATAGAATACGAGTATTCCAATTTTTTGCTCTATAAAGCTGATATACTTATTTATTTGTAAACGCCTTAATACCAACGATTTATTTTTATTTTATAGAGAAAACATGTAGAAGAGGTTTTTCGGGTTTGTAGCACTTTGACATTTCGCAGGTAAAGAATAAAAATTGAGACCTAATATTAAGCCGCTTTAATTTAATTTGGGTGTGGCACGTCTGAAACACGTTGATTAAGGTAATCGATATGTAACTGTCATTATTTGACCTTCGCAATATAGAAGTCAGGAATATATTCCTTTAATTTCGTATTTAATGACTTAATAACAAAACTTTTACGGTATACGAAGTAAAACATACAATGGATTAAAGAAAATCAGATATGGTCAGCAAATTACCTTCAACTAATTCCATTTTTATATATTTTTGCAAAAAAGTGTGGTTGGTATATTTATAGTATTATTACATTTTATTATGCGACCCTAAAATTTATCGCGTGTCTATATCAAACATTTGTGTATCTCAGTTGTTTTTCTTGAAATAGTAGATACCTTCTCGCTGCAAGATATGAAGTAGATTACTTTTTCAGTTTCTTATTATTTATTGCAGGTATAGAAAAAAATTCTATCAAAATATAGAACGTACGAACGGTCATCAGTGGTCGGGCGGTTAGAAACGGGGCCGAGTTCGAATACCACACGAGTCAGTTTTTAATAAAAACCGACACACCCAGGTGAGTCCGAGTGGCAGCAGAGGTCACTATAAGCTACTCTGCATGTAACGAGGGTGTCAACAGAGGGCTATAAAAATGTCTCTCTAAACCTCGTATAATGCTATACCAGGTATAAAATAGGAAATTGTATTTTACAAACCTAGGATAAACCTCAGACAGAATAAACACAGGTATTTCTTTACCCATGAAAATCGGTCTTATAAACCTCGGATAACTTTATCCCTGGTTCTTATGGTTACCACGTAAACACAGACGATGTGTTGTTATTCATACGTTTGACAGATGTCAATAAAATATTTCATCACTGTCAGAATAAAAAATAACATTTAATTCATCTAACATCGTGAAAAATGGTAATTAAAAGGTATAAATAATAACAATATTGAAGAAAAATAGTCTAACAAGAAGATTTTTTTTGCATCAATACCAACCTAAAATGATTTAACGTAATTTCTGGTATAACTATCTGATAGATAAAAATGCAATGTAAAAGACAGTCTTGTTTATATAAGGTATAGTTGCTAAAATAAAGTTATACCTCTGATAGCTGTACCATAGTTTATCCATCAATTGTAAAAGTGAGTGAGTATATGTGTATATACGAACGACTTGTACACACACACACATACAATTTTACAATTTAGAGAGACTCGTAACAAGCCCCGTTGCACATCAGTTCGCCCACCCGCTTTAATTTTATTTTTAATTAATATATGATACAAATAATAACTAACGTAAATTATTGTTAAGTTTTATTAATATTACAGACATTTGTCGTTCTAATGACACATAGGAAGATATGTATTCTAAAATATTTTATTTTCATGTAAAATGAAATAATAGTTTACTAAAAATCTAAGAAAAATAAAATGTCTAAAAGTATGTTATAAATGACGATTAAATGTTAGCACTGAAAATTAGAATATTAAAACACATGTATCACCCAAACCGGTATATACAGTATTAATACAAAAATAATAACAAATCTAGATGACCGTCGCCTGGCCGAACCCGGTCACGCGGAATTCTCCTTCGCGCCGTGATTATTTCTGTAAAAGAATTAACACATGAGAAATACTCAGTGAGGAGGCAATCATTTACAAAAGGTTCAGGCATTCACACACCGTACACACATGTTGGCAACTACGGGCAGTACCGCTAGTTACTACGGAACCTCTGCCGCTTCAGTGGTGATCCGGAGACAATCCTCTTAACCAACTGGATCAGATCACTACAGCCCTAACTGCTGCTACGCTGGCGACCACAGAATGTGGGTCACTACAGCCTTCCCTGCTGCTACGCTGGCGACCCTCGGGTTCACACGAGCGGCCACTACGGAACCACTGCCGCTTCGGTGGTGATCCGGAGACATTCCTCTTAACCAACTGGATCAGATCACTACAGCCCTAACTGCTGCTGCCGTTGGCGACACCAGATGTGGGTCACTACAGCCTTCCCTGCTGCTACCGTTGGCGACCCTCGGGTTCACACGATGCGGCCACTACAGTACACAGTACTGCTCACACGCACACTCTCAATCATACACATGCTAGATTTACTCTCTCACCTGAATCACTATAATATCGATGTTCTCACACTGAAATCTAGAAATAAACTGAAATAAAATACGTGAATACCAGTATCATTAAATGTAGCTCTTATCCAACAGAATCGGTTACGTACCTAAATAGCTAATTAGAGACAAAACATAATAAATTTAATAAAAATAATCTTACGCAAAATAATATCTGTGACAAGTATAACAGTAATAATTTACAATAAAGTGCGATGTTAATGGTGTTACCTAATATTGATAAATAATATGAAAATAATATATAGATTTGCGTTACGGTAATTCTGTTAAATTTTTAATCTTTAGCTAAAAATTTAATTTTAAATTACGTAATAATGTTGAAATATTTTCATTTTAAATAAAAAGGAAATATTTATTTACTTATTATAACAATTTTCATTAGTTAAGAGTTAAGACATGATAAATGAATTTTTACCAAGTGGGAGAGCTGATGTGCGACGGGGCGCGTGTATATGTATTGTAATGTGAGAGTACTTACAACATTTGGTCCCCGAGTCCCCAGCCAGCGCGTGCGACCCGAACGCCTACAAATAGAAGCATTATAGTATGAGGAGGAGCCTAGGTAGGCGACCAATAACACAGTGCAGCGCGCGATAGGCGGGCGACGTGCGGCGGGCGATTAGGTAAATAGGGGGAGATAAGTGTAATTACCCTCGCATTAGTATATAGTTCCAGATGTCACGGGAATATTCCAGCAGGTGTTAAGAGCAACTATATAAGCGACACAGATCTGCAAAAAGGGGAGTTACATGAATAGACAGTTAAGTTCAACGTGATATAGAAATTAATAATCAGTAATACCGTGGAAATAAATAGTCGTGCTAATGTTTAAATAAATAATTTTAATGTTAGTGTTTATCTAGTTAATTATAGTTTTAGTCTTAATTAGATTTTAATATTTGTTTAATATTAGTAAGCGCCATTGTTATTATCCCTTAAATATTTATTTATCGTTTTAATAAACATATGTTTTAATTAATAATAATCCTTTGATTTTTACACTTCACCCAAATAAATATAAAAGTTACAGTATATAAACTGAAAATTGTATAGGTCAAATGACCTTTATAACAAATAAATACATTATTATATACAACGTAGGGAATATTAATTAATAGTTTAATAAAATAGTTATAAGGCCGCGAAATTACTCTTTGTAGAATACCGAGAGCAAAATCTCAAAGGCGCTAAAGGATTTCGCGGACAAGATATACACAATATTTTGTGTGCAACCGTAAAAAATATGTATTTACAAATTTTATTCATTTTAAACAGTTTCATTGTAAATATATTAAATTGGCTTTAAATATGTCTATGGGATTGACATTTGATAAATAAAACACGTAAATTCTGAAGTGTCAAAGTGATTGTTTACTCAATTTCGCGGCCTGTATTGCAGTTGCGAAATGCTTATTTCGCGTCCGGTTGCACAAAATAGTTATTTGTATATCAAGGCCGCGAAATCATTCTTTAGCGTACCGAGAGAAAAATTGTCGCCGAGGCCGCTTGCGGCCGAGGCAAGACAATCTCGAGGGCGCTAAAGGATTTCGCGGACAAGGTGTACACAATATTTTTTGTGCAACCGTAAAAAATCTGTAATTACAAATTTTATTAATTTTAAAAAGTTTCATTGTAAATAGAAAGTTAGCTTTCAAGGTGGCCATGGGATTGACATTTGATAAACAAAACCATGCAATTCTCAAGTGTCAAAGTGATTGTTTACCTAATTTCGCGGCCGCTACCATGACAACGGCCGTGAAATGAATTTCGCGGCCGTTACCATAACAACGGTCGCGAAATTGAATTTCGCGGCTTGTATTGCGGCTGCGAAATGCTTATTTCGCGTCCGGTTGCACAAAAAATATATTAGATTACGAAATATAAAGAACTAAAATAAAATCTACTGGGGCCGGAACATTACCTTCTATCTTGTTTATATATTATATATATATATATATATATATATATATATATATATATATATATATATATATATATATATACCGGGTGTCTTAGGCCGACCGACACATGGGCGATTAACATGTAAAATTAGTTAATTGTGAATAGTATCTCCCCAGTGCAAGATATTAATTAATTTACAAGTGTAATATTAGAATAAATTAAGAAAAATTGTAGAAGTACCATGAATGTTATTCATATCTTGAAAATAATAGTATCTAAGCAACAGCTCTGATAGAGTAGGGGTAACGTGCGCGCTTCACAATTTAGAGAGTCGGGTTCGAAACCAACCGACAGCAATATTTATTTTTTAATTTTTTCTTTTCAAAATAATTTTTATTATTAATATGTTTTTAATCTTTTATTAATATTTAATTTAATAAAGTGGATACATTGTACGTAACAAGATTTATTTATTTAAAAAATATTAAATCGTACCTACTAATTATAATAAACCAATAAAGCAAATAATAAAATATTTTTTAAACAAATAAATCTTGTTACGTACAATGTATCCACTTTATTAAATTAAATATTAATAAAAGATTAAAAACTTATTAATAATAAAAATTATTTTGAAAAGAAAAAATTAAAAAATAAATATTGCAGTCGGTTGGTTTCGAACCCGACTCTCTAAATTGTGAAGCGCGCACGTTACCCCTACTCTATCAGAGCTGTTGCTTAGATACCTACTATTATTTTCAAGATATGAATAACATTCATGGTACTTCTACAATTTTTCTTAATTTATTCTAATATTACACTTGTAAATTGACTGATTTGAATTGAAATCCATAGAAATAGTATCCCCGGATAAGCATGCAAAATTTAATCTTAATATCTTGCACTGGGGAGATACTATCACAATTAACTAATTTTACATGTTAATCGCCCATGTGTCGGTCGGCCTAAGACACCCGGTATATATATATATATATATATATATATATATATATATATATATATATATATATATATATATATATATATATATATATTCCATAGTTTTTGCAAAACAGTATGAATGGTAGTATTTAGTCTTAATCAGGGTTGAATAACATATGAATAAAATAACAAATTCATACTAATCTATGTATTCTTCAATGGTAACCATGGGCCCTGGTAGTTAGTTAGTGTGACAATAATAATTTTGAGTGAATACTACCAGTCATAATATACAGTAAGATTATTTCACTTAAGTACAAACTATGTAAATTGTGTTTAACACCGACATTTGTTAATTAGTAATATTTGAACATCTTAAATTTGTCCATGTTGCAGCTGCAGCAGCATAGGTTGCAAGATTTATGCCCTGTTACACCAACAAAGCTTTAATTTTAAGCGATCCTTAAACATAAAAACGCTTATTAATATTTAAAAATAATACATAATAATTTATTTGACATTTCATTTCGATGCAAGAAATGCTTTAGATAAGTGACGCTGGTGCAAACGCTCATTATTAAAATTAATTTCTTTATAATTATTTATTCCTAAATAAACAGAATATGAAAAAGAAAATGCAATTTAACCATATAGAGCAGGGCTGAACAAGAAACGGCCCGCGACTCTCATTATGGCCCTCGGAACGTAAATTTCTGAGACGATATTTGAAGAATGATTAATGGGTCCGTCCAACTTTTTTTGAATTTTTTATATGTTACGAAGAATTTAAAAATAGAAATTCCGTATTTTTTGAAATTACGCTCAATAACGCCTAAAATAATTATTAAAGTTTTGGCTCGAAAGTTCTGACGTTAACGTCATTCCGTCATATGCAGAGAGAACCGATCGTTACCATTAATATGGTAATATACAATAAATGTTGCAGGAATAAAAATACGTATCCATTACAAACTGTGATTAAAAATCTTAAGAGCTAATGGTAATAAAGTAAGCCAGATAGTTATTATATCATTTCAAAATATATATTTGTTTGATTTACTTATATGAATAGGCATAGGAGTATAGGAGTAGTGTTAAATGTTAATTTATGTAAAACTTTGATAGTACATATTATATATAAATAAAAATCAGGTAAGTAAAACTAATAATTTTTGCTCGTTTTCATAATCATGTTAATTATTTGCTTTAATTAATGAGACTTTAAAATTAAAACTTTCTTTAATATAATATTGAAGTTTTCATACTCACCTAGTGCCATTATTATAATTAAAATAGTATTTAAACTATTTTCTATTCATAATTAAATACAACAAAGACAGTATTGATTACAATAATCACAGCATAATTCATAATAAAAAGTAATCCAACATTTACATTACTATTTACTAAATGATTACAACAATGACAAGTATTGAGATTACAATAATTAAAACATAAATTATAATATAAATTTATTTGATAAGTAAATTTTCATTTGATCTTAGTAAAAAATCTGATGTGGCCAGCACATAACCTCTCGCCAGATATTTTACCTGGTTGTACGCATAAAACGAAAAATATTTTTTAGTACAAATACATATATTCAAGTCTCACTGCAAAATAATTCTCACATATATTTGCAAAATCTATGGGATATTTTAATATAAATTATGTACAATACATACATTTTCTTTATATTCAATATCCTGAAATTTTCTTTTTCTACTTTCCATTTCTTTTTTTTATATTCATTTTTTCGCAATATTCTTTTTTTACGTACTTATATTCTTTTTTATTTTCATAATCTTCATAATGATGTACAAATATTTTTGACAGTGACATTTATGTGTGAATTACAAACATTTGAATTTCTTGCCTTGAAGTAGTTCGATCTGAGAATTTTTACATCAAATTATTTTATATGCATTTCTTTATCTCTAAATCTATAGAAGATATAATAATGAATTTATATTTATCGAATAAAGAATTTAACGTTCTTTAATATTTACATAAATTTTCGATAAATAATATTTAGATGTTTTTTTTCTTGTAATTACTACTTCCGGTTGTCTAATTGTTACCAAAACTTAATCAACTCTTTCCATTATTGTTAGATTGAGGAATCCGTAGTTAAAAATGTCTTAAGTCTAATAGTATTTGAGAAATCGTGGATCCAACATCCACACACACATCCACACACACATATCTACACATATATACGGACATCATCGTAAAAATGTTATAATCGGATTCTAGAGACCTTAAAACGTGCTTATTCACTAAAATCTGAATATGCGATTTTTAGCATGAATCCAATAAATATATGTTTGTTAGAGTATGTGTAAAGCCAAACGCAAATTTATGAGCAAAATATGCATGGTCCACCTTATAGTAATATTTTCACAGGGAAACTGGACTACTGTAATGACGCTGATGTCACAACATGGCGACCATTTTACGCTAAAAACTTTCATTACATTATTATAAGTATAAACATACAAAATATATAACAATTTTTATTTCGTTTTCATTTATTTATATTCAAAATTCATATGCGACATGTAATTTGTAAAAAGCCGAAGACTTGGACGGGCCCATTCCATATTTTTTATTACTTGCGTTTTCTATGATTTTTTAAATGAATATTTTATGAAAAATAAATCTAGGTATTATTTTTGCTAATGGGAGTGTTTGTGAAAGCTAACCGTAGATGATAGATCTGGAGTTATGTCCACTTGTGTATCCTGTCGATAGTTCGTCTCACAATATTTGAATTTAACCTTTTACGAGTGTCTCTTTTAGCACTAGAATTTTAACTTCCTGGGTCATACATATTTGTTGTATCCTTATAGAATTGACATAGTTAACATATTTTTGATACTGCATAAAATAAATACCCTTACTTAAAAGTTCAAATGTCTTGAGACGGACATACCACTGTACTTTTCTGTATTTTACCTGCGCGTGAATGGCAAAGTGCAAGTTTTAACTCTTAATATTCGATTCAGGCTGACCAGAAAAAAATGGGTGACAATAATCGCAAGCGAAAAATTGCTCAGAACGCATAGTATTTAATACGGAATGGATAAATAAGTGCTTATTTATACTGTACACTGGTAAAGTACTTTATTTGGTTTGCCGTGAATCAATCGCGGTTCTAAAAGAATATGATATTCGACGACATTTTAAATCCAAACATAGAGATTTGACCCGCCCTTTGGTTTCCGGCTTTGTTTTGGCCCCGGACTACTTTTGAATTGTACAAGCCTGATATAAAAAATAAGATATTCTTTAATAATTATAAATAAAGTAAATAAATATATCATCACGGCATACTACCCATTGCTGGTGCTAGGTACGCCAATCTGCTTTGTCACAGATTTCGGTAATCATGATGACATATTTGTATCGTGCGGTCGTTTATCAGGCGTCACCTCATGGGCACTCATTGCTGGGGTAGAGAAAACTGTTTTAGACTAATTGCACCAACAAGGCTTAAATTTTATGTAACCTTTATTAAAGAATGCATATCGAAATTTTGACAGCAGTGTGTAATAATTTACTTCGATGCAATATTGTCAACAGGTTCTTCAACTTTTCATGTGAATGTAAAAACGCACGAACGCACACACACGGACACATACGAATATATATGCACACGCTCTCACAAGCACGTTACACACACCTGCTCCCATGCATACATCTTTGTAAAAATAATATTCAAGAGACTTTAAAATATGCATTATTTTTTTACGAATTTGCAATAAACTCTTATTTAGTCGCAGCTTGTGCCCATAAGCCCATGCCTATCTATTACCGCGCGTAATGCCGCGTCAGCGGAACTCAGTTTGCTATTAAAATGAATGACGTTTGGACATAGCGATTTAGTTGCACCATTGAGTAAGTTATAACATAGAGTCACAGTCACTCAATTGCCTTTAACCACCAAGTAAGAAGCGAGGAACAAAACAAACCAAAATTGCCGAAATGCGCAAAAAGAATTGCCAATCGTCACTCTCGCAATTATTCAAAATATGAAGGCGAAGCAAAAATTTTAAGCGTGGGTCAAGTTAGCGCTGTTGCGGGAAAGTGTAAAAAAGAAGGGAGTTAGTAGACCTTAAACGAGTTATTAGGCATTTTGGAGTTCGGGGATTCCCAAAGAGATTGTTTATTTATTGCCAGAGTTGCGATTGGCAAAACTGAAATTGTACTAACATTATAAATCAAATTGTACTAAAATCACTTGAATATTTTTTACATGTTCTAACAAAATAGAAATAAATTACATTATTTATATAAAATATACAAAAAATAAACGGCACCTAAACATGGGCCACATTGGCTATACCCTAGTTTTGGGTTGCGGTACTAGATTTATTAGGTATGATGAACGCGAGCGCGAGCTTGGCCTGCCAGTTCAATCCGCGAAAGAATACCGCAAGAGACTTTTGTCTTACTCTGTCTGATACATGCTTTCATACTGCAAGAAACATGTCTTTATCTAACAAATGCTATCTCTCTCGGAGTGTTTCTTTTCTATTCAGTACTCAGCACACAGCACACACGGTGCACAGCAACGCCATCTATAATATTTTCGTGAAACTAACTTTTCTTCTAACTCCCACCGTACAGCATTGTTGCATAATTATTTTTATATAATTATCTTCGTCCTCGGCTACAGCACCCATACATATTTTCAAAAATCGGCGCCTATGGTTTCAGTTACCACGAAACGATGTCACAGAATGCAGAATTAATATTTTAGAACTGTGTGTTTTCAGTTTTCGTAAAATTATAGAAAGTAACTTGCAAAAGAATAATTATAAGAGATTCCAAAAAAGGAATGGAAGATTTATTTGTGTTTGGCTGTAAATATGGTTGAGTTGCAGCCATTTAGAATCATATATCATTTTGAATAAATACGTGTATCATTTACTCCTCTTAGTTTAAATGGAACTCTACCAATCAGTTATGGAATGGGTTTACCTACTTACTGTACTTCAAGCATTGTTTCTGCAAGGGCTGTCATTCCATTCATGATAGTGAATAACACGCTGCATGATAGAGTGCACTACGAGTAAGTAACCCGAATTCAATTAAACTAGATTGAGGTATTTCTCGCAGAAAAATGATGTATTCGGTCAGCATTAAGTGCTTGCAAGATGTTTCCAAAATTATTTTTCTCTTATTATTCGGCGAAAAAAAGATACCGCGCCTTACACAGAAGTTGGTTCATATACATTTTAAATTATTAGGATAGTTCTGTTCAACTTCTATAAAACCATGGGCCATTTTTTCATGGAAAATATTTCTTAGACAAAAAAGAATATGATACCTAGAATAGATTAATGTAGAATTGGAAATTCGGCTCATGTTATTTAAAAAAAATATTTTTTCTTCAAGCGTATTATAATATTCATATTATGCTCCTATACACATTATAGAAGATGTTCATTTTCTCACTAGTACAAAAATGTTGTTATTGTTGTACTAATAATTTTTTTTTAGTGTGTTAGTTCCCAGCTTGCCTAGCTTCGGCTAGCGCCTCGGCCGCAATAACTGTGTTCTACACAAAAAGACCGCTTTCTACTTCTAATAACATAATATACTATTATTTACCCAAAAAAGTAATAAGTAAATAATAAACCTCCTAGTATATTTTTCATTATATCTAAACCATAAATCCTTGTTTAACAAATTTAAAAAACACGCTGTGCTTTATACACACCGATTTTTCTTACTTGATCCTCACGTCATTGATTTCTGAACCACAAAATCACAAGTAATTGAATATTTATCTTTGTTTTACTTATGGTTTCTACATTCTATCTTTGATACGTCTGTCTAATAGCTTCATCTTTATCTTACTAATGCATTTAGAGAAAAATAGTTATACGAAATTTGAATATAACATTCAACGGCAGTGGTACTTAATATTTTTGCATGCTCTTTTGCAACCCAAATTCAGGCGAAATTGAAATTAGTGAAGCTATACCCTTATGGCTCACTCTGTTTACGGTAAGTGTCGTGAAATTCGAGAACTATGATTTTCATTTTGGACAAAAAATGTGTGGAATTTCTCAAATACAGGTTTGACATTTTAGATATACGAGTACATATTTGTCAATGTTATTTTTATACTTTATTGGCGATATTTACCCTTTCTTATAATGGTTTTCAATCTTAGATAAATATGATCTTAGTAATAATCGTAAAATGGAGTACTTACTAGTTTAGTTTAAGAATGAAATAATTCAGTATAAAATTTACAAATTTGGCTTAAATTTTGAACAATTTTGGATTACGAACACTCGAACACATGGATTTCAAATGACAAATTACGCTCCGAATGTGATTAATTAGGTTTGTTCGTTTCGCTACCTTGCGGCTACGGTTTACTGCCGCGCCTATATACTTTGCATAGAGGCGGCAGTAAACCGTAGATGCATAGTAGCCAAATGAACAGATCTATTATGAATGTGGTCTGGAATTGAAGAATCAAAGAACAAGTTGCAGCCTTTTAATTGCTGCAAGTGTAAACATGTAAAAATGAAGAAAATTTTATTCCAATTAAAATTTCAGCTCTGTAGACCGTTAAAATGGTTTGTAAAAAGTTGGAACAGACATAAAAACAGGCAAACAAACAGACAACGCAAGTTAAATAAATGGATGAAAAAAATGTGATTATAATAAATAGTGTTGTGACAGATCAATTTATAAAAGATCTAGACGAAGATCAAGATCTTTACAATTAATATGTTCTACATCAGATCATAGGTCAATTTCTGCACCCGGATTTTTTTTCAGATCAGATCAGGAATTTGGGATGTGTTTTTCTTAGATCATAAAATGATCAGTAACGATTATAAAATTCTTTTTATTTCTTACTAATTAAATCCAAACAGTAAAGGCCGGTATTTCCATCTCCGGATAAAGTTCAGGATAACTATCCGTCAGATAAATGATAAAATATCACATCGAAATAAGAGCATAAATGAGGTAAATTATATTGAATGTCATTTTCTGATGCGATATTGTACATTTATCTGACAGATAAGTTATCCAGCACTTTATCCGATGGAAATACCGGCCCTAAATTAATTACAAAGAATATACATAACCGTATGCCCTACACATGGGAACAAAAATTAGATACATAGGTACGTCATTTTATTAATGCTGAATTAACGAACAATGTAGAAATATAAATAAAAATAACAATTTTAAACATTAGAATTGTTGAAATGTAATAAATTAAGACAGGCCATATCAAATGGGCAGACAAATATTATACGCCATTGCATTTTTTAAGCGAGTTAAATAAATTACAACCCACTTGTATTTAATTTGTTCTTGGCTTTTTTGGTTTCAAAAATTTTTGTATTTGTTTTCTCATTTGACATGGCCTAAACTGTTAGGTACATAAAAAAAATAATTTTCGTCTTCTCCAATTTTAATTTATTTATCCAGTATATTTGATATTTTTTAAGATTATCGATTATATAGTTCATAGATCTAGATCCAGATCTAGATCTGAATATATATAAATGATCTATATCAGATAAAAAACTATACTAAATGAACTAGATCAGTTATTTAGATCAAATAATCTAGACCGGTCACAACACTGATGATAAATAACTAAAGATGTATAAATACGTACACAACTCGGCACTACACAATGGAGGTATAATATATAATTTTAATAATATAATAGTTATATTATTTTGGAAAATACAAATGTAACCATGGCTAGTCTATGACGTATTATAAGACGTAATTGCCCTGTACACAAAACTGTTTGAGGTCTGCTGGTAAATCACGTTTCCATCACTACCAGTACCATTTGATTCATACGAACATCAAACTATGACCAAGAACAATCGGTGTTTAGTTATTTAAACTACAAGAAATGTAAGTAGGTACTTTACAACATTCAAGGAGGTATGAACTGAGGAACTGAGGCGGAGCTTGCGTAGTCCAAGTTCAAGTTACCGTACGAGAATAGTTGCCGTTTACATTCCGTGGCTTATTATATTTTCGCGCCATCGCCACCGGCAGCTATTAACTTTAAATAATATTAAAATATTTGTACAATGTGGGCTATTTAACTATTCAGATGTATTTATTTGCAACTTTTTATAATTAATTTTGCCCGTTGATTGGCGACTAATTGGCTTATTCTGTAAGAATGTCGTTATACCATACCGATATACCATAACGTATCATTATGATGAAAAAGTTGTTAAATAACGATAATTTTCAAAAAGCGTATTCTGTAAAACCATTGTCGTTATATTGAAATCGTATTGTCATTTTAACTAGTTCGTGAACGATAAGGATTCACTTGTCGTTATTCAGTCTGTTAATGTCAAATGTTAGCAAATGGAAGGGTTAATTAATTTATTATTTATATTTGTGCAGGAAGAAATGGAAAATAGGTAACAAAACATTTATTCAAGCATCAAATATATAATTAACAATCATAATTATATTCTAGAAGAAATTTTTGCGGTCGTGAAAGCCTTTTATGGGATAATATTAAATAAAATAAATAAATAAATATATCATCACGGCATATTACCCATTGCTGGGTGTGCCAATCTGCTTTGTTCGCAGATATCGGCAATGATGATGACATATTTGTACCGTGCGGGCGTTTACCAGGCGTCACCTCACGGGCACTCATTGCTGGCGTGGAGAGTGCACCACAGGGGTCAATTTTGTGCCATTTAAAATTCGAAATATTTGGCGTCGGTCGAAATCGAGCCCGGTTCCCCAGATTCGCGACCAGACACTGAATATTAATCAATTTGATAATCGTTTTTTACAAATTTTCTTTACTTAATAAATAAATAATAATTAAAATAATAATGTTTATACATTTTTGCAAAATGACATTACAATGACAATTTAATTTTCAATAATAGCTACTAACTTTTCTAAAAAAATTGACTAAAGTCGTTGTGACAAACGGTATGAGGACGTTTATAACGATATTACTTAGTGAATATGATTTTTACAAAATGTCGTTCAGGATCACATCGTTACATTTATAAATAACGATAGTTGTTATATAACGATATTTTTACAGAATAAGCCTGTAAATATACTGAGAAGTAAAAAAGTCCGTTTCCACGACTTGATCCCCACGTCATCAATCGTAAGGATATGGTTCAAATCACTGGAGTGGAAGGAAATTGATGACGTCATGTTGTCGGGTGAAATCATGTGTTTTTCGAAGTTTTAATACAGATCAAAACTGACAACTGGCAGTATGTAATATAACTAACACCGTGTACATATTGTTATTTATCGAAATTTGAAGGAAGGCATTTATTTCTCAATAATAAATCAATTGATTAATTATAATATAATGTCAAAACTGACAGTAAACCTATATTGTGTCGGTTTGGTATAAATAGTTATTTAGCAATAATAAACGAATTGAATAAATACGATATAAGTATAATGGATGAAATATACTGAGTGTTCAAAAATGGCTGAAGCGTGCCACTCCATAATAATTTGATATTTGCCGCTTACTTGTATTACAGCATTATTATTTCCACGGGCATAGCTTTCGATGTTTGTTAGTTGTCATAATAATAATCGTAAGAACGGTCTTCTTTACGATTACCCGAAAGACAATATGCTTCAAAAAGAAATTTGTCACGCTCTTCATTAAAAAGCACGATGGTAAGCAAAACAAATATCAAATTAATTAACGTAGGGCAATTATATCTCAAATGCCATGCACCTGTCATTATCTGTCATATATGGAATACAGTTTCGATAATTTATGGAACAAAAGTTGGTTATGACGTGATCGTCAGCCATTTTTGATCACTCTGTTCTTCTTTTTATTGTCCAAAAGCAATATGTTGCAATAATTATCGGCAATCTTAGAAACACCGCCTTTGCAGTAACAAAATGTTCAATATAATATCTACCAAGAATTAATAAAACTACCATTACACATCGAAACACAAATTATCGAAGCCAAAATCACCTTAATCGCATGATTGACAGAATGACATGAATATTCAAATAATTCAAATATTTGGAAATGACTCGTTACCATGGTTACAATACAGTTTCTATTTAATTTTTTGCCTTTGGTTGGACGGAGATAGCGTATATATCCCTCTGACACATCGACGATAGCGAATGAATGTCTCATAAGTACAGAGTGATTTTTGTTTGCCGCATCGATGTGACAGTGAAATACGATTTACAGATTACATTGGCGTACATATTTCCACTCATTTTCATTATTCCTGGCAGTAAGAAAATATGCTTCCAAAATAAACTTGTCATGTTCTTCCATAAACACCATTCTAACATAACGATTTGAATAAATAACAGTTTAATTTTAAAAGATAAAAACAAACTATATCCAAATGTTGGTAATATAGGTAACATAATTTGACATTGCCGGTAAATTGATACTATTTTTTGCCGTGGAAGATAATTTTGATCATAATCAGAACTTTTTCAAGTCACGTGACATTCAATCATTCTGAATAAATCTGTATATGCCATGTGTGTACGACAAAGATGCTAGATAAAAGTTGTGTAAGGCTTGCATCAAAAATTGATGACGTGGGGATCAAGTCGGAGGTATAGAATGTATATGAAATTAATATGAATGTTATTTTCTATCACACCGTTGACAATGAGAACCTGATAACCAAAAAATAAATGTCTTTTAATATTCAGGTTGCTCTGGAAGTAAGTTGCATTTTGCATTTATGTTACTCGTGGCGCGAAAAAGTTTCTAAGCAACAACAAAATCTTGTTTCTTATTTATTTTCTACTCCGTGCTGAATATTGACAACATTCCTTTATACTGTGATGTACGAATGTGTATGTTATTTCCATTTCCACATCATGTGCGGATATGAAATTCAAAGCCAAAACTGTCAAGAATGCACATAAATTTTTATTTCTTTTTTCCTTGCATCAAATAATTAAAAGCATATGTAATGTAATTAATTATAATTAAATCTGAAATAATATTTAAATGCATGCTTAATCGTAAAGAAGTATTATTTTTTTCTATTTGTACGTTGGTAACATTGATCTCCTTGACTACTTGATACAAAACTTATGTATATGCCAAAAATTATAGCCATAAACCTAATGTTCGTCTTGTGCACATAGTTTCCAGTGGCGACTCGTGCACCATAACTTTGGTGAAGCAAAGGTATCCAGAAATATTTTTTTTTCATTCATTTAAGGTCAAATGCCTTATAACTAAAAGATACATTTTTTCAAGGGCTGTGCAAATTCATGTTTTTCCCCTTTCATGTACAAAAATAAATTGCCAGATCACAGAACATTTTAGTAAAGACCGAGGAAAAGAGAATGTATTTAACGGATTGCAGAATATAAAATCTGATATCTGACTTCATGAAGACAACAAACATTGCTGTTCTTTACTGAAATAATTTTAGAAACTTTCCGAAAATTATAATATACTTTTACTATTATTTTTATTATTATTATTATTATTATTATTATTATTATTATTATTATTATTATTATTATTTATTTTAATTTTGAAGTAAAATCCAATTCTGTTTGCGGGCCAAAATAATCTCTGTGGCCCCTCTAGTTGAACAACGCTGCATTAGGGAATGGTAATAAGTAAAACTGACAGACTGGCGGTACGGTATGGATCAAATAAAGAGAAATATAGGCCCGTATTCTTACCTCTTGAAGTAGCGCTACTTCGAAAGTAGTTATTTTTCGATTCTTAAAATTTTATTTAATTTTATGAATAGACAAGAATACGTTTCATTTTTTTAATAAATTGAATGTATAATATTTGAAATAAGTAGTATTTATTTTTATTTCTTTAATTTGTAAGATTAAAGTTGACATTTGACAGTTCAAGTAGCGATTTTTCGGAAGTAGCGCTACTTCAAGAGGTGAGAATACGGGCCATAGTCTTTTTAAGGTGCCAAAATGTGCGATTTTGCGGCAGCCGGCTATGCTATAACCATAAAAACAGGTACTAAGATAAAGAAAATTCTGATTGAAAGATGTCAATGTCAATTGCATTTGACATATGTTTGTTTTTAATTTTACTGAAAATATAGAAACCTTCTGTATGGAATTCGTACAAAATTCATACAAAACCTGACAAAATATAAAAGGTAATGAATTAAGAATATAGAATATTATGCGTTATATATGAATAATTTAATATTTTAAACAATTTGTGTAAAAAACGGTTCGCAACAAAACGTGACATCTAGCAATTAGAAATAGATAGAGTCTAATGTTAAATATAACTAAAATTTGTAAAATTACCCCTTAACGTTAAAATTAATTTTAATAAAAACTAAATACGTATTTCGAGAATTAAGTTCTCATCATCAGTAGTACAACAAAGGAAAGTTAAACAAAGTAGTCAAGATTACTCAACATGTCAACCATGCCAGAGGTCCTAACAACAACAGCGGCACACTGTGTATGAACTAGCCCAGTTAGATAGCCATTCTTCGTAATGCATTAGGATACGTCGTGCATTCACCTATAGATACTACACCGTGGTATTAATGTATTTTGAGTAAATATTTATATTAAAAACAATAATAATAATAACAGGAGTAATAACGAGCAATTTTTTAAGGAATCTGGAATTATTAAATCTGAAACCAAATCTTCTTACAATAATTCAAAAAACAGCTATACTGCAAACTTGCCGCATTGTGCGTAAGTTTTTAAATGCTTAATCGATCAGGATGAAGTTCTTCTCCAGAAAAGCCATGGCAGACCGAAAAAATATAAATTGTATAAACTATTGTATCTTTATCGAGAAAATAAATATTACAATAATAATACGTAAGTTAAATGTTTTATGTGATTTAAATATTTTATGTGTTATAAATTATAAATACTTCGAGTAGAAAATTGTGTAAGCCACGATTATACAGATGTAAGGGGAAAATGATTTCATGAATAAAAAAGAACTGTAAAAATGTTCGCTGAATATAAAGAAAATATTCTAGACTCGTCAAAATAAATACAACAAAATATTAAACAGTACGCAAATGTATACAAAAAAGCTTTTAAGTACTGTCAATGCATGCAAATTTTATTTTTACTTTAAATATTTCAATGTTTGCCAACTCAATTATTTATTTAATAAATACTCACAATATTCGCCCACAATTGAACTTAGTAAGCTTCCTCTGTGCCGCCTACTCTGAATTCTGACGAATTTTCCGGTGATCAATGCATGATCGTAGGAATCACTCCGCTGAATGAAATTTAGGAAATTTCCTTTGGGGTAGAAAATAGAAATATATCATTCACCCCAATCCAACTCTGTAAGAAAGTTGTTAAGTCTTGGGCAACATTGCTATGTCAAATAACCAACAATAATTGCGAACACTGAATAAAACATGAAAATGGCAGGCTTTACATTTGTTTCTATTAATCTATTGGTTACAAATTTAAGTAACGTTTGCTAAGACTTAACAACTTCCTTACAGAATTGGGTGGTATAGTACCGAAGCAGATTGGCAAGGCAGCATAGAAAGCTATGTCACGATGGTTTTCTATTTAGTATAAAAACAATGAGTATAGAATCTGCGCGTCAAAATTTGCATGATAATGAAACGCGCAAGTTAGATGAAATATATTTATGTAATTCAAAGATAATTTGGTTGTGTTTTAAGTGAAATGTATGCAGTGGCGTACCTAGGGCGGGGCAAACAGGGCAGGTGCCTTGGGCGCCAGAACCAAGGAGACGGCGGTTGGAGCCCTTGGTATGCATATGTAACGAAGGTGCCAGAATTTGAAGTGTTGAAACTGTTGATTACTGTGCGTATTGACATTTTTCGGAACTGTTGAAACTCTCTATCTGTTTTTTCATCGTCTACTCAAGCTGGGAAATACTCAAAAACGCTGTGCCTATAGTTATTAAATCTGAGTAAAACAATATGGAGTGCGAAAGTGGAAGCTGTGAAGCCCATAAACAATTACCTTGACGACATGCTCCAAGTTCTCGAGACTATAATGGATGATGCAAATGAAACGAGTGAAACAAGAAATGATGCTACGCAATTATACAACCGTATGTTGACACTCGATTTTCCGACTCTACTTGGATTTTGGACGAGAGTACTAATTCCTATTGATAGAGTTCAGAAAAGACTGCAAGATATAAATATTTAAGAGGTTATTTTCGCAATGAAAGAAAAACTTTGGTGACTGAAACTCTGGAAATTGGACTTAGGGCCGGTTGTACAATCACAGTTTAAACTATGTTTATTACAAATCCATGGTAACTCAAAGATCTTGTTGTATATCAACGGTTTACAGTTTATACTTAGTTTAAACCACTGCACATTTGTTAAACGCTCGTGATCGACCGTTTAAACTACAGATAAACTTATTTTAACTTTAAACTGCCGATATTTTAAGCTGCAGTTTAAACTGTAATTGTACAACCGGCCCTTAGTCTTTGTCAAAACTGGAATGTTGAAACCGAAAAATGCTAACGGCGAAAAATCTTCGAATAGCCATACAAATAATGTTGACTATTGCAGTTTCCATCGCTAGTTGTGAAAGATCTTTCGACAAATTAAAACTGATCTTAAATTATCTGAGAGTATCCATGGGTCAAGATCGATTAAGTGATCTTGCTTTGATGAGCGTTGAAAGAGAAAAAACTGAAAAGACCGATTTCGAGCACGTTATTAATGCCATTTTTGGATCGTAATGACCCCCGGAATATATGGTATAAGTTTGTCAGTCGAGTCGCGGAACACCCGTATATTGATAGTTATTTTGTTATTGTGCTGATTCATTCATGGTTGAAGTTACTTCTTAATATGGATATTCTTAAGTAATTTCAACAACAATACAAATGCCACATATCTCGCTACACTAAAAAATCTTGATTTTACATTGTTGACAGGGGGCGCAATTACGACCCTTGCCCTGGGCACCATTTCACTTAGGTACGCCACTGAATGTTTGGGTATTTCACCCTCAGATTCTACAAAATAATAGGTTTACGGTATACGACACACTCTTGCTATTATATCAACTTGTAATAATATCATTCAACTTTCCAGGGCTTGGCCCAACTTTGGGAAAAACAAATAAATAACATAAACCTAACTTTGGGAGTTGATGACATTAGCTACATTTACATTTTAAATATCGTTAACTTCGGTTAACAACATTATAAATTATTGATCTAATTACACGAAACAATGTGAGGAACAGTCAGTGTAATGTGAAGCTTAAACTCGTCTAACTTTGCGAGATTATAGCCCAAATCGCAAGACAAATCCCGGAGAGCAACTACGCGTATTTGTAGTGGAATTTTTGCCGGTTGAGCTTGAGAGTTTAAACTTTTCGAGGATTTCCACAGTTATTTGCAAATAAAATACAAACAAATCTTTCAGCAAAACAGGATTTGCACTTTGGAAATAAATGGCTCCACGGTTTTAATTCTAATAAACAAACAATTTACATAGCTATTTGTAATTTCGTAATACAAACTTAATAATAGTTGTAAGACAAAATTCTGTAATCACTGTATGATCTGTCAAATACTTGGCTTGGTAAACTGAGTGAATCCGTGACAAGTATAAATCAGGAGAAATGTTTTTATACATGAAAATTTACAGCATAAAATTATGAATTGAGAAAATACTTAATTAAATTAATAAATATAACATCACGGCATAATACCCATTGATGAGTATGCCAATCTGCTTTGTATGTCATAAAATAAATCAAGTATAAAATGATATAAAAAATTGAACGTCATGAGTAAACTGCAAAACTATTCCGGCGGTTACATTGGGTACGAATTGGTACGAAAATTTGTTCGTACAAAATCGTAATAAATTTATTCAGTGATTAGAATGGTTGTAAAATCGTAATACGAATGCATAGATATATAATTTTCAGATTGTGCTAATGTGCAATGAAACCAGAAACTGAATTTGATTTGTTAAAAATACCGTTATTAAAATTTCTTTTACTAGAAAACACCAGGCGCTTTTGGGTAGACAACTATTTTACATCTAAAAAATCTGGTGTGGCCAACACAATACCTCCCGCCATTTACCGCCCGAGTCACAAAAAAGATTAACCTAATCCTTATTTTTGGATTAGCGATTTTTTTATCTAATTTTGGTAGTTTATTTCTTAAAATATATTCCAATCTAATCCAAGTAACTACCTTGTTTGATAATAAAATGAAGATTAAATTTTAAATACCGGGATAGAATAGAATTCACTAATCCAAAAATGAAAATTAGCTCAAACTTTTTTGCGAATCGTTAATTTTTATTAATCTAAATATATACCTGTATATATATATATATATATATATATACTGTACTAATTTCCTTTCCTATTGTTCTATTTACTTTTTTCTTTTTAAAACATTATTATTAATTTGAAATGATTAGTTATTTGGCAGTGACATTTATCTGTCAGTCACATACATTTGAATAACTGCGTAACCAACGAGTTTTGTTTGTTTAAAGCCTAGGCTCCGGGATTTAAATTATAGATAATTTTATAACTTTATCCATAATATATGTAGAAAAAGTATTAACACAAATCTGTAGAAATTTTAATAATCTTTAATTTTTATAATAACATTAATCTCGAAAAAATTACATTTAAAGGTATTTTTCGAAGAAAAACTATTCTGAGCTTCAAGTAAAGTGCCACTTTCTGTCATCCGATTTACACCAAAATCTTATGGGCTCTTTCCATAATAGAAAAAGAACAAAATACAAGATTTCAAAATTTTCTGAATGATAGTATTTGAGTTAGAGTGAAGGATCCATACATACATACACACAGCATCATCGTGAAAATGTTAAAATTGGATTCTAGGGACCTTAAAACGTGGTTATTTACCAAAACCACGATATGCGATTTTTAGCACGATCCATATACCTCCCTTTCCAAAGGTAGCGGGAGGTAAAAGTGCGAAAACGGGAGATTGACAACTGCTTGATAGCCAAATGGTTAAGAAAAATTAAGGTCACTTTTAAAAACTTTTTCTGACAAAAAAATCCATCAAATTTTATGTCTGCGAAGTATGCAATTTTTTTTAGGTTTCTGTCGCTCACTTGACTATTATATCGCCCGGTGCGACCTGTCCAGTTGTGCAATTGAGTTTTCACTATTCATATTCTTTTCCACAAATTCAATAAAATATTAAAACAACAAGTTTTATAAACATAAATCCCTTCCCAAAAAGGCCGGAAAAAGTCCATTTTCAAACAACATTTAAAAAAAAGGGAAGAAAAAGTTCTCCAAAAACTACATATTCTTTTCCGGTGAATAACGCACCAGAAACAAAATATTTTGTTCGTATTCAAACAGTTGTATGCGTTCGTACGAAATGGTGGTACGTGGTAAGTACGAGGTACTTGTAAGTATTGGCTTACTTCTGATGATTTGGTAAGATTTCGTACGTATATGAACAAACAAATTTTCGTACGAATTCGTATCCAATAATCCAATATAATCGCCACCTAAGGCAAGACAAAAATATTTTTGCTACGCACTTGCGGGAAATAAGTTTCTATGTTTCGGAATAAGAATAACATTTTAACACGCTTATTGATGTTAGAAGTAGAAGAAGCTTCATTCTAAATAATTTTCGATGTAATTTTGATATTTAGGAGTGATATGACTGCTGTACACAAGATAGGCAACGAACAAAATTAAAAACAAAGCACTATCTCCAAAAACTATTTTGATAAAAAATTCCCTTAATGGAAATTGTTAACTATTTTTATAAAGAAATAATGTAATTGAAAGCCGAAACAGAGAAAATAAACACAGCCTACAGAAGGCTATTCAAGCACTCGTTCGTTCGTCTACTCACTGCTACGTGCTCGTGCTTGAATTTCTAACTTGTACTAGAAATAGTTGCCTTCTGTAACTTATGTTTTAAGTTTTAATATACTATTCTCAAACTCAAAATGATTGCGGGAAATAATTAAAAAATAATCAGATATTTGTTTTATCAAAAAAAGCTAAGCCGACCAAGTAGTAGATATTAGAAATTATTCAATAATTTATCTTATTTTTGGACGATTATAGAAAAAATTGCTTGCAACACATTCAGAAAAAGGGATTCTGAAATGAATGCAAGTTTTAGAATCACTAATTTGTCGCATTTGTTATAAATATATATATATATATATATATATATATATATATATATATATATATATATATATATATATATAACACGATGAAATCGAGTTCTTTAAAATAGCGTCCATGTGGGAAGTATATTCGTTCTTAGTTTGTAAATATATGCCTATTACAAGTGGTACTTATACTTGATACTTAACTCGACGCTCATTATTGATATAATAATTACACGATTTTGAGTACTTCTAGTACATCTAAGTATTTTACAACGCTAACACAAAATATTTCTTTTGTACATTAATAATTATAGTTAATGATACTCGACACAACGAAAGTAAATAAATAAACAAATACATATAACTAAACATTGAATTATCATTTTTTTATAATAAATTATGTATTAAGTATTGCCGTGAGTTTTCACCAATTATTTTTTAGAAATTGTTTTAATAAATCGGCTGTATTTTTTCGGCATTTTTCTTTCAATTCGGTAATCTTACAAAGTCAGCAAAATAATAATTTTATTTTCTTGATAAATTTTCTTTCTATTAATATGTTTCAGAGCTGATAACTGTCAACTTAAATTATTTATGAAAAAGAAAAGAAAAAATCTGATGTGGCCAGCACATTACCTTGCGTCAGTTTTATGAAGTATAAACGAAAATTCTACCCGGTGAACTGTTACCGGTAAACAGCTTTTTATCATATTATAGCTACCGGTCGATATTTTAAGAACGCAAGTAGTAAACAGGGTAGATCCATAACCTATGAAAAAATTTGAAAATTTAAAACATGTTAGAAATTTGACGTAGTTAACAAACTGAGCAGAGTCCTACTTCACTTTGCATTACTACCTTTTTTGAGATTAGATTCTTCATGAATCTGACAGATGGATCTGGTAGATATTGAACAATTTTCGAACACGGTAACTTTTTACCACTCGTGTTTTCGAACACAGTCGGTAGATGCGGTATCTACCGGTAGAATTTTCGTAAATGCGTATGTACTTTCTACAAAATCCATACAGAAAGTTCCTTGCAAAAGATTCTAAATTACATTACGTTTCGATATTTCTACGTATTTTATACAAATTCCATACAGAAAGTTTCGAGCAAAAAGACCCTATATATTTCGAATAAAATTATAACACAACTATACTACAAATATGTCAATAGCACTTGACACTGACATCTTTCAATCAGAATTTTCTTAATACAGTAGCAGTTTCTAGCATGGCTGGCTAATTTATGAAATTTAATTTCTTTATAATTTTATAACTCTATATCCATTTAATATGAAGTATAAAATGTAGTCAAATCGTGTAGAGAATAAAATGTGTTTTAATATTTATAATAACATTAAATGTGAAAAAATGATATTTAACACCGTTTTTTCAAGAAAAACTGTTAAAATCTTCAAATGAGGGTACTTCCGGTTGACCAATTATAACCAAAACCTAATCAGTTCTTCGTATGGATGCAACGAAGAGGAATACGAAAGAATTATAATTTTTGAAATTGTAGTATTAGAGCTAGCGTAGACGAAAATATTGTTACACACACACACACACACACACACACACACACACACACACACACTGACACAAACACACACACACACACACACACACACACACACACACACACTGACACACACACACACACACACACACACACACACATACACACACACACACACACACACATACATACATACATACATACATACATACATACATACATACATACATACATCATCGTAAAAATAGTAAAATCGTATTCTAGGGATCTTAAAACGTGCTTATTCATTAAAAACTCACTACCGAATTTTTTGACCAAAGACAATACCTTCCTTACCTAAAGGTAAAAGAAGGTAAAAAGTAGTAATAAATATGTAAATATTTGTTTGTGAAATGGTTTATAAAATATTGATTATACAGCAGATCTACGTTGTGCGTCTTCTAATTTCTTAAACGAATACATTAAAAGGTTGTCCGATAATTGCGTCCAGAGTAAAGTAATTATAACAGGATGGCCAACAGACCGATCGTGATCGACCGGTTAATTATGAAAGGCTTTTTGGTCGATCGTACCCAAACTTGTATATTTATCCCTTTGGATTAAAGGACCAACCCTTTTCTAATTGTGTAGATAGAAATCACAAAAAAAATAAACGTACGTAAAATTTCAACTACACTTTGTTCCATTTCATTTAAATCATGTATGTTTGGGCCCTGATTTGTTAGTTGTTAATAATTAATGAGCCCCCTCCCGCATATTCTTTTTTAAAAGATGACATAACAGTATATTGTACAACGACGTTATAATGGATGCTGTTATTACTGAGGATGAAGTTTAAAATACGAGCGAGAGCAGCGAGGAAGGGTTGTAATCATCCGAGCTAATAAAGGCTATTATAGCGAGTTATATGCTATACTTTATCTAAATGTCTGCACGGTATAAATATATCGTTATTGTAACGTTTTTATTTATTTGGGTGAAGTGTAAAAATCAAAGAATTATTATTAATTAAAATAGATGTTTATTAAACGATAAATTTTAAAAGATAGTAAAAAATGACTATTACTATGATTAAGCAAATATTAAATACTAATTTAATATTAAAAATATAATTTATTATTTAAACACTAATATTATTTATTTATTTAAACAATTAATACGACTATTTATTTTCGCGCTATTTATTTTATTGTACTCTCATACTTTTATTTAACTAACTGTTCATTTATTTCAATAACTGACCGATCCAGTATCACCAACTGTCCGTATGCCGCAATTCTTCAACACCGATGCCCAATATTCATTTCCACAGCTATCCCAATATGCCAGTAACTGCCCGACTCGCCGGTACTGTCCTCGTATATAGCTTCCCAATCCTCGTCAACACTACCGTCAGCTATACCAGTATACCAGTAACTTCCCGAGTACCTACTCGACATTATACTGCATACGCTTACCACGATACTGCTTTGCTTATAAAATCACTATCTATATAATATATGGTATTACTAGCGAATGAAAGTTGACGTTTAAATTATTTTATAGATGTGCGGTTTCTTTTCACAAGTTTTCCGTTTTATTTGTTTTCAAAGGAAAATGGCCTTTATGTATGCCGGTAGAGGAGATTAGAATAAGGTATTCTCTCATATTTTTTTAATTTATTTTTCTTAAAGAACAGTTATATCTAAGAGTACCTGTGAAAACCCGAGTTAAAAATTACTTTTAATAAGCGAGATATTAATTTTTAAAATTTGATTTTATTGTGTCACGTGATAGTGACGTACTAGTTGTACAGTACCAGCTGCGTGCTATCAGTGGTTCATGCGGCCTCTTATCACATTCGAACATGAAGTAGGGATTTCAACTGGTCTCCCATTGGCAGGTCATCTAGTACATCAGCAAAATTTAAATGCTTTATATCTTTTGTAACAATCAATTTTTAATATGATTTTTTGTTTTTTCCATGTTTACCTATCAACACTAATATTTTTAATAAATTTTTAATATTGGTAGTCCTCAGAGAATACCCTATTGTACGAAAATTTAAGGCGCGAACATTTTTGAAAGTACTCATTCAAATACTGGACTAAGATATCTCAGAAATACATTAGCATATATTGTTCGAAATAGATGGATGACTACTAAAAGATGAAATATTTTAAATGCACGTTTGTCTTGTTATTCTGTTACGGTGCAGGTACCGTAGTTATCCATCTGTTTTGAACAAGACACGCTAATATATTTCTGAGATATCCTACTCCAGTATTTGCATGAGTATTTGTAAAAAAAATTGCACCTCAATGTTTCGTACAATTCTAATCTTCCCTAACGAAATACATAAAGATCATTTCGTTTCAAACCAAATGATACAAAACTTGTGAAAAGAAACCGCACATCTATAAAATAATTTAAACGTCAACTTTCATTCGCTAGTAATAACATAACTGCTCGTCAACTCAACTCAGCTGACTACGGGCAGAGCTCCGTCGCTTTTATATAGCTAATAATTATTCATTACCTTCTGGAGAAGTCTCGAACATTCCAACGAATACAAAAGGTTCAGGCAACCGGAAGTAATTAAACACGTCGAGACTTGTTTGTTTACGTCGCCCGGCTGCTTGTGCGATTACGTCATTGCTAAACTTAGGCGCTTGCGCAGTGCAACGGCGATGCTCGCACGTTACATTATTATTACCGATATCTGCGTGCAAAGCAGATAGGCACATCCAGCAATGGGTAATATGCCGTTATGATACATTAATATTTATTTATCCACTGCTAAAGTATTGAATACATGATATTTATTCTTTCATTTTATAATCCCGAACTAAATAATCCATATGGCATATTTTTTCATTAAATTATTAAAATTAGGTTAACATTGCCATGTTTTTTAATGTAACTATGATGATGGATATAGAGATATGTATTTAATTTTTAAATGTCAACATTTTTGCTCATTTATTTTATTAAATAATCCCTGCTGAATTTATACATACGTGTATGGCATTATAGCAAAAACCGCATATTTAAATTTAATATACATATTATTTATTGTTCGTAGATAAATTAATTTATTATTGTTTTTTGCAGTTATGTACAATGTAAAGTTTTGCCAATTTAAAGCATAAATTTTAAAAAGTAATAAACAAGCTACAGGCTACACACTGCTGCTTGCACTCTAAATTCATGTTATCATGTTTTTAGATCCTGAAAAGTTTGTTTAATAGGGTATTCCAATATTTTTATTTTATTTTCTGAAACTTTCACATATTTGTATCATAACTTTAAAATTTTGAGTTCTTTTTTATTACCTTCCGTCACCTTTAGGTAAGGAAGGTATTGTCTTTGGTCAAAAAATTCGATGATGAGTTTTTAATCAATAAGCACGTTTTAGGGTCCCTAGAATACGAATTTACTATTTTTACGATGATGTCAGTATGTGTGTGTGTGTGTGTGTGTGTGTGTGTGTGTGTGTGTGTGTGTGTGTGTGTGTGTGTGTGTGTGTGTGTGTGTGTGTGTGTGTGTGTGTGTGTGTGTGTGTGTGTGTGTGTGTGTGTGTGTGTGTGTGTGTGTGTGTGTGTGTGTGTGTGTGTGTGTGTGTGTGTGTGTGTGTGTGTGTGTGTGTGTGTGTGTGTGTGTGTGTGTGTGTGTGTGTGTGTGTGTGTGTGTGTGTGTGTGTGTGTGTGTGTGTGTGTGTGTGTGTGTGTGTGTGTGTGTGTGTGTGTGTGTGTGTGTGTGTGTGTGTGTGTGTGTGTGTGTGTGTGTGTGTGTGTGTGTGTGTGTGTGTGTGTGTGTGTGTGTGTGTGTGTGTGTGTGTGTGTGTGTGTGTGTGTGTGTGTGTGTGTGTGTGTGTGTGTGTGTGTGTGTGTGTGTGTGTGTGTGTGTGTGTGTGTGTGTGTGTGTGTGTGTGTGTGTGTGTGTGTGTGTGTGTGTGTGTGTGTGTGTGTGTGTGTGTGTGTGTGTGTGTGTGTGTGTGTGTGTGTGTGTGTGTGTGTGTGTGTGTGTGTGTGTGTGTGTGTGTGTGTGTGTGTGTGTGTGTGTGTGTGTGTGTGTGTGTGTGTGTGTGTGTGTGTGTGTGTGTGTGTGTGTGTGTGTGTGTGTGTGTGTGTGTGTGTGTGTGTGTGTGTGTGTGTGTGTGTGTGTGTGTGTGTGTGTGTGTGTGTGTGTGTGTGTGTGTGTGTGTGTGTGTGTGTGTGTGTGTGTGTGTGTGTGTGTGTGTGTGTGTGTGTGTGTGTGTGTGTGTGTGTGTGTGTGTGTGTGTGTGTGTGTGTGTGTGTGTGTGTGTGTGTGTGTGTGTGTGTGTGTGTGTGTGTGTGTGTGTGTGTGTGTGTGTGTGTGTGTGTGTGTGTGTGTGTGTGTGTGTGTGTGTGTGTGTGTGTGTGTGTGTGTGTGTGTGTGTGTGTGTGTGTGTGTGTGTGTGTGTGTGTGTGTGTGTGTGTGTGTGTGTGTGTGTGTGTGTGTGTGTGTGTGTGTGTGTGTGTGTGTGTGTGTGTGTGTGTGTGTGTGTGTGTGTGTGTGTGTGTGTGTGTGTGTGTGTGTGTGTGTGTGTGTGTGTGTGTGTGTGTGTGTGTGTGTGTGTGTGTGTGTGTGTGTGTGTGTGTGTGTGTGTGTGTGTGTGTGTGTGTGTGTGTGTGTGTGTGTGTGTGTGTGTGTGTGTGTGTGTGTGTGTGTGTGTGTGTGTGTGTGTGTGTGTGTGTGTGTGTGTGTGTGTGTGTGTGTGTGTGTGTGTGTGTGTGTGTGTGTGTGTGTGTGTGTGTGTGTGTGTGTGTGTGTGTGTGTGTGTGTGTGTGTGTGTGTGTGTGTGTGTGTGTGTGTGTGTGTGTGTGTGTGTGTGTGTGTGTGTGTGTGTGTGTGTGTGTGTGTGTGTGTGTGTGTGTGTGTGTGTGTGTGTGTGTGTGTGTGTGTGTGTGTGTGTGTGTGTGTGTGTGTGTGTGTGTGTGTGTGTGTGTGTGTGTGTGTGTGTGTGTGTGTGTGTGTGTGTGTGTGTGTGTGTGTGTGTGTGTGTGTGTGTGTGTGTGTGTGTGTGTGTGTGTGTGTGTGTGTGTGTGTGTGTGTGTGTGTGTGTGTGTGTGTGTGTGTGTGTGTGTGTGTGTGTGTGTGTGTGTGTGTGTGTGTGTGTGTGTGTGTGTGTGTGTGTGTGTGTGTGTGTGTGTGTGTGTGTGTGTGTGTGTGTGTGTGTGTGTGTGTGTGTGTGTGTGTGTGTGTTTGTATTTCTATCAAAGTGGAGACTTACGTATGTTGACATAAGCGCGAAATGGGGACAGTGTATCAAATACAGGACACAAACCTATGTCCTCATTTCTCGCTCGACTTTTTACATGATATTTTCTATACGGAATATATTTTTTGGTTTATTTGATGCTAACGTTGTACACGATACTTCCATTTCATTGATAGTATTCCAAAAAATTCGGTACTGTTGCTAAATAAATATTAATTTGATAATTTGATATTTATCATATAGTCCTCATTATTATATAATGAAACATATACGAATGTATATTATTTAGTTTACAATGTATCCGTTAGATGGCTTTCGAATTTCCTGTACGAATTTGTTAATTTTCACACAGACTTGCTACAATATAACAAAGTGAGCCAGTTCAAGATATCCCATTATGTCAACAAAATCTACAATAAAAGTGTAGTGCGTTAAGTAAAACGGTTTTAGCCAGATAACCTGTTTGATTAATTAATATTTGTTAATGTTATAAATTTAAAAAAAAATAACGTCGCACATCTCTTATTTAGTGACGAAATAATATAATTTTTATCTATCTAAAAATAATTGTAACTAACAAATTTGATTTAACTATTAAGTGATATATACAAGGTTTGTACAAAAAGTATCGGATCATTGGCCGGGAAAACTAAAGTTATTTACCTGTGGGATTTAAACATTAAACCCATTCAAAGTACTCTCCTTGGGACTGCATACACTTCTATCCACTGCTTCTGCCACTGTTTGCAGCATCTGTTTGGGAATGGAAACGACTCCGCCGTCGTGATTAAAAAAACGGGTTCCTTTCAGCGGCGTTGGCAGGGTTTGAACTCGTTGCTCACACTATTTTATAAATATGCACTCTTTATTTAATTTACTAATAAAAATATTGAGTATATGTATGCATTACCTTTTATATTCGAAAGTATTACAATTTTAGGTTGGTTTTTTAGTGGATTCGTTCGTCACCGTTTTATGATTGTAAAATGAAGACAATTTATTATTTGCTATCAGTAGGTTTACAATAGCTACCATGGAACAAAATATAACCCATCCTAACATTAGAAACAATGATAAATGTTAAAGTGGTGTTTTCAATACATTTCTTGAAAAGCTAATAAGAATCATGTTCATACTCGATAAATAGGATATTTAGAACAAATCTCGTAGAATTGTCTTTACGTTTTCTTAATAATTTCAGTGAATAATTGGTTAATTTGTGTTTCTTAAAGATTGTTGCAAGCTGTCACTACAATACAATAAACAGTAACAGTTTAATCTGTGTTGAATGTACCTATAAGTAAAAATTTCTTAGTTTCTTACAATTTGTCACTACAATATTATATAAAATAAATGAAATACTTACTGTTTAAAATTGGCCTTAATACCTTATAATTCGTCTGGACCACGTTTGAACTTTTCAAAGCTCAAGTTTCCGTCGGAACAATCAAATGACAGAAAATTATGTTTTACAAATTATAATGAACAAATTGTGTTGAACAATGTAGGTACCTATAAATACATAATGTTACACATACATATAATTTACAACATTTAGGGCCGGTATTTCCATCTTCGGATAAAGTGCTGGATAACTTATTTATCGGATAAATGAATAATATCGCATCAAAAAATGGCATTCAATATAATTTACATCATTTATGTTATCCTGAACTTTATCCGGAGATGGAAATACCGACCCTAAATAATTTATTGTACATACATAAACTATTTTAATAATAACCTTAGTCGGCAAATATTTCTGACAGATGTTGGTGTTACACAACAAAAACCATATGTTGGTGATCGGGTACACTCATAATAAAATGTTTAGGTTGAATGAAAATAAATTGAAATAAATTATGAAACTCTTATTTTAGTTACAATTACGATGTAATATAATTGTTGAAATAAAAATAGAATTTGAAAAGAATGTTTTTTACGTTTTGGGGATATTCCTAGAATTTGTTATTTTCTGAAACAAGGTGTTTTAAGATGAAATTTGTGTTTGTAAGGTCATAAAACAAAATGTTACATTCTGTTTATATAAATTAGATTTTATTACTTCCTATTAAGAATGTTTAAAAATCTGAATGTCTGAAGTGAGCGTAGTACAGTGAAATTTTGGCATTGAATAACCACTGTCTGAGGTGATGTGACGTTCCTTTTTTATCTTGATTGTTTGTTTATAATAATATACGTTATTTGTAACGTGAAGCAACACTTAAGACTTTGTTTAGGAATTAATTTTGACTCATAAAGTGTATGTATGGTGTGAAATGAATAACAGTAAATCTTTGTGGACTCTTTTTTTTTTTTTTTTTTTTTTTTTTTTTTTAACCTTATTACATATATATATATATATATATATATATATATATATATATATATATATATATATATATGTATGTATGTATGTATGTATGTATGTATGTACCTACCTATGTTTTTTTTAACCCATTGTATACGTATGTATTTATGTATTTAACTATGTCTATGACTTCATGTTATTTACTCTAGTATATCTAATTGCATGTACGTATGTATGTACAGTAAATTTTTTAAAGAAGTCTGATCAAGGTCATCTATATCATGAACGACTTTAACAAATTGGCATACATTTATTTCTCTCATTTGCAATGACTAGGATGGATATAACACGTTTGTCTCTCATAAATTCATATTTTTTGAATTAAGTTAGGACATTCCTTTTTAAAATGATGCTCGTTGTTGACAATACTTTCGCTGTAGCTGTAACGTAAGTTTATTTATCTACGACCATATGTGTAAGTAGGCCATTAAAAACAATTTGCAAGAACAGTAAATGCTTAATTACGGTTGCTAAGGATTTACTGTACAGTAAACAGTAATGTAATATATATTATTACGTTACTGTCTCAAGAAATTTTTCGTTTATAATATGTCGTGTTGGTAACACTGTAGTTTGACGTTTGACGTACCGTTCCGTTATTCTAACCTTTTTAAACTATTCCAGTAAAAACGCTCAGTGACGATATAAATCTTTAGTTTATAACATAATAAACAATTATCAAAGTGAAAATGAGCGACTCTGAAAATTAATTTGGGAATACACCTCCCGATATAATTGAACAAGCTGCAAACACATCAAATAACCTTTTACCAGAAAAATCACGATTGAGGTATGAGATTATTTACAAAAAATTTATGCAGTGGCGTTCAAAGAATAATGTTCATTCCTTTTCTGAAAATGTATTAATGGCATATTTCGGAGAAATAAGTCAACAATTCAAGCCATCATCGTTATGGGCAACATATTCCATGCTTAGAAGTGTGCTTAATATTAAGCACAATATTAATATTGCAGAATACCCCAAGTTAAGGGCTTATTTAAAAAGGCAATCGGATGGATTTAAAAGCAAAACATCTAAAAATTTTACTAAAATTTTACTCCTAGCGACGTGAATAAATTTCTGAAAGAAGCCCCAGATAGAGAATATTTATGGATGAAGGTATGTGAATTTATTAAAGTTTTTAGATGTAATGTTATAAAATATTGTTATTTTTAATTTTAGACTGTGCTAATTATTGGGATAAGTGGTGCTTGCCGGAAACAAGAGTTAAAAAACCTTAAAATGTCTGACATTGAAGATAGTGGAAAAAACTCCATATTAAAATTCCGGACACAAAAACCAAAATACATAGATCTTTTGTTGTTACCGGTACATTTTATAATATCTGCAAGCAATATATTGAAATACGCCAACAAGCTGTAGACCAAAATATTTCCCAGTTTTTTGTTAATTATCAAAAGGGAAAGTGTACCAAACAAGTAGTTGGTATTAATAAAATAGGAAGTGTACCAATGAAGGTAGCTGAATATCTAAACTTAGTAGATGCAACTGCATTCACTTCCCATTGTTTTCGAAGAACTTCGGCTACCATTCTCATCGATGCTGGAGGCGATTTAATGGCACTAAAAAGACATGGTGGATGGCGATCGTCATCTAGTGCAGATAATTCGTTACGTAATAAATCTCTGACTGCAAATAAAATATTGCAATCCGTAGATAATGTTGAAAAAGAAACTGAAATTTCTATGCACACCTCACTATCCAATCAGAATTTGGGAAACATAGATATTGAACACAACACAGAAGTAACGAACACTGACAGCAGTGTATTTACAGCATCCGTAGAAAACACTGGACCACCTTTTGTTATTAAGAACTGTCACCATTTTACCATTAATTATATTCAAAAATAAGATATTTATCAGTAATATTTTCAATTTCATGTATTTGTTGTTCGTAAATAAAAATTTATATTTCCCATACTTGTTATTTATCTTATGGTCGTAGATAAAATGTAATACACAACTCGAATTGTAACGCAATTACATTGCTCGTGAAATTACTGCACTCGCCAAGGCTCGTGCGCAACTTTTTCACTCGCATGTAATATGCTTTTTACAATTCACGTTATGTAATATACTATTATTAATTCAGATATATTACCTTGATTCATAGCCGTACGAATAACTTTATTTTCTGTTGCTAATAAGCTTACCAGTTGACTTAGTTTTGAATTTTGAATGATTTTACAATAACATATATTTTTAAAAGAAAATAACAATAAACGATACCACTGAATTTCACACAATTAGTGGCAATATACAGTCGTACTTTAATCTGTTAAAATAACTCAATTTAACATCATGTATCCTCGTTTGAGTGTGACCTCAATCTTTAAATAAAGAGTGACCTTGTACTATATTCAGATGATCTGGGTCATGTCAAAACCTAACCTAACCTCGTTTGGGTGTGACCTCAACCTAACCTAACCTAGATATTATTAACCTAACCTCGTTTGGGTGTGACCTCAACCTAACCTAACCTAGATCATGCTAAACCTAACCTAACCTCGTTTGGGTGACCTCAACCTAACCTAACCTAACCTAGATATTATTAACCTAACCTCGTTTGGGTGTGACCTCAACCTAACCTAACCTAGATCATGCTAAACCTAACCTAACCTCGTTTGGGTGACCTCAACCTAACCTAATCCAACTTAACCTAACCTAACCTAGATATTATTAACCTAACCTAACCTCGTTTGGGTGTAACCTCAACCTGTAAATAATGAGTGACCTAAGATTTTATATATGACAGTTTATAGAATATTCAATTGTCAAATTACGGCTTATACAAAATCAAAATGTCAAATTGATCAAGCTGTCAAATAGCAAAACTTCAAAGTCGTCAAATTTTATATTTGACAGCTTATAAAAAGTCAAACTGTCATACCTGTCAAATCTAATATTTGACAGCTTATAAAAGATAAAACTGTCAAATTTATAAATCTGACATATTATAAAACAGCAAAAGCGTCTTTTCTGCTAAATCTAGTTTTTGACAGCTTATAACAGTTAAAACTGTCAGATTTGTCAAATGGTAAAATTGTCAAAATGGTCTATTTGTTAAATTATAAAACTATAAACTGTCAAAACTGTCAAATTTGACAGCTTTTAACAGATCAAACAGCAACTTTAAAGGCGTCAAAGCTGTCAAATTTTATATTTGACAGCTTATAAAAAATCAAACTGTCATAGCTGTCAAATCTAATATTTGACAGCTTATAAAAGATAAAACTCGAATTTATAAATCTGTCAAATTATAAAACTGCAAAAGCGTTTTTTCTGCTAAATCTAGTTTTTGACAGCTTATATCAGGGAAAACTGTCAAATTGGTCAATTTGTCAAATGGTAAAACTGTCAAATTGGTCTATTTGTCAAATTATAAAACTATAAAGTAATCAAAATTGTCAAATTTGACAGCTTTTAACCGATCAAACTGCAACTTTAAAGGCGTCATAGCTGTCAAATTTTATTTTTGACAGCTTATAAAAATCAAACTGTTATAGCTGTCAAATCTAATATTTGACAGCTTATAAAAGATTAAACTGTCAAATTAATAAATCTGTCAAATTATAAAACTGCAAAAGCGTCTTATCAGCTAAATCTAGTTTTTGACAGCTTATAACAGTGAAAACTGTCAAATTGGCCAATTTGTCAAATGGTAAAACTGTCAAATTGGTCTATTTGTCAAATTATAAAACTATAAAGTGGTCAAAACTGTCAAATTTGACAGCTTTTAAGAGATCAAACTGCAACTTTAAAGGCGTCAAAGCTGTCAAATTTTATATTTGACAGTTTATAAAAAATCAAACTATTTCTAAAAATTTTCATGTTACAATATGTTAAAATTTTATAACAAGATGTTTATGTTTAAATTTTCCCTTTCTGTAGACAAAATGTTAACTAATAATAAAATAAAATTAATTTCATACAAGTTATATAATAAATCCACAATTATAGTTTTTCGTATTTTGAATTTGCCGCGGGTGAGCAGCGCTGTAAACAGAAGGGCATTTTTTTGTCATATTTAAACGCAATTTTGTAAATTTTACAGAAATAATAAAAATGTTGTTTGCACTAGAAGTGTTTCATGTTGTATTTATCATAAACACGATTCACTTTGGATTATATTAAGTTCCTAACACAAGAATATTATTTTTGTTATCATAAGTTTTGTGTGACTATAAATAAAAGAAATATTATGCTATTTTCTTGAATAGGACCACACCTTTTTTTCGAGCAGACATCAAGACTCATTGCAGCAAAATCCAGAGTTATCTATAAAAGACAAATATTAATTACAAATAAATCTTCATACGGCCCTATCATCTCTATATTCATAATCCGTGTGCATCAGCCTGTATGCATAACTATTAATAGTTTGACATTTTGTTAAGTTAGGTTAAAATCGATTATTTCATGTTTATTTACTGTATTGGTAAGAGCCAACAAAGTAGCTGACATCTGGTGGCAAAATAAAACATATAGGTCGTAGGAAAAACGTTGTGCTGTCATATAGGGTTCAAGAGCCAAAAATGACCAGCAAAACGAAAAGATATTGTGTTATACCGCAGTGTGCAATAATTATGCAAGTAAAGAGATATCCGTTCATTATTTCCCAAAAACTGAAATATTAAAAAATCAATGGAAAATCGATTTAAAAATGAAGAACATGTCCCCATTCAATAACGTTTATTCACAATAATTTTTGCCTAGAAATTTAATTCCATGTAAGTATTGATATAAATTTATGCTTCATTACATTATTAGATTGTTTTTATAGTCATTAGAAGAAAAACATTTAAAAAAATGCTATTCCATGCCAAAAATTACCAGAACGTCTGGTACAGAGAAGAAAAATAGAGAGGTTACTTGCCTGTAAGTAGTAGTAATTATTATTCTTTAACATTATAAATTATAACTACATTTATTGTATATTGTTTGTATTATTATGTATAATAATGAAATATATACATTAGCTTTTATATATGATTTATTAATATGTCAAACTACAAAACAACTAACTCTGACTACTCGATTATTATCATATCTCGACAGTCCAACACATCTCCCCTTTTTAAGTAAATTTTAACATTCTTCTATTAATCTTCTGGGTCGAGTAATCTCTCTCCTAATTCTTGAAGAACTGGATCCATCTCCATTTATACCGAGATTTTCATTTGGGAGATTTTCATTTAGATTGATCATATTTTCAATTGGATAATCAATCTCCTCTTCCGTTCCAGATGAATAGTTATCATTTTGTAAATTTTTTAAATGATTAGCTTTTATTAAGTGAAATCTGTTACGGCGAATCACTCGTTTATCAGTTTCAATTAAATATGATCTTGGTGAATGATGTTTTTCCTTAATAAATCCATATTTTTTCAGATCTATTATCCATACGGGATCTCCTTTCTTCAGTTCTGGAAGATCATGTGCTCTGTGTCTTTTGTCATAATTTAATTTTTGATTTTGACGAAATTTACCTTCTTTTTCCTGAATTATATTATTATTTGGAATTTCTGGTTCCAACTGTTTTTTAGTTATCGGAATTGAAGTTCTAATTCGTCTTCCCATTAAAAGCTGAGCTGGTGAGTACCCATTGGACAATGGTGTTGCTCGATAATTTTGCAGTGCAACATAATTTTCTTTAGTTTTCTTCAAATTCCTCTTTATTATTTTCACCATAGATTCTATAAATCCATTACTTTGTGGATATCGTGGACTGGATGTTACATGTCTAAAATTCCATTTATCAGCAAATTGTTTAAATTTTGATGTAAGTAAATTACCGAACTGAGTGCCATTATCGGTATATACTTCTTCTGGAGTACCATGACGTGCAAAAATTGATTTTAAATGTGTTATTACTTCATTTTCCTTCAAACTTTTTAAGAGTGCAAGTTCTGGATATCTCGAGTAATAATCTGCTGCTAGTAAATACCAATTTAGGTTTAATTTAAACAAATCAATTCCAACTTTTTGCCATGGTCTTTCCGGAAATTCTGGTGTTATCAAAGTTTCTCGGTTATTTTTCATTTCTTGTATGCATTCTGGGCAATTTTTGATGAGATTTTCTATTTCCAAAGATATTCTAGGCCACCATACAGAATCTCTCGCACGTGCTCGGCATTTATTTATCCCTAAATGTCCGCTATGAATTTTCCCTAAAATTTCCTTTCGTAATGGGCAATTTGGAATGAATATTCTGTTTCCTTTTACAAGTAATTCTTCTTGTATTGATAAATCAAATCGGTGTTGCCAAAATTCTTTAATCTCCGGTTCTAATTCTTCGTTTTTCGGCCATCCGTCTGTACAAAATTTCTTCAATTTAGTACTAATAGGATCTCTCAGTTGCTCTTTATATATTTCTTGTAATCTTGCATCTGAAGCAGGATAATTACTGGTTATTTGTTGAACATAAGCAGTAATATCTTTATCCAATTCATCGCTGTTATCTTTCAATGATTTTATTGGTCTTCTGGACAGGATATCCGCTGTACCTAGTTCTTTACTTAAATAGTTTATCGAGCCAAGTAAACTTCTTAATTCTGACACTGATTGTGGACGTTCCATATCACGAATTGCTTTAACTTGGTCATTGTCGATGTGAACTCCATTTTCGTCTATGATATGGCCCAAAAATTTTACTTTCTTTACTCCATAGGCACATTTATCCATATTAAGGGTCATTCCGGCTTCTTCTAATCTTTTGAGTACTGAATGCAGTCTCTTATTATGTTCTTCTATAGTTGTACTATATACCAAAACATCATCAATATTGACTAATATACCTTCGAGATTTTCTAAAATCTGCTGCATTCTTTTTTGGAAGAATTCTGGTGCAGCGCTAATGCCAAAAGGTAATCTTTTATATTTATATCGACCAAATGGTGTTATAAATGTAGTCAATAATTGTGACTCAAAATCTAGTTCACATTGCCAAAAACCATTTTTGGCATCCAATTTAGAAAAGTATTTTGCTTTTCCAAGCCTTCCAAGAATATTTTCTGTACTTGGCATTGGGTATATTTCTCTTTGTACATACTTGTTTAAATGAACATAATCCACACACATTCTTATCTTACCATCTGGTTTTGGTACTAATACAAGCCCTGAGCACCAATCTGTTGGTTCCTCTACAGGATCTATTACTCCCAATTTAACCATATGATCTAAATTAGTTTTTATTTCGTTTAATAATGGTATTGGAACTCTTCGTGGTACTTTTAAAGCATGAGGAATTGCGTTCGGAAGTAAGCGAATTTTATATGGAATTTTTACACGTCCAAGTCCGTTAAACAATTTTGGATAAATTTTCGTTGGATCAAATGTAGTTTCCTTTATAGAATTAACCCTTTTTATGATACCAATTTCTTCACATGTATCTCCGTCGAGTAGTGATTGTCCTAGTGATTTTATGACGTGAATATTGACCAATTTTGACTTTTTCTTGTAAGTTATCTCTTCATTAAAATATCCAAGTGACTCCATTAGTCCCTGATCTGCATTAAATATTCTTTTGGTAGAATTATATAACTGCTTATCTTCAAAATTTTTCCAATACGTTTTATCTGAAATGCATGTTATATCGGCACCTGTATCGGCTTTAAACTTTAAGCGACGATTTGCAATTTCAACTTCTACGTTCCAATGTTGATTATTTTGACTTACTTGATTTTCTTGCGCTGTTCCAATAAACACATCTTTTGTTTCATTTATCACATTGACGTTTTCTGTTTTACATGCTTTTGCATAGTGCCCCTTCTTTTTGCATTTAAAACAAGTAGCTTTTATGGCTGGACACATTTTATAAGAATGAATATCCTCTAGACATCTTCGACACTTCTTATTGGCTTCTTTATTTTGTTTTTCATTTTTCTGATATTTTGTATTGTCACTATTCCACTTCTGTTTAAAGAATTCTTTCTTCTTCTCAGACTTTACACGATCTATTTCCGTTTTTACGTTACTCTGGTCGGTTAGTAATTGTTGTTTGACTTGTTCAGCTTGTCGAACTATTTGGGTAGCAATTTCTAATGTTAAATCATTTCGAAGTTGTAGATTTTCACTCATTTTGCGATCTCGTATACCTACGACAATCCTGTCTCTGATCAATTCGTTTTTCAACTGTCCGTAATCGCAGTGTTCCGCAAGAGCGTGTAAAGATGTAATAAATTCGTCGACTGACTCTCCATCCCGCTGATAACGCTGGTTGAACTGAGACCGTTCGTATATGATGTTTCTTCTTGGTATAAAGTGTTTATTAAAGGCTTCTTCTACGTCCTCGTATTTCCCTTTTTGCTCCTCATTTAGATTTAGCCTTAAAAATACATCTTCGGCTTGTGGCCCCATACAGTATATAAAAGCACTTATTTGTTGGGTTGCCGATTTTAGATGAAGACCTGAAGCTTCTTTATACCGTCTAAATCTACTTAACCACCTTGGCCATTCATTTAAATTTGAAAAATTAAATGGCTCCGGGGGTTGCCATATACCATGCTCCATATTTAGAACGACGTATTTTTTCGTTAGACCGCTGTCACCATGTATTATTATGTATAATAATGAAATATATACATTAGCTTTTATATATGATTTATTAATATGTCAAACTACAAAACAACTAACTCTGACTACTCGATTATTATCATATCTCGACAGTCCAACACAGTTTATAGGAAAGATAGAGAAGAAGAAACGATAAAATGCCAGAAATCGAGCCAGCAAGAGGAAGACGTGCAAAACATAATACATGTAGATGGTTTTTGTAATCAAACAAATACAATTTCCTCTTAATATTACAATTTATAATGAATATTAAATCCAATAGTTTGGTCTCTTCCACTTTTCTCCCTGTTCTGCTTTACAGCTGCACACACATTTCCACACGATGTCATTTGTGTTATTGTTATCATGATAGACTTAGGTGCCCCATTGTCTTCATATCCGTATAAAATAATGTATATATATATATATATATATATATATATATATATATATATATAACTAAAAATAAATAAGTTAACAGGCAAGATAACCACAAATTTGTATATCATTTTACCTTTATACACTGCTTCTCCTTCGGTTATAGGCCGCACAGCACCTTTTAAATAAATATATACATCTGTCATTGTAATAAACATTCTGAATTTAATTAAAAATAATAGAATATTTCCTAAAACAAAGCATCAAACTGCAACGACTGCAAGTGTAAAATTCAACGTTTTCCCATAGTGCTGCCATCTCTTGGAAGTGGTTTTCCCGAATATTTGTGTACTTTATACTTACAATTTTATACCGATGTATTGATAATTGCCTATTTCGTGTAAATATGTACTATGCTTAACATTCCTTTGTAATTGGGATTTTTTAATCCTGTAATAAATAAATAAATCAAATAAAAAAAGGTAACATTTAGGTAACATTTCGTATTTTATTTATCTAGGACGAAGAGTGTATCTTTAAGGTATGAGCAAATTCTTATTCATTATTATTAATTAAAATATATTTTGAGAATACTAAAAAATTGCTCTGGAAATTTGAAATTATTTCGGAATTATGAATTTGCAAAAGCAAAAATTAGGAGAGCAAGGTATGTTTATTAAATGAACCATGCAAAATTTAGTCAGAAATTAACGCAAATTTATTTCTAATTTGTTAACGAGCAGTTGAAAAATATGGTAATTAATAGGAGTGTTTTATTATCACTATTTTAAATATTTGATGCATAAAGTCCTCACTTTTATAGTATTGTTAGAAAGTTATGTCCTCAAATGTGATGGTTAAAAGGGTATAGACACTTTGCACTAAAATCCTCACTTTGATAGAATATGAGCTAATGGACATTTCACTGAATAGGTTATATATGTGAAGTGTATTGTCATTTTCGTACTAAGTGCATGAAAATGTGTTGACGAAATTATTAAAATCGCTCAAAATGTGTGTTATTAATAAAGTTCTCATTTTGATAGATTCCATACAAAGTCCTTACTTGTGTCGGTTTGTAAACCTGTGTGTGTGTGTGTGTGTGTGTGTGTGTGTGTGTGTGTGTGTGTGTGTGTGTGTGTGTGTGTGTGTGTGTGTGTGTGTGTGTGTGTGTGTGTGTGTGTGTGTGTGTGTGTGTGTGTGTGTGTGTGTGTGTGTGTGTGTGTGTGTGTGTGTGTGTGTGTGTGTGTGTGTGTGTGTGTGTGTGTGTGTGTGTGTGTGTGTGTGTGTGTGTGTGTGTGTGTGTGTGTGTGTGTGTGTGTGTGTGTGTGTGTGTGTGTGTGTGTGTGTGTGTGTGTGTGTGTGTGTGTGTGTGTGTGTGTGTGTGTGTGTGTGTGTGTGTGTGTGTGTGTGTGTGTGTGTGTGTGTGTGTGTGTGTGTGTGTGTGTGTGTGTGTGTGTGTGTGTGTGTGTGTGTGTGTGTGTGTGTGTGTGTGTGTGTGTGTGTGTGTGTGTGTGTGTGTGTGTGTGTGTGTGTGTGTGTGTGTGTGTGTGTGTGTGTGTGTGTGTGTGTGTGTGTGTGTGTGTGTGTGTGTGTGTGTGTGTGTGTGTGTGTGTGTGTGTGTGTGTGTGTGTGTGTGTGTGTGTGTGTGTGTGTGTGTGTGTGTGTGTGTGTGTGTGTGTGTGTGTGTGTGTGTGTGTGTGTGTGTGTGTGTGTGTGTGTGTGTGTGTGTGTGTGTGTGTGTGTGTGTGTGTGTGTGTGTGTGTGTGTGTGTGTGTGTGTGTGTGTGTGTGTGTGTGTGTGTGTGTGTGTGTGTGTGTGTGTGTGTGTGTGTGTGTGTGTGTGTGTGTGTGTGTGTGTGTGTGTGTGTGTGTGTGTGTGTGTGTGTGTGTGTGTGTGTGTGTGTGTGTGTGTGTGTGTGTGTGTGTGTGTGTGTGTGTGTGTGTGTGTGTGTGTGTGTGTGTGTGTGTGTGTGTGTGTGTGTGTGTGTGTGTGTGTGTGTGTGTGTGTGTGTGTGTGTGTGTGTGTGTGTGTGTGTGTGTGTGTGTGTGTGTGTGTGTGTGTGTGTGTGTGTGTGTGTGTGTGTGTGTGTGTGTGTGTGTGTGTGTGTGTGTGTGTGTGTGTGTGTGTGTGTGTGTGTGTGTGTGTGTGTGTGTGTGTGTGTGTGTGTGTGTGTGTGTGTGTGTGTGTGTGTGTGTGTGTGTGTGTGTGTGTGTGTGTGTGTGTGTGTGTGTGTGTGTGTGTGTGTGTGTGTGTGTGTGTGTGTGTGTGTGTGTGTGTGTGTGTGTGTGTGTGTGTGTGTGTGTGTGTGTGTGTGTGTGTGTGTGTGTGTGTGTGTGTGTGTGTGTGTGTGTGTGTGTGTGTGTGTGTGTGTGTGTGTGTGTGTGTGTGTGTGTGTGTGTGTGTGTGTGTGTGTGTGTGTGTGTGTGTGTGTGTGTGTGTGTGTGTGTGTGTGTGGTGTGTGTGTGTGTGTGTGTGTGTGTGTGTGTGTGTGTGTGTGTGTGTGTGTGTGTGTGTGTGTGTGTGTGTGTGTGTGTGTGTGTGTGTGGTGTGTGTGTGTGTGTGTGTGTGTGTGTGTGTGGTGTGTGTGTGTGTGTGTGTGTGTGTGTGTGTGTGTGTGTGTGTGTGTGTGTGTGTGTGTGTGTGTGTGTGTGTGTGTGTGTGTGTGTGTGTGTGTGTGTGTGTGTGTGTGTGTGTGTGTGTGTGTGTGTGTGTGTGTGTGTGTGTGTGTGTGTGTGTGTGTGTGTGTGTGTGTGTGTGTGTGTGTGTGTGTGTGTGTGTGTGTGTGTGTGTGTGTGTGGGTGTGTTGTGTGTGTGTGTGTGTGTGTGTGTGTGTGTGTGTGTGTGTGTGTGTGTGTGTGTGTGTGTGTGTGTGGTGTGTGTGTGTGTGTGTGTGTGTGTGTGTGTGTGTGGGTGTGGTGTGTGTGTGTGTGTGTGTGTGTGTGGTGTGTGTGTGTGTGTGTGTGTGGTGTGTGTGTGTGTGTGTGTGTGTGTGTGTGTGTGTGTGTGTGTGTGTGTGTGTGTGTGTGTGGTGTGTGTGTGTGTGTGTGGTGTGTGTGTGTGTGTGTGTGTGTGTGTGTGTGTGTGTGTGTGTGTGTGTGTGTGTGTGTGTGTGTGTGTGTGTGTGTGTGTGTGTGTGTGTGTGTGTGTGTGTGTGTGTGTGTGTGTGTGTGTGTGTGTGTGTGTGTGTGTGTGTGTGTGTGTGTGTGTGTGTGTGTGTGTGTGTGTGTGTGTGTGTGTGTGTGTGTGTGTGTGTGTGTGTGTGTGTGTGTGTGTGTGTGTGTGTGTGTGTGTGTGTGTGTGTGTGTGTGTGTGTGTGTGTGTGTGTGTGTGTGTGTGTGTGTGTGTGTGTGTGTGTGTGTGTGTGTGTGTGTGTGTGTGTGTGTGTGTGTGTGTGTGTGTGTGTGTGTGTGTGTGTGTGTGTGTGTGTGTGTGTGTGTGTGTGTGTGTGTGTGTGTGTGTGTGTGTGTGTGTGTGTGTGTGTGTGTGTGTGTGTGTGTGTGTGTGTGTGTGTGTGTGTGTGTGTGTGTGTGTGTGTGTGTGTGTGTGTGTGTGTGTGTGTGTGTGTGTGTGTGTGTGTGTGTGTGTGTGTGTGTGTGTGTGTGTGTGTGTGTGTGTGTGTGTGTGTGTGTGTGTGTGTGTGTGTGTGTGTGTGTGTGTGTGTGTGTGTGTGTGTGTGTGTGTGTGTGTGTGTGTGTGTGTGTGTGTGTGTGTGTGTGTGTGTGTGTGTGTGTGTGTGTGTGTGTGTGTGTGTGTGTGTGTGTGTGTGTGTGTGTGTGTGTGTGTGTGTGTGTGTGTGTGTGTGTGTGTGTGTGTGTGTGTGTGTGTGTGTGTGTGTGTGTGTGTGTGTGTGTGTGTGTGTGTGTGTGTGTGTGTGTGTGTGTGTGTGTGTGTGTGTGTGTGTGTGTGTGTGTGTGTGTGTGTGTGTGTGTGTGTGTGTGTGTGTGTGTGTGTGTGTGTGTGTGTGTGTGTGTGTGTGTGTGTGTGTGTGTGTGTGTGTGTGTGTGTGTGTGTGTGTGTGTGTGTGTGTGTGTGTGTGTGTGTGTGTGTGTGTGTGTGTGTGTGTGTGTGTGTGTGTGTGTGTGTGTGTGTGTGTGTGTGTGTGTGTGTGTGTGTGTGTGTGTGTGTGTGTGTGTGTGTGTGTGTGTGTGTGTGTGTGTGTGTGTGTGTGTGTGTGTGTGTGTGTGTGTGTGTGTGTGTGTGTGTGTGTGTGTGTGTGTGTGTGTGTGTGTGTGTGTGTGTGTGTGTGTGTGTGTGTGTGTGTGTGTGTGTGTGTGTGTGTGTGTGTGTGTGTGTGTGTGTGTGTGTGTGTGTGTGTGTGTGTGTGTGTGTGTGTGTGTGTGTGTGTGTGTGTGTGTGTGTGTGTGTGTGTGTGTGTGTGTGTGTGTGTGTGTGTGTGTGTGTGTGTGTGTGTGTGTGTGTGTGTGTGTGTGTGTGTGTGTGTGTGTGTGTGTGTGTGTGTGTGTGTGTGTGTGTGTGTGTGTGTGTGTGTGTGTGTGTGTGTGTGTGTGTGTGTGTGTGTGTGTGTGTGTGTGTGTGTGTGTGTGTGTGTGTGTGTGTGTGTGTGTGTGTGTGTGTGTGTGTGTGTGTGTGTGTGTGTGTGTGTGTGTGTGTGTGTGTGTGTGTGTGTGTGTGTGTGTGTGTGTGTGTGTGTGTGTGTGTGTGTGTGTGTGTGTGTGTGTGTGTGTGTGTGTGTGTGTGTGTGTGTGTGTGTGTGTGTGTGTGTGTGTGTGTGTGTGTGTGTGTGTGTGTGTGTGTGTGTGTGTGTGTGTGTGTGTGTGTGTGTGTGTGTGTGTGTGTGTGTGTGTGTGTGTGTGTGTGTGTGTGTGTGTGTGTGTGTGTGTGTGTGTGTGTGTGTGTGTGTGTGTGTGTGTGTGTGTGTGTGTGTGTGTGTGTGTGTGTGTGTGTGTGTGTGTGTGTGTGTGTGTGTGTGTGTGTGTGTGTGTGTGTGTGTGTGTGTGTGTGTGTGTGTGTGTGTGTGTGTGTGTGTGTGTGTGTGTGTGTGTGTGTGTGTGTGTGTGTGTGTGTGTGTGTGTGTGTGTGTGTGTGTGTGTGTGTGTGTGTGTGTGTGTGTGTGTGTGTGTGTGTGTGTGTGTGTGTGTGTGTGTGTGTGTGTGTGTGTGTGTGTGTGTGTGTGTGTGTGTGTGTGTGTGTGTGTGTGTGTGTGTGTGTGTGTGTGTGTGTGTGTGTGTGTGTGTGTGTGTGTGTGTGTGTGTGTGTGTGTGTGTGTGTGTGTGTGTGTGTGTGTGTGTGTGTGTGTGTGTGTGTGTGTGTGTGTGTGTGTGTGTGTGTGTGTGTGTGTGTGTGTGTGTGTGTGTGTGTGTGTGTGTGTGTGTGTGTGTGTGTGTGTGTGTGTGTGTGTGTGTGTGTGTGTGTGTGTGTGTGTGTGTGTGTGTGTGTGTGTGTGTGTGTGTGTGTGTGTGTGTGTGTGTGTGTGTGTGTGTGTGTGTGTGTGTGTGTGTGTGTGTGTGTGTGTGTGTGTGTGTGTGTGTGTGTGTGTGTGTGTGTGTGTGTGTGTGTGTGTGTGTGTGTGTGTGTGTGTGTGTGTGTGTGTGTGTGTGTGTGTGTGTGTGTGTGTGTGTGTGTGTGTGTGTGTGTGTGTGTGTGTGTGTGTGTGTGTGTGTGTGTGTGTGTGTGTGTGTGTGTGTGTGTGTGTGTGTGTGTGTGTGTGTGTGTGTGTGTGTGTGTGTGTGTGTGTGTGTGTGTGTGTGTGTGTGTGTGTGTGTGTGTGTGTGTGTGTGTGTGTGTGTGTGTGTGTGTGTGTGTGTGTGTGTGTGTGTGTGTGTGTGTGTGTGTGTGTGTGTGTGTGTGTGTGTGTGTGTGTGTGTGTGTGTGTGTGTGTGTGTGTGTGTGTGTGTGTGTGTGTGTGTGTGTGTGTGTGTGTGTGTGTGTGTGTGTGTGTGTGTGTGTGTGTGTGTGTGTGTGTGTGTGTGTGTGTGTGTGTGTGTGTGTGTGTGTGTGTGTGTGTGTGTGTGTGTGTGTGTGTGTGTGTGTGTGTGTGTGTGTGTGTGTGTGTGTGTGTGTGTGTGTGTGTGTGTGTGTGTGTGTGTGTGTGTGTGTGTGTGTGTGTGTGTGTGTGTGTGTGTGTGTGTGTGTGTGTGTGTGTGTGTGTGTGTGTGTGTGTGTGTGTGTGTGTGTGTGTGTGTGTGTGTGTGTGTGTGTGTGTGTGTGTGTGTGTGTGTGTGTGTGTGTGTGTGTGTGTGTGTGTGTGTGTGTGTGTGTGTGTGTGTGTGTGTGTGTGTGTGTGTGTGTGTGTGTGTGTGTGTGTGTGTGTGTGTGTGTGTGTGTGTGTGTGTGTGTGTGTGTGTGTGTGTGTGTGTGTGTGTGTGTGTGTGTGTGTGTGTGTGTGTGTGTGTGTGTGTGTGTGTGTGTGTGTGTGTGTGTGTGTGTGTGTGTGTGTGTGTGTGTGTGTGTGTGTGTGTGTGTGTGTGTGTGTGTGTGTGTGTGTGTGTGTGTGTGTGTGTGTGTGTGTGTGTGTGTGTGTGTGTGTGTGTGTGTGTGTGTGTGTGTGTGTGTGTGTGTGTGTGTGTGTAACAAAATTTTCGTCTGCGATAACTCTAATACTACAGTTACAAAAAATATAATTTTTCGTGTACTTCTTCGTTACATCCTTATGAAGAGCTGATTAGATTTTGGTTACAATTGGTCAACCGGAAGTACCATCATTTGAAGATTTTAACAGTTTTTCTTGAAAAAACTATGTTAAATATAATTTTTTCACATTTGATGTTATTATAAATATTAAAGAATATTTTATTCTTTATACGATTTGACTGCATTTTATACTTAATATTAAATGGATATAGAGTTAAAAAATTATAAAGAAATTAAATTTCATAAAGTAGCCATAGCTATGGAAACAGCTACTATATTAAGAAAATTCTGATTGAAAGATGTCAGTGTCAAGTGAAATTGACATAGTGTGTTTGTCTTATAATTTTTACTGGAAATATAGGATCTTTTACTTTCTGTATGGAATTTGTATAAAATACATACAACTGCTTTAAGGTAATGTACAAGAAATAATAATAATAAATCTTTTATTTCTGCAGATACATTACACTGTATATAGAAAACGTCGCAAAATAATAATTTTCTGTATGAAATTTGCATAAAATACATGCAACTGCCGGAAGGTAATGTACAAGAAATAGAATATTTAATTTAGCAAGGAACTTTCCGTATGAAATTTGTAAGAAATACATAGAACTGACGGAAGGTAATGTGCTGGCCACATCAGATTTTTTAATTTGAGCAAGATATACTTTTTTTTAATATTAATTGAAGTATAAATTTATTTGTAAAGTATTGTTATTTTAAAATTTAGGGGGTTTACCCTACCCATGAGACATCATACAATAACTTGCTACTGACTTTCAATCTGATTTCGTTAGAAAATAGGAGAATAATGCAATCTTCTATCTATTTATATAAGCTAGTGAATAATTTTATAGTAATTTCTTTAGGTAGTATTCCATTCTCCGTTCCACGATTACCATCTAGAAACAAGAATACATTTAGATGTATATTTGTACGTACTAATTATGTAGCTAGATCGCCCATCAGGCATTTATGTTACATTTTTTATAGTTTATCTGTTGAAATAGATATATTTCATTTAACTCCAAGGCGCTTCAAGCAAGCATTGATAAATATGTTTTTATAGTATTATTGCATTGTTATTTTTTTATGTTTAATCTACATTATTTTTTGTGTGGAAACATTGATTATTGTAAGTGTATTTGTATATACATATTTTGCATCCACCGCGTAATTGGGATCTTGATCCTGTGGGATGGATGGGTTATTTTCAATAAATAAATAAATTTACCCGGATGTGACGTAGGAGGAGCTGATATGTTTAAGAAAATTATAGAAATAGAAAACTAGTAAACACAAAATGCAAAAAAAAAACTGAAACGAACAAGACCGTTGACATTGCATCAGTGACAGAATAGTATATTCTACAAGATTTAAGAAATTATACAAAAAATGTTGATTGATTGAAGCAATATATTATCAAAAAACATCAAATATTCTTTTGATACCAGTCCATAAATTGGTTATAATAACACTGGTCATATCTTTCTTTTGATTTATTTGACGTACATTCCATATCTATATCTTCATTGCCACTTGACATGTTTCTCTACAAAATGTTATTTAGTTCATTTTCTAAGTAATATATTACTCCTATTATTTAGATAATCATACTGCTCTAGAGATCTCCAAAAATCTGTAAAAGTTAACAGAAAACTCCATAACTGTTTAGAACCTCAAAACGTCAAACGCGAATTCAGAAATATATAAATATATATATATATATATATATATATATATATATATATATATATATATATATATATATATATATATGTATATATATATATATATATATATATATATATATATATATATATATATATATATATATATATATATATATTAAGTAGGTATGATCACGACTGACCAGTTAGGTAGAAAAGTGAAATTCACAGGTAAGCAGTCAGGATGATGATTAATTTTGAATAAAACTCTTTTAAGTTATTATCAAGCTTTCGGAATACTTTATTCCATCCTCAGGATAACTACAAAAACGGTTACAATGATCATAAACCACATGTTAAAAAATGTGCACAGTAAGTACTTACTACTTTTTGAGGTTATAATTTAAACAAAGCAGTCGTAAGAACAAAAAATATGGTTGTGTTATGAAATAATTTTGTAACATTTTTAATCTATTTATATATATATATATATATATATATATATATATATATATATATATATATATATATATATATAAGACAGTGTCATAACCATAGAACCGAACCAAGATATTTGATATACCGACCTAGTATTCGACTAAACGGATTCTGATTCGTCGAAAGTCGTATGGAATTATTCCAAACGTCGTACGGAATTATACCATACGGTTTGTTGTGGAATGTTTAATTTCCCAAATAGTGTGGGAGAAAAACTGATTCCTTTTAATAGTACAGTCCAAAGTATTTTCGAAATGTCATCAATCACTTGTACGTCACAAATCACGTGATATCTTTTTAGCACCGAAACAAATTACAAGAAAACTCATGTTAGAAAAAATGAATTTTGATTGTTACATTATTCGGTTATTTTGTAGCATAATTCATAAATATTATAACATTTTTAAATTTTACTACATTAGAATACCCTATTACATACCATTACCATTACGCTAAGCAGGCGATGTTTGAATGAAGTGAAGCACTATTAAATAAAATTATAAACACTATCCGTAAGTCAGGAAAAAAATAAATTGTACCTTACTTTATAAATCTCTATTGTGGAGTGTGGATTCTGAAGTAAAAGATAAATAAGTGAAGTTCGGTGTTATTTTCTACCTTATTAATTGTTGGTTATTTATCTTTTATTTTATTTTCTCGTCACTTTTTGTTTTTGTTAATCTATAAATGCTACATTTCGGTGTGTTTCCAGAATATTCAAGAATCTGACAGTTGTACCGGGCTTCATTCTCTCCCGACGGATCTATTTATAATTGGACCATGATTGAAACTGAAGTTAAAAGGGATGTACCAAAATTTACTAGTCCTGATTTATAATTGTCACATTTATGCATTACATATTATGTCTCATAATAGTTGTCACACTTGTTACCAAAAACTTATGAAACTATTGATGAGAATTGTACATTTTAATAATTATTATAACTATGTAGTTTATTCAATTTGTATTTTTTTTGTGCTTATATATTGGCATCTGTTTTAATTACTTACATTTACAGCTTTGGAAAGAAATATTGAAAACAGCAATTCGAAAACAATTTGTCATTTCGAATTTTTTATTTTCTGTTTTCTTATTTCTATCCAATGTTAATTATTTTAAAAAATCTGATGTGGTCAATATCAAACCTCCCGCTATTTAATTTTTATTAATTTAAATATACATACGTACATATTTACGAGTAGTTATTGCGGAAACTGTATTAAGATCCATTCCATATAACTATGGTTCTATTTACTATTTTCTTTTTAAAACGTTACTATTATTAATTTTAAATGATTAGTTCTTTGACAGTGACATTTATCTGTCAGTTACATACATTTGAGATATGAACTGTGTAACCAAGGAGTTTTGCTTGTTTAAAGCGTAGGCTCCGGGATTATAATTATAGACATTTTATAAATTTATCCATAAAATATAAAAAAGTAATCTTTAATTTTTGTAATAATACAAATCTTGAAAAAGTAACATTTGAAGGTATTTTTCGAAAAGTAATGTGCCATTTCCGGTTATCTGATATACACCAATATCTAACGGTCTCTTCCCATATTAGAATAAGGTAGAAATACAAGGTTTCAAAATTTCTGAATGATAGTATTTTAGTTAGAGTAAAGGATCCACACACATACACACACACACACACACACACACACACACACACACACACACACACACACACACACACACACACATCATCGTGAAAATGTTAAAATCGGATTCTAGGGACCTTAAAACGTGGTCATTTATTAAAATCTCGATAAGCGATTTTTAGCAAGGGTAGCGGGAGGTAAAAAGCTACAGCGAATACATTGTTGGAAACCTCGCCTTTACTGCAAAACAAAGTAATTACTTGAAAACAGTTGACAATTATAATATTAAACAACTTGTTTTTTACAGTTAGCAATTTGCACAAATATTCCCAATATTTGCGAATATAATTGTTTTTATTGTTGTGTTTATAGTTATAAATTTAGGAGTTTTTTGCAGAAATCTTAATAATTTTTTTAAATTTGAGATAATAATTATTACAAAAAACTATACCTACATATTTCATATTCCTGTAAATTAATTTAGGATCGTGTATATTAGAAATTAGAATATTTATTTATTACATGAGTGTGGAATGTATCATACTAGTTAATATACATTCCACACAAATGTAATACAACGTTTTATCCAACACTTTTTTAAAAACTTCTTAAATCATTTTTGTTTTTATTCATCGTTTGACACTGACAAGTCAATTGATGTCGTATTTTAAATTACAAAGTAGCCATTGAATGGTTGTTACGGTTTTATTAAATTGTTATTGAAAAAATTTTGCTGTAATAATTATTGTCTGTCATTGGAAATTATTTGAATGGAAAATACATTAAAATGGGTGAAACTGAGGACTTCATTTAAAACGTATTCACTTGAAGCACAAGCAACATCGTTGAATTGAATTCCGAAGCAAGTAACCACTAACTCGTTTCTCGTTTTCGTTTCATCAGCCGCACATGACAGCTGTCATTGTGTAAAGATAAGTAACCTAATTTAGCATAAGTGTTAATATTAACTTAAATAAATATGTTTCATAATGTTAAATTATTTCAATAATAAAAACACAAAAATCGGTTATAATCCCTCCGTGACTTCTAAAATATTCTCTCACGGAGTGACTAATGAACATTAGTTATTTCAAATAACCATAGTAACAAGCATATTATGAGTCTGTGTTGGGTAAAATTATTTACTGTATGTTAAGGAATTAATAATTTTATAGGACTTTTGTGGAAACATTGATACTTCACAATGAATAACTTTTGACTAAGATACTTTTTGCGAGAAACGGTTTCAGCAAACTGTTTGGGATCCTTGAAAGTACATGTCGTTGTATGGTTACTCATATTTACAATACTTGTATGAACTACGTTTCTTTTCCTAAAGTTCTCCAATTGCTAAGTATTTTAATGTAAACAATGTAAATATTAGTGTGTTAATAGTTATTTATGTAACAGTTGTGTAAAGAAGGAAAATTTGTTGCACGAGTTTGTATAGATTTTTTTTTCGTCTACAATAAAATCGTGCCTTTGCGTTTAATTTTGTCACTTGGAGTTAAAAAATTGTTACTTGTTTAACAAGGCACTAAAATACCAGATTTGCAGCAAAGGCTGTCGTTTCATTGCCGAGTTTTAGCCGATGCAATGAATGCTGTCGAAGCTGTAAATGTGTGTTTAGTGGCGTGTTGAACACATTATATTTTTGCCGATTGAAAATTAATATCAATTTAGTGATTATTTTAAATACCTATTTTGAAAGTTATCGCCATCAAATTATTTTGCTATACGTTTGTTGAACGGTTGCTATGCGTTTGTATAGCCACAGTATACACAACATATACAGTAGCGAAACTCTGTGTCGGCACCTTTGAACTTTTGATACCAAATTGAGTGACCTTGAATGAAGCCGCCATGCTCCTGTTGCGCGTAGTGGCGCCAATTCAAATGGTACAGCAAAGTATAATATCGTATTATACTACAACCAGTTATACAATACAAATAAAAAGTATTTTACATGGTTTTATTATAATAACAGTATATAACAAATGTCTTTTTACAAGTTATACACAAATTTTTGTCTGCGATTTTATTACCGTTCAAGACTATTATATTCCCGCCTTCTGTCAGAATCATTGAAAACAATGCCATAGAGGCGATATCAACAGGCAGACACGGATGCATATTCTTGAGCCTTATTTTATGTACAAAATGTATTGAAATTTAGCTAAATTGTTATAAATTTAAAATATATGACTGTTCAATATATTTTATGTATAAATAAATAATTGTATTGAATATTTTAATTGTGATAAAAGTTAAACTCTACGCTCATGTTCCTAATTAAAGAGACGCCATATTCTCGTTGCGCTGGTTGACGCATGCGCGCTCTGACAGAGAATCATGAGTTTCGCTACTGTATAATACTTTTTATACTGTGGTATAGCGGTTATGTAATAAGCAGTAAAAAAAAATCCTGCCTAGGTAGTAAAAGTAATATTTTACAGATTGTTAGCTCGCACTTTTAATATCAATCGGAAAAAATTACTTTTTGGGTCATTTCTTCCGGACCAAGTGCCTACTCGTGGGCATGTCAGGTTTCTTACTTCAAGCTCGCATGTCCACTCGTATTCCTGCTTGTAGAGCATAAAATTCTACATCAGAATCAATAAACAAAATTATTTTTTTATAGTCTATAACGGCAGAAATTAGGTATCAAAATGTAGAAAATCACCCTAAAAATAGCGATTACCATGAAATTGAAACTAAAAATGAACTAGTATTAGCGATTTATCTGTCAAACTAGGTTAATTTATTTTTATTATTTTTGTAATTTCTGTTAAAGTGAAGAATTATTTATTTAAATTAATAGATAATTGTTCACTTGAATATATATTACAAATAATACGTTATATTATAATAAAAATTTATTTTTCTATTTTGGTTCTTTAATATGTACTTTAAGAAACCCATTTGAATGTCATAAAGTACTTCTTTATGACATCCAAATGAGTTTCATAAAGTACACATTAAACAACCGAAATTGAAATTCCTGGATATGAAATAACATAGATTTTTTTTAAATAATGACCAAAAGAGAAAAAATATTATAAAATACACGTTTCATAATACATTTAAGCGCACTTGTCCCCTTAGAAAACTCACGGCAAGCCGTTCGTTACTAAGAATGACGCGTGCACTAAAATCATGTCTTATGAAACTTGTATCTTAATGTACTATAACCTAACTTGACAGGTAAAACGTGAAACATTTGGTAATTCATCTGTTTCAATTCCATAGCTATCGTTATTTTTAGGGTGATTTTCGACATTTTCATACCTAATTTCTGGCGTTACAAAACATGTAAAATTAATTTTACGTATTGATTCAGATGTAGAATTTAAAGCTCCACATAGTAGAGCCTACATCATTTATTTGAAGCATTTTTACCTAAAATAATTAGGAAAGCAGTAAAATACGAAAATATGGTTTTACATGTTAAAGCCCCGGTCAACACCCGATATATGATATTTGCGTATGCCAGCGAATTGTGTAGTCCCAGGTGAATAACATAATCGTACGAGGGCTGGGCAGAATATACGGATATTGACTTTTAAACATTTGGCCCAGTGAACCAAATAACCCACCAGTTTTATATTTTATTTCATACTGTGCATTGTGTACGACTTTGCGTTGCTAATTCGAGTCCGGGAAATGGCAAATTACAGTTTATTTTTAGTAAAAAGAAACGACTAACGCAGTTTCTGACAAATATATTTTAAATAGCACAATTTGAAACTTATGAACGATTAATATGGTATAATAATTAGAATTTTCACCAATTCTAAAAGTTCACACGCCCCATGGGTATTTAGTGTAGTGGTTGAAACTTCTTGATGTTGCTAGAGCCTAGAGCATTTGTACGAGTAAAAAATTGTACATTTTTCGTCAATTACAAATATTATTCATATTTAACTTTTATCTTGTATTCATTGGTAAATTTTATAAACACAAGTAACCATGTAAACATTTTGTAAATATATAAATATATGTTTTTCTTCAAGAGTATTATAATAGGTTTGTTCCTACACGACTTTTTGGATGCGTTCATGTACGCATTCATGAACCCTTTTGTGCGCATGTCTTGTTCATGTACTCATTCAGGCAAGTGTAAGAAACTTCGTATGGTTGGAACGGACAACGGACTTGTCATCATCATAATTAATTACTGTATCCTCTGCAGAAAAAATATCAGTCAATAAATTATCGAAAATCAAATATTAATTATTTATCATATTATATACCTAAATAATTACTGTTTTTTTATTCGAGGTTAGCCAAATATCAATTACATTTCTTCATGAAGGCCTTATCACACTACAATCATATCTCTGGCTCTTATTCGCTGACTTATTTTGTGTGATAAGGCCATGAGATGAATCAGATAACAATGATTCTGAATCAGATTAAAATTCCAAATCATTCATTATGTGCAAACAATCGCAGGTATCGATATTTTCCTCGCTGCGCGCATGTGCTGACAAATAGTACATGGCACAGACCAGTGGATGGATCTGACAGTTCCCGGATGCGTGCATGTACGCGTCCGAAGTCTGTAGGAACAAACAAATCAACAGTCCGATGGATTGTACAACAGTCGGTTGGAATGATATTTTTAAAATGCGCATGCGTCTGACATACATATGACAGTCCGGGCTGACTGTAGGAACAAACCTAATATACATATAATGCTACTGTACATACATTATAGAAGATATAAATTGTCTTACTAGCACAAAAATGTTGTTATTATTGTACTAGTAAAAAAATGTTAGCGTCTTAGTTCTCCGCTGGCGGCGGCAGTCGCCACAGCAACATAGATCATATTGAAAATTGTTATTTGACAGTTGTATCGTTTTTTTTTGTACTGTACACATCCAACTTTTGTTAAATTGCAAACTCTACAATTTCAATTCAAAAAATTCTTTGAAACACTGAAGAAAAAATAGTACATATCATTCAGAGTAGAACGCCCTTTTTGTGTTTTACCCAGCTTGCCTGGTCTTGGCTAGCGCCTCAGCCGCAATAGCTGGGTTCAACAAAAAAACCGCTTTCTACTCCTAAAAATATAATATGCTATTTCCTGATTGATTTATATCAATGTGTGTATTACTATACTTCAATTAATATAATCAATTCATTTATAATTGTGTACGTTGTTTTATTTTAAAAGTGTAACAATAACAAGATATTCAACTGTCTTTTTCAACAACTTGGTGGGAATAAGCTTCATCGTAGCCTCGCCACATTTTGTAGAAATATCACTTGATAAATCACAAATATCACCAAAAGAATATGCAGCAGTCATTTTTGACAATCAAGACAAACAATGCAGTTAAAACAAATACACACGAATGTCACAAATTCAAAGATGATGTGTGATCATTTCGAAATTCTTGACTCGACTGTTTCGTCGCTTCATCCGTAACGTAAATACCTACCTATTACGTTCATAGTCAAGTCATTCCGAAACCCATTTTTTGTTATAGAAGGTTGGTACTAGATGACATTTACTTATGTTCATAAATCAGAATTGACATGAACTTTCAAATAATTGAATAAAATGTCAATCCATTGTTACCAACTACAACATTATACATACAAATTTCCTTAAATCAGTTCGGATTAATAGAGAAGTTTTTGAATATTTTAGTATATAAAAGACGCAAAATATAAAAAAATAGTTTAGGGCTCATTTAATAGCTTATTTCCTACTTGTCGCAATTTTGACGCGTGCGAAAACACATGTTTTATAAAACTCGTCACCTATCAAAAAGTTCGGCCAATTAGTAGCAATAGCCATGGAATTTATTTCCTATTTTCTGGTTTTCATATAGTAGCACGCACGCACGCACGCACGCAAGCACGCACGCACGCACGCACGCACGCACGCTCGCTCGCACGCACGCACGCACGCACGCACGCACGCACGCACGCTAAACAACATTTTCTGTTGTCATAACCGCTTATTATTTGTATTTCAACATGTTTAGTTATTTTAATATATTTAATCTTAAAGTACATGGTGTTGGTATTAATTGAAATGAACCCTAAATAGTAGTGAAAACTAGTGGAGTCCAATTTAGTGACTACGAGGGTTCCGGACAAATGGCATAGCAGTTAGTGATGTCAACTGGCACGAATAGTAAGTACCCATATTCTTATGTAAAATCGCTCCCAACAAAATGGCCACATTTGTCCTGTATATACGTGATTAGGGGTGTGTAAACATCTGCCTGTTTATATACCCCCAGAAAGAGGGATTCGAATCATTTGAACTTTCGATTACACGTTATATATCGTTTGACTTACACGTTATATATAGACAAAGGGCTATTTGTATCGCCGTCGATGTTAGATTCGGAAGTTTATAAGTTACAGTTTGCAGAAACTGTAAAAATATCGGTTGTCAATAGAAATTGTGCAATTTGTCGCAAGTTCTATATATATTAACGCTTAGTAGCCCGCAGAGATATTGACAGCTAACAGAACGGTGATATTAAAAGTACATAAGCAATAAGTAAATCACCTAAATGGCACCTAAAAGTAAGATTCGAATCCTACGTGTTACAAAGCCGTGATGATTTATTTATATTTATTTTATTTATAAATAAACAGAATTTTTTATTATACACCCTCAGCCCTCAAACTTAGAAGCTTCTGTATAAACAAATAAGTGTTTTTGTGTGACATGTATTTACAATATTTCCTAAAAAAATATCTATATAGGTACGTAACCTACATTTTTAGTAAAAATAAAAGTAAAATAAATTGATTAATTTAATAGCTATTCGTGTACTAAGAGCGCAAAATGGGACATTGTCTATTGAGAGGTTGTTGACGCGTGACGCAGGAGCGCGGCATTCTCTCGAAATCGACAATGTCCATTTGCGCGCGAAACACACACAAGATTTTTTTCTACAGTCTTCCACCATAAAAAAATAATAAAATGTACACTTTGTACTTACAGTATTACTCAACAGTTTTGCAGTGAAGATAGGAACGTATTCAAATATAACTTCAAGATATTGTTTTGGCTTTTGTTTTTACAAAAAATTAATGCCAATTTTGTAATGAATATTAAAAGTTTGTATAATTTATTTGTTTCAAGTACATTAAACTAGTGCAGTGGAAAAGCGGATGTCCACTGGGAGCGTTCACGCCAAACTTTTGCAGGTGGCAGCACAACTGTTCACACAATTTATTTTATATTCAATTTTAATTTATCGTTACTTTCCATTCTTCTTGAGCTATAGCTTCAATCTAATCTAAGCATTTTATACTTTCGTTTTCGTAATAAATGCCATATTTTATTTTTACAGCAGGTCAAATTGACTTGTGAAGGTGGTAAATGTGTAACTACAGAGTCATTAGTTCCTGACTAAACGTTTCTATTAAGAATGTAGACAAATGACATTTCTCAATATTGTATAGTTACAAATTTGGACAGCGAGCGTTTTTCTACTTTGTCGCGCATGAGCGGCAAAGTGACATTTTGCGTTGACAAAAGAGAACGCAAATGGCTACTTTGTATATAGACTGTAGAAAAATATATTAATATTCAATGCTGTAACTGTAAGGTATGTTTTTTTTGTATATTTATAAAATGTTTACTTATTGTTGTGACTCCTTTGTACGGGGCAATTAGTCCCACAGAATATTAAATAAATAAATAAAATGTAAAATCAGTTTTTAATGCAACTTTTAATTATTGTACAACATTGTACTCGACATTTGTTGTCGTAAAATGAACAGGAGGCCAGGAAATTACATAAAATAAAATCACTTGTTAAATCCCTATGTTCACCCATAACCGCCATCACCCGCAATGTTATCTTAAGGTATATTGTTATAAGTTATTCAGCCTTAAACCATAATTATTATGATTGAGCAATTCAGTATGCTTTTTCTTTAACAATTTCAAAGGCTTCTCTGATCAGACAACCGTTTGTATTAGTAAAATTATGTCTAAAGCAGCCACAATTCGTGTCTCACATTTCATGTAGCAGACAAGGGCTAATATTATTTTTGACTTTGTATATTATGCATGTGTGCCTGTTTCGTACGGAAATTCAGGAAATCCGTAAAGTATTCATACTTAAATTTTGTTGTGACAAAGTCTAAGAATATTCAACGAAATAACTTTTCAAAAAAACTTTCCTAAAATAAAACTTGTTAGCCAATATCTATTACTAAACTTTCCTATTATATAACGAGATGCAAACTCACGAAGTCTTGGCGTTTTCCGCATTATCGGCTAACTGAAATTACTCGTACTGAAAGTGCATAAAACTATTAGCCCACGATATTGAAGGTTGTGAAAGTTAAGTTCTCGAGTTATTGAAGGCAGCTATGCTATGCAGGGTATAATTAATGGCTGTCGAACAAAAAATAAAATATGAGAAGAGTGTGATAGTTTATACCGAAATTGAGTTTATAAAGTTTTTGCTGGGTTTATGAATGTGAAACATGATTAATGATACAATGAGAGCAGTAGTGATAAAAGATTTTTAAATGGAATGAAAAATAGAAGTATGAAAATGATGGAAATACACATTATCTGTATTAAAACAGGACTACAATTTTGAGGATCTGATAATACATATTTATTATAATGAACAGTGCTGGGACATCTTTTAGGACCTAAAATTGGGAAAAACAACTTACTAATAACGTTTTCCATTTATATATTAATCAACACGGTTTTGTACCCAAGAGATCCACTGCAACTAACCTAAGTTTCTTCACTCACTATGTTACCTCAGCTTTAGATAACAATGTAAAAGTGGACACTATTTACACGGATTTTGCTATAGCCTTCGATCGTATAGATCATAGTGTTCTGCTTGAAAAATTACAATCATTTTCTCTACCTTTATCTACAATCTATCTTCTTTCTTCCGATCTAAAAAATCGTGTCTTTTTTGTGCAGTTACTTGGATATAATTCTTCTTCCTTTAATGTTCCTTTAGGAGTCCCCCAAGGATCAAATTTAGAACCTTTACTTTTTCTTCTTTTCATTAATGATATCTCATACATATTTAAAAGAACTGTTTTCTTATTCGCCGACGACTTAAAAATTACTACGTTTACATGCAGTTTTGAAAATGGTTTCAGTTTTCAGTCAAAATTGTGCAAAACTGTTTACATGCAGTTTTCAAAACAAGTTTAAAAATTAATTTGAAATCAGTTTCGGCGCATGCGCATTTAGCTGATGTAAGTGACAGATCCTCTTCACTCCAAATACTTCGTTTTGGTATTATTCCAACTATTTTTTATACTTCGTACCACTATGCACTAAAACTACACAACTGTCAGTTTATTTGAAGGTTAGAAACACAAAGCGACAAAAATGTTATGCTCTGTACGTATGCGCAGTATCGAAACTGAATTTTAAGTGTTTACGTGAGTAGTTTTGAAACTAGTTTTCAAGTCCAACCCATGAATTTTAGTTTTGGTTTGAGATAATTCAAAACCGTTTTGCCACTGTATACATGGCGTTTTCAAAACTAAAAACGTTTTAAAAACAGTTTCAAGACTGCATGTAAACTCAGTAAATTTTCGTCAAATAAATGATGATTCCAGTGGATGTTCATCACTGCAAAGTGATCTCAATACTTTATCTGAATGGTGTGTTAAATACAAGCTTGATTTGAATATAGATAAATGTAAAGCATTGTCGTTTACTCGTAAACAATCACATATAAATTTTTAGTATCATATCTCTAATAAAGCTTTAACAAGATGTTACTCAACTACCAATCTTGGTGTCATATTTGCCTCGAAGCTAACTTTTATTCCACAAGTTCATCACATCTCTTCTTCTGCCATGAAAATGCTTGGATTTGTAATAAGAAATACTCGTAATTTTCAAAATATTCAGGCTATATTCACCTTATATTTTTCTCTTGTCAGGTCAAAACTTGAGTACTGCTCCTTGATATGGAATCCTCTATACGATGTTCACAGTAATCTAATAGAGTCAGTTCAAAAGAATTTTTGAAATATGTATATTTTAAAATAATTGGTTCTTATCCTGATCATCCGGTCTCATACGATTTATTACTAAACATATTCAATTGTCAATCATTATCAGTTAGACGTTCAATTTATGCAGTTGTACATCTTTATAAGTTGTTCAATTATCTTATAGATGATCCGAATTGTCTCAGATATATTAATTTCCTTGTTTCTTCATTTCGTACTCGACTGTCAAATACGTTTTATCTTCTCTCTGCCCGAACGAACCTGCTTTCCCAGTCACTTATAGTTCGTATGTGTAGCTTGTTCAACAAACTAGATAATAAAATTGACTTGTAAATTATTGTTTTTCCTACCCTCCTGTCATTAGTTTTTTACTGTTGGGTAGTGTATATATTAAAATAAAATAAAAATAAAATAAAATATATTTAGCGCGAACTTTTTTGCACTGAGTGCATAACTTGTTTTTCATATATATATATATATATATATATATATATATATATATATATATATATATATATATATATATATATATATATATAATCAGTGGGCACTAATTAAGTTTCATTTACAATTTTTGAGTGAACTGAAACCTTACTGAGTGCGCGCTGCCTTGCTCTTACTACGATCGTCAGTTCTTGCCAGTGCAGTCTTTCGTCTATCAAATTAATATAAGTATTTTGAGTTGTAAAAAGTATGTATGTAAGTATAATAGATGTAAAAAATTAAGATGGATAATAATAGTAGAATAACTATTGGAAACGTACGTTTATAAATATATGTAAATAAACAGTTGTGGTTGTATACAACCTCCCTATTTGACAGTTACAACTAACAAACTTGCACTGGATTTTTGTACCACGTGTTGTTAACAAATAGTGCCGAACATGACGTCATTGCTGCAATAAGTGCAAAACTAAATCAGCGAAAATGATGTTTTCTTCGCTCTACCTACTCTAAACCTATGATAAATACTCGTATCATACAAGACTAGTAGCGTTTTCCATTTATATACAGGATGTTAATGAAAAAGCTGCCCATAGGCGTTTACCATGGCAAATAAGTTTTTCCTTGCGCAAAAGTTCTCATTTAATTTTAGACAAAAAAAGTTTCAAATAAAAGTTGTAGATAATTAAATTGTACGCCTAAATCACTAAACAGATTTAATTTTGCACGTTTGGTAAGGTGTAAAATCGAATTTGAAATTGTAGAGATATTTCTCATTTGTAGCGATACCTATAGAATTTTAATAAAATTTAAATAAAATCTCTGCTGTGGTTTAGATTTACATTATAAAAACAAAATGTGTTCAGTGTCTTACATGTAGTTTAAATGTACAAATGAGAAATATTTCTACAATTTCAAATTCGATTTTACACTTTACCAAACGTGGAAAATAAAATCTATTTAGTGATTTAGACGCACAATTTAATTATCTACAGCTTTTATCTGACACATTTTTGTCTAAAATAAATTGGAAACTTTTGCGCATGGAAAAACTGATTTCCCATGTTAAACGCCTATGTCCCGCTTTTTAATTAACAACCTGTATATAAATGGAAAACGCTACTAGTCTTGTGTAATACGAGTATTTATTACAGGTTTAGAATAGGTACAGCGAAGAAAACGAGTACGCTCCGCGCGGTCGAAATCCACGCGGTCGAAATCCCATGCGGTCGAAATTCCACGCGGTCGAAATTCCACGCGGTCGAAATCCACGCGGTCGAAATCCCGCGCGGTCGAAATGTACCCCCACCACTTTGTCCGTTCTGCCGAAATACAAATATTTCCACGCCGTCGAATCCCACCCGGTCGAAATGTTACACGATACAAATGAGTACGTTCCGCGCGGTCGAAATCCACGCGGTCGAATTCCCACGCGGTCGAAATTCCACGCGGTCGAAATTCCACGCGGTCGAAATCCACGCGGTCTAAATCCCACGCGGTCGAAATGTACCCCCACCACTTTTGTATCGTGTAACATTTCGACCGGGTGGTATTCGACGGCGTGGAAATATTTGTATTTCGGCAGAACGGACAAAGTGGTGGGGGTACATTTCGACCGCGTGGAATTTCGACCGCGTGGAGTTTCGACCGCGTGGAATTTCGACTGCGTGGGATTTCGACCGCGTGGGATTTCGACCGCGTGGATTTCGACCGCGCGGAACGTACTCATTTGTATCGTATAACATTTCGACCGGGTGGAATTCGACGGCGTGGAAATATTTGTATTTCGGCAGAACGGACAAAGTGGTGGGGGTACATTTCGACCGCGCGGGATTTCGACCGCGTGGAATTTCGACCGCGTGGAATTTCGACCGCATGGGATTTCGACCGCATGGGATTTCGACCGCGTGGATTTCGACCGCGCGGGATGCTTCGAAGAAAACATCATTATCGATGATTTGTTTCCGAATTCGTGGGGCACAAATACTTTTTTATATGATCGATAAAAACTAGGCTTGTCGAACGTTACAGAAAGTGATTACAAACCAAAGCTCTGTGCAGAACGTTGCTAATAGAAAGTGTCTACAAAATAGATTTTTGCAAACCAGACATTCAATATTTTAGCCTTCGGAGATTTGATGATATAAGTGAAAAATTACAATTTTCTTTTTTTTTAATAATGATCTACTTTTAAAAATTGAATAATCTTTCTATCTATTTAGGGTTTCGTATACAGTTGTCGCGTTTACACTCCATCCGGACTCACCGAGCCGCAGTGTTTATCTCGTTTTGAAAAGAAAAGGGTATTTCTGGTTATGATCTTTAAATATGAGCGTCCATGGAATGACATTTGGTACAAGCACTTCATTTTTACAAGCTTTCATTTATCTTGTAATTTAATTCCATTCCACTTCCATATACCCGTCGACATAAAACTTTCCGCACATACAATGTTTTTCTACGTCCGTTTTTAAAAGGCTATACAAACAGAAAGTCAACTTTTCTGAACGATGAAATAATTCAAAGTAAGATTTTATTTGATTGTCTTTTTGGTGATATGGAACGGACGTGGAAAAAAAAGTGTGTATGTCACGTGCGAAAAGTGTATTTTGGATTGCCGCGCTACGTGATAAAGTATCAGTTTCCGCTCCTAGATACACAAATAATGATTTCGAAAAAAAAACAATTAAATTAATTTATGGGTATTTACAATTTTCAAATATCATAAATGATGAAAGTGGCTCGTTTGGTGCTCTCTCCATTTACATGATAGCCTTCAGAGTCCGTAAGAAGGCGCCTGGTTTGACAAACCGAGAAATGGGTAATAAGCTGTGAGGTTATATTTATATTTATTTTCCTTTAATTACGAGTATATCTGAAATCCGATCGACTTGAAACTTGCTAATTATCATTATAGAATAAGCCGATTGCCCCTTATAAAGTTTTATGAGACTCATATTTCAAGTAGGCAGGTACTTACAATGGCTTGTATCCGAAATTTACGTTTAAGATTGTTCCTAATTATATACTTTTAAATTCGTTTCCCTAATTTGTAAGAAAGTTGTGAAGTCTTAGCAACGTTGCAAAAATTATTATTGGCTATTTGCTATAGCAACGTTCCTCAGACTTAACAACTTCCTTACGAAATAGGGCTGTCAGATTGGATGAACATTATCTGTTTCGTAATTATTATTATTACTTTAAACTTCAAAAACTTGCTATAAGATATATGTTTAAACTAAATTACAATGAGTCTTGTAAAGATATTTATGTAGCAAATAATATTTTGACGGTTCCATCATTGTTTATTTATCATATATTAGTTTTTGTTAAAGAAAATATGTCTAAATTTCCGAAACTGAGTGATGTACATAATTATGTAACTAGAAATAAGAACTTATTACAAATTCCTCATCATAGAACAGCCTTTTATGAAAATGATCCACTGTATTTTGGCATTATTTTTTTCAACAAATTATTGGAAGAGTTAAAACAATGTAATGATGTTAAATCTTTTAAAAAATATATTAAAACATAAATTACTACTAAATTGTTATTATTCTGTTCATGAATTTATGTATAATCCATGTTAATATGTACCTTTATATGAAATGTTGACATCCTATATCATGTATAATGATCTTTGGACAAATAAAATTATTATTATTATTATTATTATTATTAATTATTATTAATTATTATTAATTATTATTATTATTATTATTAATTATTATTATTATTATTATTATTATTATCATTATTATCATTATTATCATTATTATCATTATTATCATTATTATCATTATTATCATTATTATCATTATTATCATTATTATCATTATTATCATTGTTATCATTATTATTATTATTATTATTATTATTATTATTATTATTATTATTATTATTATTATCATTATTATTATTATTATTATTATTATTATTATTATTATTATTATTTTTATTATTATTATTATTATTATTATTATTAATATTATTATTATTGTTATTATTATTATTATTATTTTTATTATTATTATTATTATTATTATTATTATTATTATTATTATTTACTGTAGGTACTGTATTTTAAATTTTTTTTATATTTTGACTTACCATAAATTTAAATATATGTACGTAAAATGGTCAATAAATTATTATTAATATTATTATTATTATAACATTCATATAATAATGCGTGTCTTTTAATATCAATTTGTAAATTACTCAGTATGGGAATAGGTCACTATAAATGAACTCATAAAGAAAAATAGCTATAGGACTGGACAAACACTACCACAATAAAATGTGGGAAGATACATTTTGAAAAAATAATGTGCTACAAGAAAGGAACACATTAGAAAAAACTCCAGAAGCAATATGTTGCAATAATCCCCGAACAGTAAGGCATATATTACATGAATGCCCAATACAACCCACGTGAGACAGAAACACAAAATTGCCAATACTATTAATATTAAAGAGGCACTAGAAAATTCAACCGAAGCAACATCCGAAATTATAAATTACCTTAATGATAGGTAAAACTTATTAATCAAACATAAATTTTATAGTGTAGTGTATAGTCTATTGTATCGGTTCTTAGAGCCATCGAAGATGAAGAACAATATTTTTAAAATTAAAAAAAATATAGATATTACATAAATTAAAATCACTATGAATTTTTTAATACAGCTTATTTCTTATTTTGCAAGTAATGCCCGCAATTTCGAATAATATACAAGTATGTTATAATATCGTTTCATGCTATTTTCAGTTCCAATGACAATATTTATTTCCTTTTTAGTATATTTTAATAAAAGCAGGTTTTTAATAAAAAGAAATTCATATGCTCGCGAGTGCCATTTGGTAAACCCAGTCGGTGGTAAAAATATGCGCAACTAGATCGACATATTCAGCAATGTATAATAAACTGAAAAGATACATTTATTTATTTATTTATACAAAAATAACTGTCGTAAATTAGGACATAAATTGAAATAAAAACGCTACAGGTTGTCAATAAATAGACGGCTGTTATTTTAACGGTCGGTTCTACTCATGAAAAGGTCAAAAAAGTTTATATAAACATATGGCCTCTGAAGTATATTATTTCAGACTAGTATTTTTTTCTTTTAATGTTGAATCATATTAAATTGTTATACCTTTCTTTAAGGGATGACATTTACTACTATCGAACGCTATAACTATAAAAAAATAACTTTAGAAGCCATAATACGTGAATATGAACTTTTAAGTATAGCAGCCATTTATTTAATGACACAAAAATCATAAATTGATGGAGTTGAATTTCAACAAAATCAAAAACCTCTAATGCAGATAATCATAGAATTTAACAAATAATTAATTATTTAAACTCTAAAGGCTCCGGTGGATCAATAGAACAAAGCCTCTTAGACATGAGTGCGCTCGGGGTTCATGGTTCGAATCCCACTAAGGCATGGATGTTTCTGTATGTGAACCCACTCTGTAATTGGGATTTAATCCTTTTGAGGGGTTAAAAAAAATGTAAAAATTTGTATTTTTAATCAAGGAAAAAAATGGATATTTTGGCTTCAGCGGTCATTATCGTGAATTAGGTTTACATTATATTTGAAGTGCCATTTTTTTATTTTAAAGTTATTCAACAAAAAGTGTTTTGCAGAAACAATGACGATAGTTGGAATTCTTTATTAAAATATTTTTTATTCATTTTCTTCAAACATATGGTAAACACCAACGACGCTAAGGTACAAGTCAAAATATTTTATTGTACTGGTTTATATATACAGAACCATTTTTTTTGAAAAAATTAGTACTACGTATATTCGACTTTTCAACCATGCCTGGAATTTTAAGACACTGTAACATTTGCCTTGTTTGTTTTTATGTTTTATGTATTGGATTATACTTTTTCTGGTTAAAAAATATTATTATTCTTGAGAGAAAAACAAGTATAATGTACAACAGGGATTTAAAACATCTATGTAAGTTTTATACTTGTAACTTTTTCTGACTTTTCAATCTAAATCCGAAACCATTTTTCAACCAAGTTTCATACTAGACAAACAGTAATACTAACATAGGTATAAACATAAAATTATTTTATGAAATATATCAATATACTGGCTGTACCCGTTGCAAATATTTCCAACAAACATAATTATGGGGTAAAGTTATTAAATTGTAAATTTGATGTTATTCAATTTTTGGTACTCTTCCACACTGTTTTTTAGTCACCGCTACTTTGTTGGACACATTTATATAAAGGAAGAACTCTGGTTGATTATTTGACACAACACTATACAAAATTTTAAACTTTAACTTCTTTTACGACACGCCCGGAAGCTAAAAGAACATCTCTACAAAATTTGGCGTCGATATGTAAAACGGTATAGATTTGTCAAACTTTTACCTTTATATATGTTAATAATAATTATTTTTTTTATTCAACTTATTATAAGTTATTATAATTGATATTGATTGGGCTATCAGTTTTACCTTACACTTTGCGATATATTTTGTACTATTTTATTTCGTTGATGGAGATGAGATGAAAAAACACACACAGACATTCATATCTTATCTGGGATTCGAGTGTCTTCTAAAAATTGCGTTAAATTCGCTTCCTTGTTAATTTTTTTCCATAAGAGGCAAACACTTTGTGAAAATGTTGGCTAAATTGTTTTCATGTATCAGGTGATTACTTAAAACGAGGCAAAATTAACTTAAAAAATACACAGTAAAAAATTACACCCGTGTTAAATTTTTAATGTATAATTTTTATACGTAGTGAAAATAATATTTTCACTAAATAACACTGGAAGCTTTAATTACACTAAAATATATTGTCGTGTTATTTTTAACACTAAAAATAGTGTTGACCTCATGGCAGACTAAGTATATATAGTTAGCTATTCAGTAAAGAGTAATATTAAATTAAATTTAAATACAAATATATTTCTCTTAATTCTTATCACTTCAAAATAATGAAATACACTATACTGCATTTGGTTGGTGGTCAGACCTTGACGAGAGCGGTTTACGCAGCAACATTTTAAAGTTAAATACGAATCTTAAGTTTTATTTCGATAAAATTATAATATTACAATAACCGAAACATTCAGCCACATCATTTCGAGGTGGAACATCTTCAATATCATCCATTTGAGACATCAGACATGCGAAATTGCATAAATAATGAAATATTTTTAGAATATTGACAGAATGTGTCTTTTGTTTTTATATTAATTTTTACATTATTTTATTAGTTATTTACAATTATATTTACATTCAAATGATTAATTTCACATTACATTCAATTTAGCTAGCCTTATTTAATGTAAGCAAATGCAAGAAAAAAGTTGCAATACTTATACAGGGTGCTCCGCGACTCGACCGACAAACTTATACCGCATATATTCCGGAAGTCATTACGATCAAAAAATGTTTTATGACGTATAGATGAATTCCTCTTTATTTCGAAATGATTTAAAAAAAAAATGACGAAAGAAAATTTATTCATCAGTGGATAGCTAATTAACACAAAATTACAGCAACTGTTTAAAATGAGAACCGCCATTTTCTAAACATACAGCTATCCTTCGAGTCAGAGGATGTTACCAGTTAATTACTGCCAATTCATTCTTTAGAGAATTAGTAGCTTTAACTATACGGTCAGTCAACTATTTCCGTGTATCTGGTTTACCATTACTATACACACGAGTTTTGAGGCAACCCCACAGAAAAAATCTAAAGGCGACTAGTCAGGTGACCGAGCTGGCCAATGTACAGGATCACGTCGTCCTTCCTCCCTTTCCGGAAAATTTTCATTAAGAAACACCGTCACTTGTCTCCCAAAATGTGGTGGTGCCCCATCTTGCTGGAACCACGTGCCACGACGACGTGGGAAAAATCTTGTCTCTCTCAAGCAACGAAAAACGTTTGAAAATGTTGTGTGGTAAGGAACAATGCGATCTGGGTATCGCCAGAGGTACTCCACATCTACAGCACGTCCACTTCCATTGAAAAAACCGTACACGAGAACCATATCGGCATATACTGCATTAGTAAAATGCGGCATAATGGCTTAAATTAATAAGATAGCATAAAAATCATTCATTTGTCAAACATACGTTCATTCGTCAAGGCTAACTCAATTATCATTTTTTTTTATTCCTTCGATATCACCGAAACAAAGAGGAATTCACCTATTGGTCATATAACATTTGTTGCTCGTAATGCCCTCCGGAATGTATGGTATAAGTTTGTCGGTCGAGTCGCGCAACACCGGAATATTGGGACAATTTTAAACTATCTCGCGTTTGCACCAATCACAAGCCACGAAATGTAATACGAGTCATTTTACTTTTTCTACAATAACCGTCCAATTTAGTAGATGATAAGAATGTCAAAAATTTATAATACATTTTGTACCTAATTTTTATTATTTCTGAGGACTATTGCAGAAAAAATATTGTTGCAACACGAGTTTCTAAAACTTTATGCAAATTTGAAATGAACGAGCGCTCGTTACTGAAATTTGCATTCGTTTCAGAATCTCTAATTTCCCGCACAGGTTATAACAATAATTATTCTAGCAATAATAATTTTAAAGAACTAATCGAATTTAGCTAAAAAAAGATATAATGTAAAACAGGCTTTAGATGCCATTGAATTTCTTTAATTTCTATATAGGTAAGTACTCGATTTTAAGAAAAATGTCATCATTATCAGTACTGTAATTTTGTTCTCGAAATCCTTGTACAGAATTTATGGTTATTAAACTGTTTTCAGGGAGTAATTTGAAGTTTTAGCATTAAAAGAACAGGAACACTTTATAGTGGGCTCTGAACCATTCGGACTCAACGGTATTTAATAAATCCCCGAAGTCTTTTGTGGAGCAAGGGACTGCAAATCCGGTTACTTCTAGATAAGATTTACTTGTATTTATGTTCAGCCTACAGCTTTTGTAGAGGACTAGCAGTTTATTGACAACTCAAGCGGTGTAGGACTCGGTAAAAATTGAACTACTTTTGACCAAAAGTTAAGCTTTATTTACAACCAAATTTGAATCCAGTCTAATCTCAGGCTTGCTTAGAATTCTAAGTTTGGCAGGATTTTTCCACCGTATCGTCATTTACAACAAAAATTTGTAGTCAGCTCACTCGGATCACGAAATGCAATTCGAGTCGATGTTCGCAAATTGCAAGGTTTCATTTCAAGTCGAGATTGTATTTAAATAAATAAATAAGAGGGTCACGCCAGAATTATTGAGAATAAGACACATGGTTTATATTTTTCAGAATTTTATTTTAAATATGTTGAAAGTGTAATAAGACGACAGATAAATAACTTTTTATAAACTCTTCTAAATTATAGTTTCGGTAATCATATTTTAACTCTGTTTATGTGTTTAAGTTATAAATGTCAAAATTCAGTTTAGAAATTCTTTTCGTATTATGATAGTCACGACATTTATTTGTTGATCTTAGTCTAGAAATTATTTGTATACGTGCGTGACTTTGAATGCCCTATGCACCCCGTAACCCTAAGATAATCCTGTCCTGAAGATAGCATTTTGTTTTAAGATAGTCGAGATTAATTCGTCGAGTCGTGAAGACGTGTTTTGTTTTGACGAGACATGTAGTGTCTTTTAGTTTTGGGGCGACGCCCTCCCGCTATGTTACGGAATGTAACAGTTTAGTATCTGCTTAGTTGTGTTAGTTATGTTTAGTTTAATCCATAGTTAATAATAAGTTATAATAATCATGTAAATAAAGTTTAGTTATTAAAAACCAAGTATATGTCCGTAAATTCTGTGTTCGTAACGTAAGTGTGTTCATCAGTGTAAAGTGTAAGTGTGTGCGTGTTCTTTCTTATCACCAGTAAGAGTCAGTGTATCATCGTGGGAGTAAGAAGAATTAGTAGACAGTAATCATCAGTATCAGTAGTAAACAATAAGAAGCAGAAGTAGCAGTCATCTTCGTAGGAGACCTCCCTTTTCAAGAATAATTTACTTTATCATTCTTTCCTCCCTCTTCTGAAAAGCCTCAGCCAATCTTCTTTTGCAATGCTTTTAAAATAATCACGAATTGCACCACGGTAGCATCAATCTCTTCTTCAGACGAGAACCTTACGCAAAACATCCAAAGTGTGCGACTTTGGCAAATCAGGTGAATATGGCGGATGTTCTATTACTTCTTCACCAGAAACTGAATAAAATTCTCTATGATTAATTTCATATTTTCGCGCATAACTTTAAAAAATTGGTTAACTAATAGCGTTTTCCGTTTACATATTTAGAGCGCACATTTTTGCAATGAGTGCATAAATCGTTTTCCATTTACATTATCAGTGCGCACTAAATGAGTTTACGTGTTCCATTTATACTTTTCGAGTGAACTGAACCTTACTCAGTGCGCACTTTCTTGCACTTATTACGATCGTCAGTTTTTGCCACGGCAATCTATCAAATTCATATATGTTGAGTTGTAAAAATTGTCTACGTAAGTACAATGGATGTAAGTTTGTTAATAATAGAAGAATTATTGGAAACAAATCTTGTGTACTGATATCCATAACCAAATAACTTCTGTATTGAAAGTGACAGCTAATAAACTTGCACTGGACTTTTGCATCACGTTTCATTTAAAATGTACTACGTACGTGTTATAACAACAACTAGTGCCGGGCATGACGTCATTGCCTACACTGAGTGCAAAAATAATATGTAAATGGAAAACGCTATAAGTTGTAACTGACTTAACTTTCGTAACGTAATTTCAAATGACTTTAAAATTTTATTTTCACGGCTTACCTGATTTTCTTATTACCAATAATGGGCTACTTGCGTACCATTGTTTTATTTAATATTTTTGAAGAGACGATAATAACTTACCCGTATTTTTTCTTTTGGTAAAATTTTCATTAATTGGCCACAAAAAAATTAATGAAATATGATTATTTAAATTATCGCCATGTATGACGTAGAATTACGCCAAACTAATGAATGGCCGTAGAGCCATAGCGTCGGTACGCCCCATAGCAACGGCATGTGTGGGTAATCTAAACATGACAGACCATCTAGTTGACGTTTCGAGGTTAGTATTTCAGATTGACAAAATCCTGCTTAACAAATCGAAATACGTAATAAAAGTAACAGAAACCACGCAAATTGCAAATAATTAACATGAGACAGAGAGAGAAAAATAGACTAATGTCAAATTCAAATTAAATCTCGCGCTCGCACGCCATCTACAGGTTACATTTTTAAATATGCTTCCCTTTCTCCGGTTCAAAATAATTACGTCACAGAAAATGTTATTTCTTAATTTACTAAAAAACATATTTATTTTAAATAAAATTTATAATTTTACGTGTGTTTGCAACATAACATTAAGTGTATAGCGAGGGATATCGGATTTTCAATACCACGCAATAGCCCATTCTATATCATCATGGCGTATTACCCATTTTTGGTTGTATTAATTTGCTTCTATTTACAAGCTGTCGTGCTGAGAGGACTTTAAAAGATATACTTTTGGGCTATTTTAAATTGGAAGTTTCAAGTTTAATTTTAGTTTGCCATCGAACTTGAATATTATACAGATGATAAATGTCAGAATCGTAGTAGCAGTAGCTCCGGAAAACACGCGGACTAGACATCTGTAACGCCCGGGTGTACACGCTGGCGGCGTCGAAAACGTCAAGTCGGTAAACTCACAATGAGTTACTGTAAGCGACTAGAACCGCGCAACTGGGGCCCGATTCTTGAAATCATATAATTGTTTTTTAACTGTCACTGTCAACCTGTCAACCAAAGCTGTCAGCCGTTGCTGTCAATGACGCTGTCATAAGCCATAAGTGTTGTAATTTGAATATTCAAAATTTATTATATATATACAGGGTGGGGCAGAAAAACCTATCCGATTTCAAATCCCTTTTTCCCAGAAGAGGGAGCAGGTAGAGTAGTGGGGTAAAAACCGTTAGAAAGCCGGTTTTATGCCATTTGTCAGTAGTCAACATGCCTTGGTCTGGTGAACATCGTGCTTTTGTTATTGAGCGGTTTATCGAATGCGGCGGTTCGATAATTGCTACACAACGTGCTTTTCGAATTCATTTCGGACTCGGGCGTCATGATCCTGTTCCACATCACGCTACGATTAAAGTGTGGGTGTCAAATTTTAGACAGACGAGTTCAGCATTGAAAAAGAAGTCGCCTGGACGTCCCAGGACAGCAACAGGACCTGAAAACGTGGCCAATGTGAGAGCCGCGATTGAACGTTCCCCGCGTCGTTCGGCGCGAAAACATTCGCTCGCTTTGGCGATTTCCAACCGCAGTATTCGGCGCATTTTGCACCGGGACCTCAAAATGCATCCCTACAAAATGGTTGTTGCACAGGAATTAAGTGAAAGGGATTTTGAAACCCGTACGAACCTGTGTCGCGATCTCCGAGAACTCCCAAACGACGATGTTGTGCTCTTCACGGACGAAGCCCATTTTCACCTTTGTGGTGCCGTTAACAGGCAGAATTTTCGATATTGGAGTGACGAAAATCCTCGAGAAATCCATCAGGAACCCCTCCATAGCCCAAAAGTGACTGTGTGGTGTGCTCTTTCCCGCCTAGGCGTCTGGGGGCCTTACTTTTTTGAAGAAAATGGGCAAACCGTAACGGTCAACAGCGAGCGCTATTGTTTCATGCTGGAAAATTTTCTTAGACCCAAAATGGAAGAAAATGGCGTGGAAAATGTGTGGTTTCAACAGGATGGTGCAACCGCCCACACATCGCGACGATCAATGGACATTCTCAGGGAACTGTTTCCCGGTCGCCTCATTTCCCTGAGAGGTGATCTTGGCTGGCCGCCGCGCTCACCGGATCTCACTCCATGTGACTTCTTCCTTTGGGGTTACCTCAAATCGAAGGTTTACCAGCATCGACCAAGGACCCTTCTTGCTTTACGAAGGGAAATTGCTCGGGCAATTGAAGAAATTCCTGTGGAAATGACGGTGAAAGTCATGGAAAGCTACCGCGAGCGCCTAAATCAGTGTATCCGCTCCCAAGGACGACATTTGAGTGATGTGCTTTTCAAAACTTAAATTTAAAAATGGCATAAAATTTGCGATATGTTAATAAAAATTTTTTTTGACAAGTTGAGTGGTTTTAATTTCATAACGTTTTGAAATCGGATAGGTTTTTCTGCCCCACCCTGTATATATATATATATATATATATATATATATATATATATATATATATATATATATATATATACATAATATATTTGATATAGTAGGTACTATTTTTCTTAGTTTCCAGTATGTACGTACATAATATGGCAATACTAATATGCAAGTGTTATGTAATAATAATACTCTAATTTTGCTAACCATTTCAGATTTGGAATGCAAAGCTCGTTAAGAGGCAGCTAAAATTCCTTTCTAACAATCCATTGCATCGTTCTATGAATGCACGAGCACACATCTGTAGAATATTATAACGATACTCAAGTATATGGAGATACTAGATTTATAATTGGCGTCATTATAAGATCATAAAACATACCCGGAATTATACAAAAACATAATTTGATTTATATCATACACCAAACACAAGTAACAGTGACAGACACAGTTTCGTGTGCGAATGATACTTTCAAGTTATTCACACACATGCGATGTAATTGCGCACGGAATATTCGCCTACGACCACACGATTTCGTTTCAAGAATACCAATATGCAGTTCGCACGCGCATCTCTCCCACTTACGTGTGCGAAAAATTTCAAGAATCGGACCCCTGGTGATTTTAGTCCACGGAGATGAGTACGGCCGGTGTCAGTCGTAGTGTCTCTGGCTATTTTCATTTATGCCTTCCGAAGACGCTTGTGGCCTACGCTTAGCAAGCGGTGCGACGTCGGGCATATGAAACTCGCAACGAGACACTAATACTGACTTGTAACAAAACAACAGAAATTCGTACGGAGAGCTCAAGGTACGGATTTTTAAAGAAACGGAAATTTTGCTCACCTGCCGGTCGGTTTCGGGGTCTTGACGGTTTACTCACAGTCAAGTGTCGATGGAATACTCACAATCGACTCAGAACAGTAAAGAGGATTACTCGCAATCAACTGTCTTATGCAGCCACAGACCCTCGCTTTTATACAGATTTTGCTAATTGAACCGGCTTAAATTTATTTCTAACAGAAACATATGTATAAAGTATCATCCGAGATGAAAAAAAATGGAACTCGAACTTCACGGCTTTGAATATATTTACTATAAAACTTGTGACAGATTCGCATTGTCACGCATCACACGGGAATCATCGAAATGTTTGCGATTGACACATATTTGAAAACTACATAAATTCCACTTCTATTTAAAATTAAAAGGAATACACGTACATATTCACATAATACGGTACCTATCGTTAATACTTGAAGTTCAGAAAAGTCCTAAATTCTATGGCTCCTGTATAAACTTACTTATATAATTATAGCGCTATTATGAAACGCGTTATTACATTAAATTATTGCGAGGTTAAACTTCACTTTTAACAAAGGCGCTCTATAAAAGTAGGTTTGTATATTACGGGCTTATGGTAATAATAGTTATTTACGATATAATTATAAGTGGGGTGTAGACATTATTAACGTATGTGTTGTGTATTGCTCCATGAGCCCGCAGGGCAGGCCTTTATCCCTGTCAATCGTATAGGGATTAATTTTAGAAAAAAATATACGTCAAATAAAAGTTGTGTACAATTAATTTTTCTATGACTGTTGTTTGAAATTTATTCTCTAAAATAATTCATTATCGATTTACTGAGTTAAACACTGCTAGTCAACTTCTCGGTAATCACCGTAATTTCTTCAAGCTACTACTCAATTTCTTTTATTTGTACTCATAGGCGCCGACTTTTGGATTTTCGTGTGGGGGCTAAAAAGAGGCAACGGAAAATTTACCAAATATTTCTTAAAATTGGTACATAAATAAATAAAATTGTACAAAAGATGCGAATTTATCTATGACTTAAAATATCTACCAATTTTTCTTTTTTTTTTACCGCGAAACTCAACATACGACAGATAGAATATATATATATATATATATATATATATATATATATATATATATATATATATATATATATATAAATTTTCACAGGAGCCTACAAAATCTACCGTAATTTTCACTAAAATCTAATATATTTTATTCTTAATTTCCGACGATAATGCATTGTAAATCTGGAAACACTGGTGACAGTACTATTTGCTAGTCCGCACGAGATACTAACTCAGTACTTTAGTTAATACAATATGACAAGATATATTGACTACGTTCATCTTACGCTTGAATTTAGTAAATCCTTTTTCAATCTTCGACATAAACGATCGAGATTAATATTTGAAGCCGCTTGAAAATATCAAATCAAGCCTATAAAATAACAGGCTTGGACTTACGAAGCGGCTTGACTTCTGTCTAAATAAACAGTGAAGCTTCAAATAATGTAACTATGCATGTACACATCCGCAAAATGTTGCAGTGTTACTAAATTCATATCATTTGTTGGTTGTTTGCATTTTACCTCATTTTATAAAAGTCGCGACATAAAACTTAATAAAGTTGTCGAAAAGCGAAATATTTGGAGTAATGAAGAAATAAATGTTTTTGAAGAAAAGACAAATAACAACATGACAATTTTTAGATTTTAGGGATATATATTCTGGATGAAATTAGATCATATACCTCTTCCTGTCTGTCTGCATAATCGAGTATTTGAGAGAGATTGAAAATAACTCAATCCTATTTTCAATCCGCTGAGATAAAGCAATGGGATTTTTTAAAGTCATAATATACGTGAAGCCGCTTGAATTATCAAGATAAACGTAGTCATTGTTACTTTGTATAAGTAATTGATGTATTAAAAATAATTCAAAATGAATGTACTTTTTATTGATATTAAAAATAATTTGTGTTTGGGGGCAGAACCCCTTCAAATTTTGCCGTGTCCGGGCAGAGCCCCCTCAGATTTTTTCGTGTGGGGGCCCGAGCCCCGAAGCCCCCACGTAGTCGGCGCCTATGTTTGTACTCGTATTGGTGAAAATTATGTGCGTGACATGTTTTTGACGAAAAGTCGTACTATTAAAAGATTAAAACTATTACAATTTTCATGTCAATAGTGTAGTAGCTATACCCTGTTTGTAAACTAGGAGGAGTACTTTAAATTTTAACCGCCAAAACTGACGCTTCTGATTGGCTAGTGCTTCGACAGGTTTACACTGCACAAAGATTTTACATTTGGTGTATTAGTTGTCATTCGTTTGGAGGTTATCGTTTTCTGTTTTGGTTTTTCGCATTTCTGTGGCTTTAAAATAAATCAGTTCTTTTAAGAACTAATAATATTGATTGTATCGATATTATTTGCGTTTCTTTTATTTAGTTTTTTATATTCGAGTTTTGTTTTTACTCGTGTTTTTTCATTTCGGTTTTCTTATATTTGAGTTTTCTTTTACTCGTGACTTTTCAGTTAGTTTTTTATATTCGAGTGTTGTTTTACTCGTGTTTTTTCATTTAGTGTTTTATATTCGAGTTTTGTTTTTACTCGTGTTTTTTTTCCATTTATTTTTTTTCATATTCGAGTTTTGCTTTATATTTGAATTTTATTTGAACTTATTAATTTTGAATCATGGATGAAAAGCCTGGTACAAGTACGGAATTTTCACCTATAAAGAAAAGAAAACGTATTGATTTGGGGCATTTATCTGTCGCCGAAAAGCAGAGCATATTAAATATGTTCAAAAGTTTGAAAAAGTCCTCCGGCTATAGTAGGCGAAATTTCTCGTACGTTAGGTAAGAAAATCAAATAAAATTATATATTTTAGTGCCATAATAATGATGAATTTCTTTCTGTAGGAGTAGCAAAATCTACTGTTTATCGGGTAGTTAAAGAATATAAGCAGAAAGGATTTATTACATCTTCTAACCATTATGGATGAAGGCCTCAACTAGTTGCAACATTTAACGAATATGTAAAGAACTCCGTACGCCGGATAATGCACGAATTCTTCCTTTGGTATTGTATTCTAATGTATAAATTTGTAAATAAATTATATATATATATATATATATATATATATATATATATATATATATATATATATATATATGTTATATGCATTTTATCGCTATGTTCAATTCAAAAATATAGATATAAATCAAGTAAGAGTGTTTATTTAGATTACAAATTATTTTTATTCACATAATCAAATATACGGCGTGAAAAATAAGAGCTTATAATGTCAGTTTTATTTTAAAAGAAGTTCCATGCGAAGTATACAAAAAATCTAGTAACTTTTTCTGGTAACTTTCTATAGTGTAAATCAGACTTTCGTATTTACTCCTCCTAGTTTAAAAATAGAGTATACCAAATTTTGATATGTGCAATGTGATCAGTAATCTTTACAAATAAAAGTAAAGGTTAAAAAAATTCATCAGAGACGCGAGGCTGGATTTGAACTCACTATCTGCCGAGTTTTAAACGTCAAACAACGACCTTTATCTCGTTACAAGTTTGTAAAACAATGATGGACAAAGAGCGTGTTTGTATTCTCCGTAAAATTTCGTTATGAGTAATTTGGTAAAACTTTTCATAATTACCTTCCGTAAAAATCCGTATAATAAATAGGCGCAAAAGAAGTTTAACCACTTCTAACCCAGCAGGTCATTTGTCTGTATATCTGTCTGCCTGTCGCTTTTTTCTCCTTCCCCAAATTTGTACATTTCACTATTCATTTGACTGACGTGAAGAGATATTACAAGATTGTACCATGATAATGAATATTTTCGGCAGAAAATGTCTTACACTACGAAATCCATGCATCAAAATAATTTTAGCACGCTGAGAAAATCAACCAGGCACAAACGATATACATTAAACTGTTGTCCAACCTATAAACTTTCAACTTCAATTAAATTAAAGTTAATTTTCTTCATTGGTCGACACCCCACAAGAAATATATCACGATATTGAAGGAAACTTTGTGTTGTGTCATTAATAAATTTTCTACGACACTCTTAGCTAGAAAGTTTAAATTTACGTAGATTCTTATACAAAACTTGAGAACGTTTTCTATGATAAACAAAAAGTATGAATTCAGGGTTGGATATAATGTCTTTTCCAGAAAAGTATGAATGAAATAAAATTTAGAAAAATAAATAAATAATATACAGTAATTTTTTTAAAGAAGTCCGATCAAGGTCATCTGTATTATGAACGAATTAACAAATTGACATACATTTATCTCTCTCACTGCAATGACTAGAAGCGTGCACGATAAGGATGGATATAACACGCTTGTCTTTTAAAAATTCATATTGTTTGCCGTGTGGGTGGCCGAATACTTTTGCTCTCAAGTGTATATGTGAAAAATAAAAAAGGGAGACAGTGTCAGTGACTCTGACAATATAACGCTATACACGCACGGTGTATAGCGTTATATTGTCAGAGTCACTGACACTGTCTCCCTTTTTTATTTTTCACATATACACTTGAGAGCAAAAGTATTCGGCCACCCATTACTTTTCAATGGAGCAATGGAGCAATGGAGCAATGGAACTCTGTGCTCTTTTCAGACGAGACCAAGATTTGTTTATATGGTAGCGATAGAAGAGCTAGAGTCTACCGTCGTCCAGGAGAACGATTTTCACAGTGCTGCATAGTGGAGCAAGTCGCTTTTGGAGGAGGTTCATGTATGTTTTGGTGGGACATTTCTCTTCATGCAAAAACCGAACTGGCCTATATCCCCACAGGTAACCTAGGCGGTTTAACTGCTCTGCGCTATATTTCTGAAATCTTAGAGGAGCATGTTGTCCCATATGCTGGCTTCATTGGCGATAATTTCGTACTTATGCAAGATAATGCAAGGCCTCATGCAGCTGAGATTGTTCAAAATTACCTGTACGAGTCATGAAGTGGCCAGCCAAAAGTCCGGACATGAATCCGATTGAGCACATGTGGGATGAACTCATAAGAAAAGATTTCGGTCACATATTCCAGCTCCAACAACGCTTCAGGAACTGACAAGGGCTGCTCAAGAAGAGTGGGATAATATTCCACAGGATGTTGTTGAAGGGCTGATCAGATCCATGCCAAACCGTATGCAGTCTGTTATACGAGCAAGAGGGGGTCATACAAAATATTGAAAAAACCTCATTTGTTCAAACTTGTTTTTGTTTCTGTTATCAATAAACAAATTTAAATTTTGTTAACACGATAAACAAAAGCTAACCAGAGTTTAATTTGGTATCATTTGAGAGAACACTAATCGGGCTTCGAAATGATACCAATGTGCTATTTCGCAAATGTAAGGAAGCATGCTATTTATTCTTTTAAAATTAAGGTTTTTAGGTGGCCGAATACTTTTGCTCTCAAGTGTACATAGTTACGGTTTTACATTTGCTAATAAACTTACCAGTTGACTTAGTTTTGAATTTTGAATGCTTTTACTGTAACATATTTTAATAAATAACGAAGACGGATTTGTGAAAAATTCATGGATATCACTGGGATTTGAATCCAGAGCCCTCCAATCTTTAGTTTTTATATTAATAAAATAACAGTAGTATCTTATGTACCATCATAAAAACTATTGAATTTGACAGAATGGGCGGAGCTAAAATTTTAAATCATACAATTCGTAGATGAACTTTGTCGGACTTAAATAAAATATAATGTACTCAATCTCAACTATTATTAATGACTCGATTGTTAAATAATTACATATATCAACTGCCAAATACAAATTTCATTTTATTTAAAAAAAAAAGTTTATGGAGTAGTTGCAGAATGAAAAATTAATATACGAGGTGTTAGCTACAATGAAATAGGACAAATTTAATTTATTAATATTGAAAATAACAATATACGAAAACAAAAAAGAAATCTTTTAATGATAACTGATATAATAAATAAAATTATAGAAATCGGATACAATTTTTTTTCCATTAGTAACAAAATTAATTATATAATTTTATATATTATTTTTTCTGTTTTGGAAGACGCTTCATTCTTAATCGTTTTTTGGTGACATTTTGTTATTTGGGATTGGTATGACCGCACTAAATACACAAAATATCTTGGCAACGGACAGAATTAAAACAATTAATTGTTACCAACCTAACTTTTCAGTTAAAAATTTTCCTTATTGGAAAATGCCAATTATTTTTATAAGAATAATATAAATTAAGGCCGAAACCGAGTAAATAGTATAAAACAGTCGTTACAGAAGGCTATTCAAGCATACGTTCATGTGCACTCGCTGCTACGCGCTCGTGTTCGAAATTTAAACTTATGCTGGAATAGATTGTCTTTTGTAACTTATGTTTTAAAATACTATTATAATTACTAGATACGTCATAGTAGTCAATTTGTGGGAGAAATAATATGAAAATAAGAATACCTTAATTCATATAAGTTCTTTAATTTTAATATTTAAAGATATTATTATGTTAATAAAATGTCCTACAACCGTTGTTAAAAGTAAGGTTTCTAACGGTCACTTAGCGATTTAAAAATGTATTTATGAGGGTGTGTGTTAAAAGTAATTACATGTATAGGGGAATTAAAAATGGGATCAATACTAGTTCTTATTAATATTAATTTTTCTTTGACTAATGCTATGATTTTGTTCGTTCTACTCGTAAATCTAATGTTGCTCTACTACCAGCTTCTTCAGAGTCAACTATTACTCAAAGTTAATATCATTACTTAGATTTATATTATTAATTTGCATATTTTGATGTTTGACATTTAAAAGTTTATCTAATTCCCAGACCGTATATTAGTGTTGTTGAGCTGAAATGCTCGTCATAGAAGAAATAATATTTGGAACACATTTTAAGAGTGTTTTTATTTAGTAAAAGTTAGTTTTAACATTTGTTTAAAAAATAACGATCGGAAAAGAAATATTATTTTTAAGTGAAACGTTTAATTTATAATTTTATACGAGTAATCACACACTGGCAAGAGGAATACAAAAAGTCATATATTTGCGAAATATTGCAAAAATTAATGAATTATGTAGAAATTATTATTTATTATAAATTAAAAACGTAGACATGGGCTTTAGGATCCAGGAGAAATTTATTTAAACGAAGTAAGAAATATAAAAAATTCATGGACCTCGCTGGGATTCGAACCCAGAGCCTTCCCATTGCTAGTTGGGCGCTCTACCAATTGAGCGTCTGACTAGCGATTGGAAGGCTCTGGGTTCGAATCGCAGCGAGATCCATCAATTTTTCGTATTTCTTTCTTCATTTAAATAAATTTCTCCTGGATTCTAAAGCCCATTTCTACGATTTAAACAATTAGGTTGGATCCCAAATAATAATTATTCTATAAATTAAAAATAATAATAAATGTCCATTAAAAAATACTTCAAGTGCTTAAAATTGAAGCAACAACAAACTCAGAACAAGACCTACCGTGCAATATGTAACAAATTGATATTTAAATGATTATCAAACTTTATTAGGTGGCTATATTTAAGTGATATATCGTCATTTGTTATATGTTGTACATATAGAATTAACACAAACATGCAAGCCAGAAGGTTAAAACTTTCTTATATATAGCCTTTATTATTTTCCACTAATTTTGCCGTTGTGTGTACATTCGTGTGTTAACTGAAATCATTGATCTCAGTCGTTATTTCGGTAGTGCGTGGAAGATATAAGCGTTATATAAAAAATGTCAAACTGGACAGTAAATGAAATAGGTTGACAATCCATAGCTTATAGTGTCTCCGGAATTTTTCGATCACAAGGGTACTTTATTTAATACTCCTTGTCGGATGTAGGACTTGTACCCGTCTCACAAAATGTGCTGACTGTTTCGAACAGAGTTCCTAGCATTTCCTCTTTCTGTAATACATCCATCATCTTTCATTTGATTTCCCAGAGAGGTAATAAAACGCTTGGAACTAAGTAATACTAGCAGTAGGTAGTGACGAGGTCTTCACCTTAAACTTCGTTTCATTTAATTACATTCAATCAGAAGCAGAAGTTAAAGCTCCAAGCTCGAGCTGTGAAGCTTTTGGGGACCTTTGACCCGCCCAGAACTTTCCTCTAATATCCGGTCGATCTGTCATCCCAAAAATAATTAAAAAACTAACCTCGAAGCACTGATTAAATTCATTAAAATTTTTGGAGACACACCTGGTTTGTTAATAATGTACAAAGTTTTCTAATATCCTCAACACGCAAGAAAAACTCAAATTATATTTCAGCTCGAGCAAATTTCAGGAGACAGATATAACGGTATTAAATGAAATGTACAACTTACACGAAGTTTGTTTACCTTTGCCATTTACAGAATGTCAAAAGAAAGAAATATTTCATTACCTCTTGTTTATTTTTACTGTGTGTGTTAATCGACTACTAATGCCGTAGAAAAATAATTTTGAACATAATGTAAGGATTCTGTCATAATGGATTATTACGTTGCCCGCCCACTCATGTTGATGGATAAAAATGTACTCATTTACATGAAATAATGTTTCTTTATATTGTAGAATATAACATAATTATAATGAAATTAATGTCAATTTCTAAGTCCCATATCCTTTAAGCAACATTAAGCAAACCACGTTTAACAAATATATACCTGATCTCATTTCCTAACAAGAGTACGAATCGTTTAAAGATTATTTCAGAGATATATACTCGAATTTTGGTCTCTAATTTGAAAATGGTTGTAGATGAAGTTATGAAACTTTGTATATTTGCTACATCGTACAACAATATTATTTTATAAATATTTCGCAACATTCTTCAGTTGGTTACTAAGGAGTGCTGATGGGGGTGGGTGTAGAAACAATTGAAACTTTTTAATCTTAGAATTTTTTTTTTAATTCATGTGACTCACAAGAGAAAAATACTCTTATTTGCCTTTGAGAAACTGTTCCGTTTTCAAAATAAAAAAATTAATCAAATTATTTGGTCATAATATCAAAATATATTCTATACGATATTCTTTTACTTTCCGTCAACTTTAGGAGAAGGAACGTATTGTCTTTGGTTAAAAAAATTGGTGGTGAGTTTATAATCAATAAACACGTTTTAGGGTCTCTAGAATACGGTGTGTGAGTGTGAGTGTGTGTGTGTGTGTGTGTGTGTGTTGTATGTGTTGTGTTGTCTCTCTCTGTGTGTGTGTGTGTGTGTGTGTGTGTGTGTGTGTGTGTGTGTGTGTGTTGTGTTGTGTTGTGTTGTGTTGTGTTGTGTTGTGTTGTGTTGTGTTGTGTTGTGTTGTGTTGTGTTGTGTTGTGTTGTGTTGTGTTGTGTTGTGTTGTGTTGTGTTGTGTTGTGTTGTGTTGTGTTGTGTTGTGTTGTGTTGTGTTGTGTTGTGTTGTGTTGTGTGTTGTGTGTGTGTGTGTGTGTGTGTGTGTATGTGTGTGTATGCGTGTGTGTGTGTATGTGTGAGAAAAGTTTGCTCTGCGTGATTTGAAGATTTTAACAGTTTTTTCGAAAAACAATGATAAATAACATTTTTTCACATTTAATGTTATTATAAATATTAAATAATATTTTATTCTCTATATGATTTGACTGCATTTTATACTTTATATTAAATGGATATAGAGTACAAAATTATAAAGAAATTAAATTTCATTAATTAGCCAGCTTTGCTATAACTATGGAAACAGCTACCATAGGCGTTTTAGGGGGAAAATGAACTGATCTTACCTCGTAATGAACAGAACTGAACTACTCCTAAAAAGAACAGTATATTTTTATAAAATAAGAAGTAGAAGATAAAAACATATATGGCATTATATTTATAATATAATAATATGCTGAATTTGTTTGTGGTTATAATCTGTTGTATATGTGATTTGATTATGACATATTAAATTCTTTTACCTTTGAGTATTTAAATATGGATGTATTTCTTATGGTAATGAAACATGGTATAACGTTTCGAACTGATTAATTTCTTCTATTCATGTCATTTTAATATCAAATACTTATAAAAAGACAAAATACATAGCAGTCAGTGAGAGTCAGTTATATTGACGTGATTTGACATTCGGGATCAGCTCAGGATCTATATGATCCTGTTTCAAAGGTGGTGCTTCGCGGGGGCGGGGACGAAGAAAATGGGTAGTACAAGATCATTTATCCCATTTTAAATAGAACGATTTAGGGTAGATGTGTGCTACTCGGAGTTGATCTTTTTGATAAAAAGAAAGCGGCTTATATTAAGAAAATTCTGATTGAAAGCTGTCAGTGTCAAGTGCAATTCACATAGTATGTTTGTGTTATAATTTTACTGGAAATATTCTGTATGGAATTTGTATAAAACACATACAATTACCGGCAGGTAATGTACAAGAAATAGAATCTTTTGCAAGGAACTTTCTGTACGAAATTTGTACAAAATACATGGAACTGACGGAAAGTAATGTGGTGGCCACATCAGATTTTTTAAATTATACTTAATAATAGTTATTTGTATCACTAGTCTATTTTGCGATTGTGCGTATATTTTAACTGGCCTCACCTACGGCTTGGCCTTTAAATACAAACACTTGCAAAGCAGTCTTCTGGACGTATAAAACAAAGACTGTTTGTGCCGACTGCTCCGTAACTTTATTAAATGTATTTAATTTATTGTCCAAAAATGAAATACCTACTAGGGATTTTTATGTTGTAACATCAGAAGAATTGAAAAATTTCAAATGACATGGATTTAAAAACAATCTGTAAAATCAGCAAATATTTTTTTTATCGGTTTTGCATTTAAAAATCAAAAAATTACTTACAGGGTAGAAAATATTTCCAGAATGTTCAGTAAAATAATCTTTATTTTTGGCCTCGACCGGGTACGATACTTTGCCTTCATTAGGATCGGTCGAGGCCGAAAATAAAGATTATTTGACTGAATAGCCAGGAATTATTTTCTACCCACATTAATAATCCAGTCAAGAATGACCCGCATTTATAATTACTAACATGTAGCTTAAAATTTATTCATTTAAGTTACATTTAACAATTTAGTATTAAAAGTTGTAAAATATTGCTAATTCTTGTGTTGAAAATACTCCAAAGTTGATATATCACCAGAACAATACCAACTTATAATCATAAAAGTCCCTATGTTTTTGCTGGCCTAGACCAGTAAAAAAGTGTTTCTAGACTATTTAGAAATATGTAAAACAAGCTATACCGGACAGAGGCAGGAAAAAATATTAAATTATATAAAAACTAAACACAAATCATGTAAACAAACTGCAGAAATGTAATGTTATGAGAAAATCTCTATATCAAGATTTATCAATAAAATCATCATTTTGAGTTTTATAAAATATAAATAAAATATAACATTTTTGTACTTTATTCCATTATTTAACTATAGTTTATAATAATAAAATTTATTGTCAAAAAGACTTTAATTGCTAATATGACCGAAAAATTGGTTAACTTCATTATTCCGAAAACGGTAGATTTTATTAAATGTTCTACATTTTAATTGACGTTCTAAATTGTCGTTAATTTCATCGGTTTCGTTCAATATTTCACATTGACCATAAAATTTTATATAAAATTGACCGTGTTATAGAGGATTAAGTAGATAAAAATCTATGTCCAGCACAATAATTCCCGCCAATATCCCACTTTTATTATAAATAAAGTGGGTTATAAAGTCTCCGTTTTCAATTTTCACACATGTTTTTGTTTCATCTTTTCAAAAAATGTAATGAATGTTGTAGCTCTGAAGAGGTGCCGAAACAGTTAAGAGGCCGAATATATAGTTATTTTGATTGACATCCAGAAACTTTTTTCTTACCAGTTTATATTTACATTAGGCTAAACTGATTTTTTACGGTATTTATATTTTTATGTATGAGTATCTATTTAACGTACAAAAACTTTTCCCAGGTCAATAATTTTACAAAGGAACTAAAAACTTCTCGACTTTTTCTGCGAGTGATGCATGTGAAATTCAAATCAATAACCAAAAATCGAGAAGTGTGTTATTTAAAATTCCAGTTGAATTCAAATTGAGTCAGACCTGAGTAATAATTTAATTCGTAGGTATTTTTACAGGAAATATATTTCTAATTCAATCACTGTTAGGAAGGATTTGGTTCCCGCAAATAATGTCTGAACGTTTCTTCTAAATTAATCAAACACGCGAACCCCTATCTATCAACTTGCGGACATCGGGATCGAAGGACTACAATCAGGGCTTTAGAAGTTGTTTAATAGATTTTTAGCTTAGTGGAAATGTACGAAGGCAGTGATTGGCAATTTGAATATGATGAGTGCATAATTCTAAATTAATTAAGTAAAATATCAGCTGCGTCTCACCCGGTGTGTAAAAAACTGAAAGACAAAAATCAAGCGAATTAAAATGTAGTCATTTTTACCTCCCGCTACTCTTGGTAAGGGAGGTATAGGGTTCGGACTAAAAATCGCATATCGAGATTTTGGTAAATGACCACGTTTTAAGGTCCCTAGAATCCAATTATTACATTTTCACGATGATGTCTGTGTGTATGTGTGTGTGGATCCTCCACTCTAACTTAAATAGTATCATTCAGTAAATTTTGAAACCTTGTATTTCGAACTTTTTCTATAATGAAAAGAGCCCATTAGATTTTGGTGAAAATCGGATAACCGGAAATAGCACTTTACTAGAAGCTCAAAATAGTTTTTCTTCGAAAAATACCTTTAAATGTTATTATAAAAAAGAAAGATTATTAAATTTACTATAGATTTGCATTAATACTTTTTCTATATATTTTATGGATAAATTTATAAAATTATCTATAATTTAAATCCCAGAGCCTACGCTCTAAACAAACAAAACGCAGTTATTTAAATGTATGTAACTGACAGATAAATGTCACTATCAAAGGACTAATCATTTCAAAGTAATATTAGTAACATTTAAAAAAAAGTACATAGAACAATAGAAAAGGAATTCAATACAATTTCCAGCGTAAGTAAATATGTAGGTATGTATTTAGATTAATAAAAATTAACGATACACAAAAATGTTTAACTAATCCTCATTTTTGGATTAGTGAATTTTATTCTATCCCGGTATTTAAAATTTAATCATTTTATTATAGCTCGGGTGGCTCAATGGTTAGAGCAACGCCTCATGTCATGAGTGCCGTCGGGGCTGTGGGTTCGAATCCCACTAAGGCATGTTTCTGTGTGAATGTGAACCCACTCTATAATTGGGATTTAATCCTGTTTAGGGGTTTAAAAAAAGGTAGTTGCTTGGATTAGATTAGACTATATTTTAAGAAATAAACTGTCAAAATTAGAATAAAATTCGCTAATCCAAAAATAAGGATTAACTTAATCTTTTTTGTGACTTGGGCTGTAATTTGCGGGAGGTATTGTGTTGGCCACACCAGATTTTTTGTAATTTCGAATTCGATTTCACTATATGAGCTATAGATTCTAGAGAATCTTTCAATTATTTTGGTAGTGTTCTTAGTGCTAGCTGTAAGATCTCATTTACCCTCATGAAGGTATATAAGTGTATTCCGAAACCGAAACGACGGTTTTGTAAGAATAATGCCCGGTTCATACAAGCTTGTTTAAATGTAACTCAGTGTTAAATTTAACAACCTGTTAAATTTTGACATGACAAATTTACAAATGAAGAGACAGCGGGAAAAGTATGAATGTCCATTTTCTTGGTCCTACTAATAGAATGAGGGTGGGGCTTTCAAATGGTATATTTAAAGAATACAAAAACGGTAACAGTCCTAAGACACATGAGCTAAAAGGATGAATGTCCAAGCATTTTTGCGTAGTAGATTCGAGTCATAGTCAGACTAAGATTGAATACAGTATTTTAGTTCAAAAATAAGGTTAAAAAAAATTAAAATTCGCATATTGAAAAAACATTTTGTCACATTCATATTCTTCTCCCCTGGCTCTTCAAATGTTATTAGAGTGTAGATATTAAATAATTTGTGGCTCTTCAAATGTTATTAGAGTGTAGAAATTAAATAGTTTGTATGTAAGTATACCTTAAATTAAATATTGAAACGTGAGAGGGTACCTACGACATTTGGTTCGCGAACCCTAAGCCAGTGCGTGCGAGCCGACGCCTATGATAGAAGTTCTAGCAACTAATAGTGAGGGAATGGGCGGAGACTCGGAAAGTGATCGATAATATAATTGGGGCGCGCGGCAGGCAGGCGATGAAGCGGACTCTTGTGTAAACAAGAGGGGAGCTAAGCGTAATTATCCGCGCATTGTTATATCGGTCGAGACATTGCTATAATGTTCCAGCATATATTAAAGCAACTATATAAGCGAGTTAGTCCGTGAGAAGAACAGTTACATAAATAGTAAGAAGTAAGGAGTTAGTGAGTTGATTAGCACAGCAGTATCGTGGTGAGCATATGTAGTTTAGTGTCGAGTGGAATACTTGGGAAGTTACTGGTATACTAGGATAGCTATGGAATTTTTGAGTATTGGGAAGCTAGGTATACGAGGACAGTAACGGCGAGTGGAAGTGGATACTCGGCAGTGGTGTTAAAGAGTTGTGGCATACAGATAGTCGGTGATACTGAAGCTGTGTTAGAACAGTTAGTTCGTCAGGATAGTTAGTTGCAACGAGTGAATTCTGTCCGGGCAGTTGAATATACAGACACTGTTGAGTCAGTTGAGTATATAGACGCTGTGGAGGTCGGTAGGTCGGACAGTTGAATGTGAAGTGACGTAAATAGTGAAAATAAATAATCACTCATATCGTCTAAATTAATAATCGTGTTAATTGTTTAAATAAATAAATAGTGTTATTGTTTAGTTACACATATTCTTATTTTTAAATTAGTATTTAATATATGTTTAATATTAATCATTATTATTATCTTTTAAATATTTAATTATCGTTTTAATAAACATCTATTTTAATTATAATAATTCTTTAATTTTTACACTTCACCCATATATATATATATATATATATATATTAATTTTTCACAATTTGACATGCGAGTATATACTTATTTAACATGTTAATTTTTTTAATTTGTTAAATTTTTATGAAATCGGTCATAAATTCCGTATGACTGAGGTTTTCATTAATTGTTAACACGTAATTAAAATCAGATGAGGAATCTGTTCACGGACATATCGCAGATCTGTGCAAAATGTCTTGGAACAACTGTGTCCTCTAACATAATACCAAACAAAAGTACTTAAGTACATTTATAATTAAGTCCCAAAATAAGTACTAACGCGGTTCTTGGTAGTAGTACGTAAGTACTTTAAAATACTGCATCTAAAATACTTGTACTTGGTACTTAAAAAACTTTCGTCGACAAAGAAACATTTTCAGTACTTGCACAAATAACTAATTACCTATATATTAGCGAACTCCAGTGTTTGATAATGTAATAAATGATTACGATTTAACAAATAACGAGTACTTAAGATTTTCTAGAACTACAAATCGGATGAAATTTCACAAAAAAAGTAATAGTGGAGGCCCTCATTATTTAACGATATGTGAAAAACAACAATGCATTTATAGAAAATAGAATATGTTTACTATTTATCTACTGTAATGTATGTTTTTGGTCCAAAATTATGCTTAAAAAGTCCCTGTTTATAATTGATTCCCAATCTGATAATTTTTGTTGATTGACATGTCAAGGATTTGTGAATTGTGTTTACCCGCATTTGGCTTAACAGCAAATACTTTGTTGTTTATTGATTTTTACAGTAATTGTTAAAATCAACTTTGAAATAAAAGTGTTATCAGCTAATGGAATGTTTTTAATTTCAACTGGAATAATTGAAACTTATTAGGATGATTATTTTTCATTGAAAATGTTCAGTAAACTTACCAGTCAGAACGGCTTGGGAAAACAGCGACAAAAAAGGGGCAGACACCTGAAACAAAGAAATAAAAAGTTAATTCAGCAGCAGAAAAAATAACGCCAAGAGAAAAAATGTTAATAAATACGAATCACAGTATAAGAGAAAAATGGTGGATGCGCACATTCATATATTAATAAAAATAAAATAAATAAGTAAAGTAAATGATTACGGTTTATTATATATTATAAATATACCAATATTCTTCACGCAAATATTTGTCGTGACGAGATATTTGCACAGAGATCGTTTAGCAGACTTGACTTTACGATCACTCATAGTTAACAAAATAAATAAAATAAATCTGAGGATTAATGCAAGATAAATTTATGTTAATATTCTGTGGTTAAAATGTCTGTTAACTGTCAGTTATAAGAAATATATAATTTCGAAAAAAAATTACAACTAATGCCATAATGTCGATGCTATATTTTCTTTAAACTCGCAAATTTAACCAGAGAGGAAAATACCGGGAGTAAATCTTTAAAACTTTTACCGTTAGACTTTGATTGTTCTCGTATATAAAAATACAGCGTTTTTTTTTGACGACTACACAATCAATTTAATTTTGGTTAAAAACTGACATTTGTAGTTCTTGCATTATACCAGTAATACATATATTATTATTGCTTATTACCCTTTTCTGGGTGTAACAAACAAGTCTAATATTCACAGATTTCGGTAATGACGATAAATCTGCGTCGCTAAGGATGTTTACAAGGCATCACCTCACAGGTACTCAAAGTGGTTGTGAAGAGAGCACTATTTGGGCCACTTTTGTGCTATCTGATAATTGGAAATTATTTTCGGATCACTTGAATAGTGATATATTATTTTTCTGCTGCGGGAATCGAACCTCGTATGTTCAGTATACGACTTTGGAAACGAATTATATAAAAAAACACACGGATTTAAATATTGAAAGAAGCTTTCAGAACTCATAATATACCGGGTGTAACACGAAAAGTGGGCCGTAGGTGTTTAACATGGGAAAACAGTTTTACCTTGCGCAAAAATAGTCAATTAATTTGAGACAATAATGCTTCAAATAAAAGTTATAGAAATTAAATTCTGCATCTAATTCAGTAATCACATTCTATTTTGCTCATTCGTAATAGAGCAAATTGAAATTAAAATTTTATAAAAGCTACTTCTTTATAGGGTTAGCCATAGTTGTGACCATTGTATTGAATTACAATAACAAAAAAATATAATGACATTTATCATGTCAGAAACGTATCGGTCAAATTGTCTGTTCGAGTCATTATTATTGAATTAATGAAGAATCTTACTAACATTATTATCAAAAATATCAAAAGATGAACATAAAGAGTTGTAAATTTTGCATAGATTATTTATAGGCGAGCGTGAAGCAATATTAGTACGCACAGAGGGTATATAAAAATGAGTATAATGTCTGGTAGACGAGTAACGTACACGGAAATTGAGGAAAGAGAGAGATAAAGGATCATCGATACAAGAATTAATTAATTTATACAAATGTATTATACAAATTTTAATTCTGCGTTGTTCCAAAGTATCTATTTGAAATATATTTAATAAAATGTTATACGTGACATCTTTAGGAGGATAATAATTCATAATTTTAAAATAAATATACCTCAAGAATTTTTCTGGACTGCTTCAATAGCTTTAATTTGAATATTATAAATTGGGTACCATCAGTCCAATTCTGTAACGTAAATTGTTATTTCTAGCAATTGCTATGAATCAGAGCAATTGCTTAATAGCAATGTGCAAAGATTTTTAATTCTATAACATGAATTCTTGCTATGAACTTAACAAGATTCTTGCCTGTAAACCAAATAGCAATTGCTACAAAGCAATATCAATTTAGTACTTGCTAAGAAGTTTTTGACGTTTGTTTATGTGTTCAAATACGAAATTATTTTCAAATGGCAGGACGACAATGTGAATTTTGAATTTTCTTTTTAACGAGGACATTATTCAGTCTAAAACATGTTAAATATTAAGCTCAGAATATATCCAAAGAGATTAGGTGCCTAAATATAACGGAGTTGCCTACTTTAGGCGAAACATAAATTCAAACTAATTATGAAAAAACACTTGATTTGTTTCATAAATTAAAAAATTACTCGATGTATGTACCACAAACATTTTATGACTATTTGCACAACAGTAAACATTTTTATCAACTTTAATCTTATATATAAAGTGTTTTTCTCTAAGATCTGTAGTTTCTGAAATTTTTGCAAAAATAGTAAAAAGTACACCTTTAAAGGGGTCTCCCACCCACCGCTCACCCCCCAACCACGGGGACCTTTACTATGTTGTACGGTAGATATCAGGGAATAACTGTGCGAAGTTTCAAAACTCCGGTATTTTTTTCCCTTGAAAAATCTAATTTTACTTAGCTACATTATTATTGGTAAATATGTTTGACGAACGTGTTTGACAGATAACTGTTAACCTCAAAAGTGCTCCAAAACCACAATCACAACAACGGAAATAGTTGAGCAATTAAATTCTAGCAAACTGTACTTACAGAATACGGAACATCGATAAGAAACATAACAAAATGCTATGAATTTTAAGGTAGCAAGATTGCTATTGAGCAAACAGTAGTAGCAAGAAATGTTACAGAATTGGACTACATATTGTACAGTATTCCAATCTAGATTTAATAAGAGAGTAATATAAGGTAAATATTGCTTGAATATTATTAAAATTACGCGTATTTCTAATAATAAACCCCCGTAACTTATTCACCTGTGCAAGAAATTTTTCAACAAGTGGATTAAAAGTTAATTTCACATCAAATATAACGCCCAGCTCTGTAGTAGTCACATCTCTGATTAAATTAGTATTATTAATATTGCAATTATAATTAATTGTCGAGTTCTTACGCGAAAACGATAATACTTTGCACTTAAAATTACTTATTCTATTAATCTTGACCATTAATTATTTGTCGGTAAAGTTTAAAATCGTCAGCAAAGAGACACATATTATTAGAAATTACCGTAGCAATGTCATTAAGAAATATAAGAAAAAGAAGAGGTCCCAAATTAGACCCCGGTAACCAGATGTTGCCATAAATTCATTTGATTTACAACCATAAATTTGTATATAAAGTACGGTTGCTTAGATATTGGAGAAATTAGATTAATTAATGATGTAGAAACAGACAAATTATTAAGTTTTTGAATTACAATTGAGTGATCTATTTTATCAAAAGCTTTGGCAAGGTCTGTGTAAATCACATCAGTCTGTCCTTGACTATCTAAAACTGTGGCAATATTGTGGGTTACACCCGGTATAAACACGGATTTATTAGAAATTTACACAGAGAGCTGTATTTAAAAAAAACTAAATTGAGTTTTTGAAATGATATCAGTTATATTCGACTTTGCAACATGTTGATGTAAAAATAAAAGAAAAATTATACAATAACATGTTGCGAAGTATTGTGAAAACAATATTTGTTATTTTTGCGATTTCGTAGGTACATCGAATATGGTGTATAGTTTTGAGTTGTGTTACAAAATTTATGTAAATTCTGATGCAGTGAAAAAGCCTTTTAATTTTGATAATCGGGTACAAAGTCGGTTTATTTTTATAGGAGCTTATAGGAGTCGACATCCACTGAACCATGTTATGTCCTAAAAGATAAAATATTTATTTCAAAAATAATCTGTGTACTGACGAGAGTGACAAGTATTGGAGTTGATTCGCAATCCTAACTTCTCGGGTTCGACTCCCGCTTAGGCATAAGTAAATGTTAGTATTCGTATTTATCATTTCCGTTAATTTAAAATCATTATAACTGGCAGTAAAACTATAACAAAATAACTAATGTAGGCACGTAAGTAAAATAAAAGTACGTGGCATTGTATTGTATTAAGTAACATTAATAATGCAGAATATATAATAATGCATATTATACCTACAGATGGTTAACCGCATTTTTTTTTATATAAATAGCGTAAAGAAGTGTTCTTCATACGTTTAGTTGCGAGTAAGACAATAAGATATTGTGATAAAGTGTGATATGGTACAGTATAACAAATTTACTAATTATTACTATAATTACTTATTATTAATTAATAAATAAAATAGCACTTAACTACTTTATGGAAAAATTTAATCCAAAATTTCAAATTTGACATTAAAGACTCATACTGATTAGATACTTTGGCTTGCGCGATTTAAATAATTTTTGTACTGGGTTAGTAAAGTTATGTAAACGAACGGGTCTGGTCGGCTTGGGTCGGACCGGGCTTTTAGTTGAACGGGCTGGGCCAGATCGGGCTTTTTAAACGAACGGGCCTGACCGAACTGGGCTCATTATGTAAACGGGCCTGGCCGGGTCGGGCTCTTAAAGTGAATGGACCGGGTCGGGCCGGGCTTCATATTTATCTTGGAAAAGTCGGGCCGTGTTGGGTCGGGCTTTTTAAATAGGTGGGCCGAGTTGGGCCGGGCTTTATATTTCTTATCGGGCTTCGGGTGAGCCGAGCCTCAAAATTTTTGCCCGTGCAGTGCTCTAATTATAATTATTATTATTCAGAATTTAAAATAATATGAACCCATAAGTACAAAAACAATTGATCGTGTATACATACACATAGTACATGGTCCGGCAGAGAAAACGAATTATTTTCAATTAAGCGAAAGTATTTGATTAAAAAAATTATTTGTATCGAAATGAACCTTATACAATGACAATTTGTATAAAGCCGGTCCCACACTACTCGCAAGTATTGACAATGACGAGTGGCGTGGGATTGAAATTCCTCATACTTGACGATTTATGGCTGGTTTATGATGGATTTAATTTATAAATTTAGATTTACAAATTTAAATTTATAAATATAAATTGTACATAACTGCCTTTACCGGTTCATGATGAATTTAAGAAATTTATGATTTAGAATTTGCATTTTAAATATCACCATATTTTATATTCTAAATGTAAATTTGTAAATGCGTCCAATCATTTCACAGTATTTCAAACAATGATTTTTGGTGGGGAAAATGACAGTTTCAAGTGACAGTTGAAACATTTTAATTTTGATTTGACAAATGGATTCTGAAAATATGGATATATTATTAATATTATCTGTAGAACAATACAGATTGATTATGATAAAAGTGATAAATATCATATAACTGTCATCCCATCTGTTTCAAACCTCGTGACCCCATATAAGCTGATTGGACACATTTCATATTTTTAAATTCACTATATACCAACAAGGTAAATCGTAAATTTTAAATCTAAATTTGTAAATCTAAATTTATAAATTAAATCCATCATAAACCAGCTATTATGCTCACTCGTACTAGCAATCGGCGATTCCCATCCGTTGTCGGTAATCTTAACACGAGTCAAAGAATAATTACATTTACCAATGCTTGCCTATCATACTGGCCGAAACTCCTACACCACTCGCGGAACCTCCTAGATCACTCCCTATTTCCTCGTTAGAGTTCGTGTTCAATCGCCATATTTCATGTTTCAACGCCATCTTCTTTTGTGCCTCTGTTTTTTGTTTATATGCCGCACTAGCGAGAAGTATGTGGTCTGTTTGGCTGTCCATCATGATACTGACAAATTTAAAGAGCGGGAAATTAAATGACTGCTTGCAAAATATTCCCAAGTATTACCAAGGAAGCACAATTGCAAGTATACACGAGTGATTTGGGAGGTCGCACTCGCGATTCGTGCATGCCCATGAATACTTGAAGATACTTGTACAAGTACACAAGGCGAGTAGTGTGATATCAGGCGTTCCGTGAAGCTGCGAACTGCGTCAGTCAACATCCGACTTTTTTCTTTAGAGTTACCTGAAAACACGACTTTTACGTTAATAAGCCACGCACCCTGCAACAACTGAAGGAATAAATTTAATAGAAATCAATCAACTTCTGCGGCAGATGTTGACTGACGCAGTTCTCAGCTGATGGGAACGTCTGAAACCTGGAATCATGCATTGCAGAAAACGGGAGATCTCCGCGATGTGATTTTCCGCACATGAGATAATGTGTTCAATTTGTCATTGTATAAGGTTCATTTCAATATAGATAATTAAAAACCATGCGTTTCTTCTGCCGGACTGTGTTGTGACGTTTTGCTGTCACTCGTTTTTCTATAAATTTTTAAAGTTAAAAAAATTAAAAGCTTAGTTTTATTACTGAATTTTGTATAACTTCCGGACGGAGCACAGGAGTCTGGTTTTATTGTACAATTGTTTATAAAGTACTCAGGATCTTCAGGCCGTGTTGTTCCTCCTACGTACTGGCTGCTGCGGAGTATTTTTTTTAAGGTACTAGTGGCTCTAGTGGTTGGTGTCTGACCCTTGGTCCCGGATATTTGGGCCTTCAGATCCATCTTCGCTAGACGAGCCAATTATGGGCTTTAGTTCCGTCTGAACTACGGAGCCGTAGCCAGTCCAGCCACGCCGTATGGGCTGATAGTCGCCTAGTTTCTACACCACTGCAGGATGCTTTAGATTATCGAAGAAACGGCCAAAGTTTGCCTCATAGACTCGCTCTTGCGGCCACGGAACTACTCAGCTTCCGACGAAGTCTACCAGGTTCCCGCTCAACGTCTGGGCCAAGGGTTCGGTCCCCACCACCATAGTTTTTCCGCAACACTAGGTAGGGGACTCTGGGTGCTGCTGCCGGTCTGGTATTAGTTTTTTTTCTTTTGTGTAATAAATCTTTCAAGTTAATTTTATTGGATTAAGTTAACATTTTTCTTATTTGTAATTTTATTCAAAATTAAACTTTTCATTTTATTTGTTGTGTTCCTTCTCTTGGGGACGCCTCTCGAGGTTACCATTTTTAAGGTGTTGGCGTCCACAGAATAAATTGGCGGTACTCACAAAAAAATTGCACAGACATTGGCCTGTCATTTTTTGTTTAGTTGGGCTACCATATACCTCCAATTATTCGACCCACGACCTCTGCTCCCGTCCTATACCCGCGAGTTACAGATGCATCAACTTATATGCGGCACAGGTGAGTAGCCTTCATTTGTGTCACGGTGTACATAAATAGATTATGAAGATATGCATTAATTTACAAAAACATATGCAGATAAAACAAAACATAATTATAACAAAAACAAGACTAAAACACAGTTTTACATACAATTGTGAACAAAATGTAGGAAGCACATTGTATGGACTGAAACAAAACAATCGAACTAGTATATAAATAAATAAATATATCACTGCTTATTACCCATATATATATATATATATATATATATATATATATATATATATATATATATATATATATATATATATATATATATATATATATAAACCTGCCTGTTGCATTCTTAAAACCATTGTTTGATTTAAAATAACTAATCTCTATATTACAAAATGTTGACATTAGTTTTTCTTGCATTAAGCTACAGATAAATTTTTATAAATTTTCAAGGTTAATAATTTCATTTTTATATTTCGCGTTCATAATGAAGTCATTACCATACGCAACTGCGTATCGTAATGACCTTCATTTCGATACGCAATTTTTTGTTTTAGACGGTTGGTACTAGATGACGTTTCTTTAACCCATTTTTACCTAATTTATTTTTAGTTAATTGACAATTCATATTAATAATATAATGTCGAAATTATTATTATTATTTTTTTATTTAGGGAAGATTATTTACATGAAAATGTAGAAATGGTTACAAATATAATCACAAATTGAGTAAGTAAATGTTAATTGTAGAAGGCGCAAAATATAAAAAATAGTATAAAGAACTCATTTTATAAGACTTTCTTTCGCACTTGTCAATTAGAAAACTCGCTAACGCTCGTTTTCTAAATTTTGACGCGTGCGAAGAAAACATGTCTTATAAAACACGTTCTTTAATATACTATTATACATCTAAAATTTTCTTATAAACTGTACTTTGGTAATTTTCGGGTTTTTCTTTAGACAAACTTTTTTTAATCTAGATAAAATCGCAATAATTTTGTATTCATGGGATTCGAATCTAAGTGTCAAAAACACAATTATGTTTTTTAGCAGATAAATGCTACCACGTTAATTTATTATATTTGTTGATGTGGCAATTTTGTACTTCGATAGATAACGCCAGTTACTATATTTTATGTTTATAGTAATAACAGCCGACATCTCAAGGTTATTAACACATTGTAAGTTCATTCATTATCCTTATTAATGGAGAGAAGACGCTACAAACATCTATTCTTAGTTTTCCATAATTACTCTTGCATTTATGAAAAATATGGAGATTAGCAAGTTTCGCAAACGAATTCTATTCATAGAGTTTTATGAATAAATGAGACAAATAATAAATTAAGAGAACAAAACAGAATTTGAATGAAATCCCGTGAATCCTAAGCTTAGTTTTATTACTCGAAGAGACAGGCCGACAAAAGATTGCAATTATACCAAAGTTTTTTTTCGTTCCGTCTTTATTATATCGACCGCGTTGTTATTATTCCTTTTGGTGACAAAAGAAGGCATTCAAGCGCTTGCTTAATCTTCTCCAGACCATCATATGAATCTAGAAGGCTTTACACAGAATCAGAAAACAAAAACATGTGTTTGATTTGACCTTCAACAGGAAATGGCAGGCCTGCCCTAATGAAAAACAAATGAAAAAACCGGAACTTAACCACTCAATCACGTGGTGGCCTTATTTAACTTTGCGGGACTTTTACTAACTACCAGCAATTTATAAACCGACTCAAAATTATGCTTTGGTGTTCATGCATTAATTAAATACCCCTACGGCTACGTGGAGATACATATACGAGATCAGATACTAAAATGATTTACGTAAGCCGAAAATTAATTAACCCTTTATAGCCCATCGTTAGATGAGAGTTATGTTCTATATTTTATTATATTTCTCAGCAGCTCTGTTCGAAACACCCTTAGAAGTCTCTCCTAAGTGTCAAGTTACAATATGGAGACATATTTTCTCTGCAACCGAGTGGAAAATGGACATTTTCCGGGTAATGTTTTAATAAGAAAGTTACAGTAGGGTAGTGAGTCAGTACAATATGTACATATATTTCTGACATTTCGACTACTCCGCCGAAGGTAGCGCAAGTGGTAATGGTGCTATTTGTATTCCAAAGTTTCCGGGTGAGAATGGACTCTTCCAACATAGTATAAAATTAAAATTGGTCATTTATGTTAAAACCACTCCTTAAAACTTTATAATAAGAACTAAATATCAAAGTTTAAAAACGTTAAGAATTAGTTTAAAATATTCACCTTTTCCGAAATATACAGGTGTCCTATTTAAATGTACCAACACGAATAACTCGACAAATATGCATCTGATCAAAAATGTCCCGAATGAAAAGTTTGATGGTTCGGAGCTGGACACCGATTCTATCTCCCAGGGATCGGGTAAGAGGGTCAAATTTACAATCTTAAATGGAACCTTCATTTTTACCTTCCGTCATACCGTAGGTAAGGGAGGTAATGTAATCGTGCCAAAAATTCGATGGTGAGTTTTCAGTAAATAAACACGAATTATTTTTACGATGATGCGTGTGTGTGTGTGACGATTTTTTCGTCCACGATAACTCTTATAAAAAACTTCCAAATATTTTTATTTTCCGTATTTAAACTTTCTGCATTCATATAAAGAGTTGATTAGATTTTGGGTAAAATTGGTTAACCGGAAGTGACTGTTTACTTGAAGCTCATAACAGTTTTTAATAAAAAACTATATTAAAATATAATCCAAAACTTTTCAATTTTAGTATTTAAAACTTCTATATCAAGGGGAACAATATATTAGATTTTGGCTAAAATTAATCAACCAGAAGTGACACTTTACTTGAACAGATTTTCGTGAAAAATATATTATGATATACTCCAAAACTTGTTAAATTTAGTATTTAAGACATTTATATGAAGAAAAACAACATATTGAATTTTGGCTAACATTGATAATCCGGAAATGATACTTTACTTGAAGTTCTCAACAGATTTTCGTGAATATTATGATATATTCCAAAACTTTTCAAATTTGATATTTAAGATTTTTATGTTAATAAGAAGGATCTACTACATTTTTTCCAAAATTGATAAACCGGAAATGATACTTTACTTAAAACTCTGAACAGATATTCGTGAAATATACAGGGTGTTCAATTTATATGTTTCACTATTGCTATCTCGATAACCGTAAGAGATGCGAAGTCGGTTAAATTAGCAAATAATTTCTATATTATAAGACTATTAAAATGAGCATTACAAAAATTTTTTTCAACCAGTGGTTCTCAAAATACAGGATTCAACTTTTTAATTTTTAATGAGAACCTACTTTTTTATTCGCCTATTCGATTCATCATTTTTTTCTGATTACAACGATATAAAATGTTTATACCCTCACATAACGAAAAAACGAGAAAAATACAAAAGAAATTATTGTCATATTTATTTCTACATGTAATCAGAGTGCCATGATAAAAACAATTGAATATTGTGTTTTCATCATTGTTTGGGCGATTTAGATGCTTTAAAAAATATTATAAAAATTGTTCAAAATTATTGCCATGCTAATTTATGCATAATTCCAGCCTTCAAAACATATTACTTCTTACTTTTCTTAAATTTCGGCCGTCTATGTGGGAAATAATATTTCCGATTGCATTTTTTAAATGCTGAATATCTGGATAGATAGTTTTGTAGACTTCATCTTTAACATAACCCCATAAAAAAAAGTCCAGGGGATTAAGGTCTGGTGATCTTGCGGGCTACGGTATAAGACCATAAGTACCAATCCACCGATTTAGAAACCGTTCGTTTAGGTAATCTCTAACTTTAACCATTTTTAACCATTATTGGAAAAATTGGCTTCGTCAGTCCAAATAATTGATTTTAAGAAATCTGGATCCTTATTTATCAATAAATTACAAAATTCTAATCTTCGCTCACGATCACCAGAATGTCAATGGTGAATTTTAATCATTTTGATTGGTCTGTATTTATGTTTCTTTAAAATCCTATGGATCGTGTCCACACTTAAATTACACTCAGCGGCAGCCATTCTAACTGAAGCTGTTGGATTAGCTTCAAAATATGCTAATATATTTATTTCAACGCTAACTCGCTTCGATACGAATGCATCCGTATTAGCGCGCAGTGCTAATTCTAATTTTCTAAAATACTGACGACAAGGAACTCGCCGCTCAGGATAACGTTCCCTATACATATTCTTTGCAGCAACAGTATTTTTCAGAGATATATGAAAACTTCGAATATATCAATTTTTTCTTCGTGCGTAAAATTCATTTTAACACAAACGTAAACAAGAAAATTCATAAACGAACTACTTTGACATGTGATACAAACCAAATATTCAATTGTTTTTGTCATGGCACCCTGATTACATCTAACATCTGACAGCTAGCAAAATTCAAAAGGTCACCACTCCTCTAATTTGTATTATGTATATCAAAATTAATCAAATATTGCATGCTTCAACATTTATAAATCATGGGACGTAATAAGACTGTATCCAGTGAGATTCGAAATTTAATAATCCGATCGTATAAAAATAATAATACAAAAACATTTACACTTCGCAGTATCGCGCATAATACACCGTTTTTGAAGTAAAACTACTATTAAGTCTTCTACAATATCTGAATCTCCTTCTCACTTAAAAGTAATTTAAAAGTTGCTATCGTTATAGCCAAGACTTTATAAAAAGTTAACAGAATGAAGTAAAAAATAAGAATGACGATAAATTTGTATTACATGATCATTCATAGCTGTTGTGAAGATCGTGTGCGGAATAATTTGCGTCAAACCTCATGCGGACATCAAATAAGGTAAGACATGTGAATTTATAAGGGTTAAAGGGCGCGTAGATAAGGTGACAGGTATTATGCCTCGGACATATCGAACTGAGAATATCACATTCCACGCAAACATTTCCAAATGTTCCCACTATTTGTTAGGAGCATTCGGAAGAAAAACTTTTTAATTTAGAAAATAGCGAATGGAACAGTTTCTAATATGTTATTCATTCAGGAATGTAAAACTGTCGTAAAGTAGTTCAATATAAAACGATTTCCTTTTGTAACTGGGGTAAAATGAACTGAAATGAGTTTATTTTAACTCCAACCGAACTGAACTTTGAACTAAAATAAAACTTTTATTTGCAAATCATTTGCTTATTTTTAATATAATGATTGTGATAGTTAATTGAAAGTGGTATTAAGACTTTATATGTATTAGTTACATGTTCGTCTGGCAAAATGAAATATACTTTCGTTATTGAGCAAAAAAACCAATGAGAACATGTCTGTCTTTTATAAAAAATATATTGAATATAATCAAACTTCGTTCTCAAATTCACTAACCTTAAGTGCAAATTTCTGTTAAAAGCAATTAATTTAGAGTTATATGAAACGGCTGAAACCATGGCACTTTTCAGGGAGAGGGTTGAATTATATGAGCAGTACAGAATCATTTTCTCTTTGTTAATAGAAAACAAAAATTACTCCTAATATTAAATTAACGGTAATAACGTACTATACAAAAGTTTCGAGACAAAATTTACGCTTAAATTTTATTACTAAATAAGGTCTAATCTAGTTTGTCATTGAACATAATAAACACGTAATAGTTGTGTAATATTATCCATGATAAATTTGTACGAAAATGGTATATTAAAGAACGTGTTTTATAAGACATATTTTTTTCGCACGCGTCAAAATTTAGAAAACGAGCGTTAGCAAGTTTTCTAATTGACAAGTGCGAAAGAAAGTCTTATAAAATGAGTTCTTTATACTATTTTATATATTTTGCGCCTTCTACAAATTAAAAGAAATTTTGAGGTTATATTGAAATTTCTTATCTTCCAGGTTTGACGTTTGACAGTTTAACCCTTTCAGCCTCAGTGTACAGGAAATTTTTATTTTTTCTTATATTTGAACTAAAACTTGCTTTAAAATTAATTAAAAATAATTTTCTATCGTTCAAAGGTTCAATCTACAAATTTTTAGTACTACTATACGCTATCCGTTTTAACTATAGACTAGATGGCGTTTCGAGCGCGGCCGTTTTTACATGTATTAAATAAAGAATTCCAATTTTAGAGCCAATCCTAGATTTTAAAAAATTCTTTCTAATTGACATTTTTTCAGTAATTTTGTCTTGTACGTACATGTGCTGTCTATCTATTTTTATCCATAATATTAACGAAGAGAACAATAACAAAACTAACGAACTACTAACTAAAAACTAAGAAATCGCGCACAACGAGACTACGTAATATGAAATATAACCCCAAAACACAGAACTGAACTTAATTAATTAATAATTTGTAATAAATCCTGTACTATTGACTTTGTTGACTTTTATTTATTTTATGTCAGACGTCAAAATAATTGATACAGTTGTCAAGCAAATTTAAATTTCGCGTCAATTATTTTACTGTGTAAACTCGGTTCACGTTTGAACCAATCAGAGAGCTAGAATCTTAGGCCGTATCTCTCCCAACGCTCTATAGTTAAAACGGATAGAGTATAGGTCCATCTATGTGGACTAATTCGAACACTATATTAACATTTACTTACTCAATTTGTGATTATATTTGTAACCATTTGTACATCTTCATGTAAATAATCTTCCTTAAATAAAAAAAAAATAATAATAATTTCGACATTGTATTATTAAAATGAATTGTCAATTAACTAAAAATAAATTATGTAAAAATGGGTTAAAGAAACGTCATTTAGTACCAACCGTCTAAAACAAAAAATTGCGTATCGAAATGAAGGTCATTATGAACGCAAAATATAAAAAAGATGTTATATGAACTTCAAATACGCAAATATATTTTTAAGTTAGCTGGAGAGATGGCCGCAACATGAAACTGTTAACGTTTTTAGGGATAAAAATATTGGACAGACGACTATTTACAAAATTGTACGCGAATGTGAAGAAGGTGAAGTATGCATTAATTTACCAAAATGTGAACGATTCGAGCTTTTGCCCCCAAATCGAATCAACAGGCTCATTCAAAGTACTCATCACAAATGTAGAATGTCGTCGATTTGGAATATCACACATGACTATTAGCAGAACTTTGGTCAGAAATGTTTTAAAATTTCGACAAAGAAATAATTGTCATCAGCCCAAACAGTCGATCGCGGCATATTTTTAAGGTGGTCGCATATATTCGCGACATTTAGTTTACTCTCGTTTACATGGTCTCAAGTCCCTATAAATTTTATAATTATTACAGTTTAATTATTTGAAACAAATGATCATGACATAGAAAAATTAAACCCCGTTGGAAATCCAAAATAAAGAAGTGCAACAAAAATTCAGTATTATTTCACACTTGCAAATTATTCGCAAAAATAAAAATCTGATGTGGCCAACACAATACCTCTCACCATTTAATTTTTGTTAATTGAAATATACATATACTTACATATTTACTTATGCTGAAAACTGTATTAAGTCCCATTCCATATAACTATGGTTCTATTTAATATTTTCTTTTTAAAACGTTACTATTATTAATATAAAATGATTAGTTCTTTGAAAGTGACATTTATGTCAGATACATAAATTTGAGATATGAACTGTGTAATCAAAGAGTTATGTTTGCTGTTTGTTTAAAGCGTAGGCTCCGGGATTTAAATTATAGATAATTTTATAAATTTATCCATAAAATATATAGAAAAAGTATTAATGCAGACCTGTAAAAAAATTATTAATCTTTAATATTTGTAAGAACATAAATCTCGGAAAAATAACATTTAAAGATATTTTTCGGAGAAAAACTATTTTGAGCTTCAAGGAAAGGCCATATCTGGTTATCATATTAGAATAACGTAAAAATACAAGATTTCAAAATTTTCTGAAAGATAATATTTGAGTTAGAATCAATGATACACACACACGCGCACACGCACACACACATACACACAGACAGCATCGTGAAAATGTTAAATATTGAGCACCCCTGCTGTAGAGAGTGTAGAGTGCACTATGGAGCATTATAGGCATATTTTATAGAAAAAATCTGATATGCCCAGCACATTACCTTCCGTCAGTATGTATATTGGACAAACTCCACACATAAAGTTTCTTGTAAAAGATTACATATTTCCAGTACATTAACTTAAGTCAGTGTATTTTGTACAAATTCCATACAGAAAGTTTCTATATTTCCAGTAAAATTATAACACAAACATACTATGTCAATTGTACTTGGCACTGACATCTATCAATCAGTACAGCTGGCTGCTTTTTGAAATTTAATTTCTTTATAATTTTTTAACTCTATATCCATTGAATATAAAGTATAAAAAGTAATCAAATCGTATAAAGAATAAAATATTCTTTAATATTTATAATAACATTAAATATGAATAAATGATATTAGACAGCGTTTTTTCAAGAAAAACTAATAAAATCTTCAAATTCGGGTATTTCCGGTCGACCAATTATAACCAAAATCTAATCATCTCTTCATATGGATGTAACGAAGAGGTATAGGAAAGAATTATAATTTTTATAATTCTAGTGTTGGAGTTATCGACGGAGAAAAAATCGTCACACACACACACGCACACACACACACACACACACACACACGCACACACACACACACAAACACACACACACACACACACGCACACACACACGCACACACACACACACACACACACACACACACACACACACACACACACACACATACACAGACATACAGACCTCATCGCAAAAATAGTAAAATCGTATTCTAGGGACTCTAAAACGTCCTTATCCATTAAAAACTCACAATCTAATTTTTTGACCAAACACAATACCTTCCTTTCCTAAAGGTATGACGGAAGGTAAAAAGAGAATGGCCACAATTCCCCAAATGTTTCTCAAGCGCGACTGTTTGAAGACTTTTGGGCATTACTTAGCAGAAAAGTATATAATAATAGCCAGGAGGACCAAACTGAAGAATAGTTATAAATAAGATTTTTTCTTAAAAATCAGAGAAATAGATGGTAACAACTTCCAGAGTCAAATAAGACAATGTATTAAAAAATTGCGTTACATTAAAGATAATAGTACCCTATCAGTGTTGTAAAACTAGATTTCTTATTACCTTACTTTTTAGGAACAATCAATATTTCAATAAAAAATTCTTTTATTTGATAAAGAAATCTATTTTTTCTCAATACTTTAGTTACATGCGTTAAATTCGTAAGTTCTCAACAACAGCAAAAGAGAACATTGAAAAACTACATTATCCAACGAGAATAAAAAACTATTATACAACTGCGTTGCCAATGTGTAATTTTAGTTCTCTAATCTTAACTAGTAATTGGAATTTAATTGCAACTGTTAACTTCAAACAACAAATTAGTTGCATTCTCTCATTGTTTAACAAAGTAGAATTAGGTACTTGCTACTGCCAAGTGATTCAAGTACGAGTACGTAATAAAAGTGAAATGGCATCAACGCCGTCTTAACCCAGAAAGTAGAGCGCCTTCTTGAAGCGGTGTTAAATAAAATAAAGATGCAAAGATAAAGAGAACTACATTTTAACGATAGCGTTTATTAAGACCCTGCGTCGCTAATTTCAAATTTAAACGCAAAACTTATACTGGATTTATACAGTGTAAGCCGTAAGGTAACGTACCGTGCCGTAACGTAACGTAAAGAATAAATCAATGCATACATATGTGATAATTTATACAGACGTAAGCCGTAACGTGACATACCGTGCCGTAAAGTGTCAAAAACCCAAAGATCGCCAACTTTTATCTTTCTATGTTACGGCACGTTACGGTACGTTGCGATATTACGAAAATTATTACTGTCCTGCGCTATAGTCTGTTTTTATGTGGCTAATTATGTCAAAGTTGGAATTAACAAATTAATTGGATATCAATACAAAAAATACTACATTACGAATTGTCTGTCTTGTGTGACTTTGACTGACATAAGTGACATGTGTCATGTGTTAAAGTTTAGATTAATATATTAAATGGAAATATATATGAAATATAGTGCATTGCGAATAAACTTAAGAACCTGATAAATACAAATCTGATGTACACTACACTTGTATCGACAGAGCATTAGTATACTTTTCACGAAAATGTACCGTAAAAATTCTGTATAAAATAGCCTACAAAAATCACTCGTTACGATACGTTACAATACGTCACGGCACGGTTCGTTACGTTACGGCTTACGCTGTATAAATCCAGCTTTATAAACACAACAGAAAAACTCTTGGTACGACAAAACAATTGAATACATTTTATTCTTACATAAAAAATGACAATTCCTTGAACAAGTAATATTCTTTTTAGTGTCATTCGGTTTCAGTATCTTCAGTATAACATTTATGACACAAAATAATAATATGTTCCAAACCTAACGATTTATGTTAGGGAAAAAAATATTGGAGATGCAGTCTCGGTAAAATGATTTTATTAAATTGTAATTTATTTAACAATCCGCCGTTTCGGTTCTTAATAAACCATCATCAGGGCTATGTTAATATATAGTTGGAAAAAACTAACAGGTCTAAATATGTCTGTTTACGTCGTCGCTCCCCGTTACAGTACGAGTCTGACAATCAGGCTGCAGAAACTCATGTAAAATTACGAGACCATGTAGTAGCCTATGGATAGTACTATTTTTCCAACCGATAACGGGTATATGATTCGTGCTGACAATTTATGTTTGTTTTATAAAATAAAAATCGTTACAGATAAAATTGTTACAAGCAGAAAAATATCTGGTTTGTGTTTAGCATACGAAAACAGTCTTAATTCTTTTGTTTGTGAGAAACGTTGAGCATTTCTGCATAAATTCCTCCCTTCTGATTGAGATTTGTCAATCGTTGTATTTTTATCTCTCCTAAACGGATTTGGCTCATCAACACTCGCAACTCGATTTGTGTTATAAATTGTGGCTTCTATGTCTGAGTTGTTGAAGCAGTCGCATCGCAGTCCTCAGTCAAACTTTTCAGCAGACAATGTTACTCGCCATAATCAGCTATGATAATTTACCCACGCACTCAAATGCGTTTTGTACGGCTAAAGTTTTTAGGCAGCAGGCGGAATAACAAATTGTTCAACCCTCGCTCACTATAAACTATTTACTCTTCTCGTAAGTTCACAAGCTAAGTACATAAAATGTCTCTAAACAAAAAGTATCCTTTATAAGGAAGGTATAAGGATCGTATTAAAAATCGCATATCGAGATTAAGGTAACTGACCACGTTTTAAGGTCCCTCGAATTCAATTTTAACATTTGTGTGTGTGTGCGTGCGCGTGTGCGTTTGCGCGTGCGTGTTCGTGTTTGTGTGCGTGTGCATTTTCGTGTTCGTGTTCGTGTTCGTGTTCGTGTTCGTGTTCGTGTTCGTGTTCGTGTTCGTGTTCGTGTTCGTGTTGTGTGTGTGTGTGTGTGTGTGTGTGTGTGTGTGTCTGTGTGTGTGTGTGTGTGTGTGTGTGTGTGTGTGTGTGTGTGTGTGGTGTGTGTGTGTGTGTGTGTGTGTGGTGTGTGTGTGTGTTTGTTTGTGTGTATGTGTGTATGTGTGTGTGTATGTATGTGTGTGTGTGTGTGTGTATGTGTGTGTGTGTGTGTGTGTGTGTGGGTGTGTCTGTGTGTGGGTGTGTCTGTGTGTGTGTGTGTGTGTGTGTGTGTGTGTGTGTGTGTGTGTGTGTGTGTGTGTGTGTGGGTGTTTGTGTGTGGATCCTCCACTCTAACTCAAATACGATCTTTCAGGAAAATTTTAAACCATGTATTTCTACCTTATATGGAAAGAAGCCATTAGATTTTGGTGTAAATCGGATAACAGGAAATGGCAATTTACTTGAAGCTCAAAATAGTTATTCTTCGAAAAATACCTTTAAATGTTATTTTTTCGCAATTTACGTTATTATAAAAATTAAAGATTATTAAATTTTCTACAGATTTGCATTAATACTTTTCAGGTGCGTGAACTTGGCACATAAAGTGTGGGTGCAAATTCTGAAATTTTGCAAATATTTTGCACCCAATTTGCACCTATTTGCACCGTACAATTTCTTAAACTACCTTCATTAGTTCAAAAGTTATAAACAATTAAAAAAAATTGTGCCAACTTCACGCCAGCACAAAAAAATATTCGGAATCAAAATTTTTATTTACCAATAATTTGCACCCAATTTGCACCCATTTGCACCATAAAAAAAGTTTTGTTAACTTTTTAAACAATAAAGTTATTAACACTTATATTTTTAATTGCCAGCACAAAAAGTGTGCAAATTTGATAATTTTTTAAATGGAATAATTAGCACCCAGTACAACAAAATTTGCACCCTAAAAATTATTTCCCTATCTTTATTATTTCTAAAGTTATAGACAATTACATTATTTTTCTGATAACTTCCCACGAATGTAATTACAGTGCATCAAAGTCATTAATTATGGATTGTTATGAGGGTGCAAATTACGAAATTTATTTATTATTATTAACTAGGGTAGGATACAATTTGCACCCTAAAGATAATGTCATTCAACCTGTATTTATTTAAATAATAACGTTCAACCGTAAGAGTATAATTTACATCGGTATATATTGCAACAATGCCATTTTTTATGCATTGTTATGAGGGTGCAAATTACGAAATTTATTTATTATTATTAACTAGGGTAGGATACAATTTGCACCCTAAAGATAATGTCATTTCAACCTGTATTTATTTAAATAATAACGTTCAAACGTAGAAGTATAAAATACATCGGTATATATTGCAACAATGCCATTTATTATGGATTGTTATGCAAATTACGAAATTTATTTATTATTATTATTGCACCCTAAAAATAATAACATTTCAATATGTATTTATTTAAATTATTAATAGGGTTCAAGGTCAGACACAATATTTATATTAAATTATATCGCTGAGTTTGTAAACTCCCATGACAACGGTAGAGTTCCCAATCTATATACGTATTGTCTATGGTAATTAATAACGCTCACAAAAAAATTGAATGGGTTGTAATTTAATAGAAGCGGATTTTACTCTACGAAGTTTGGAATAAATATGATGTTTATTCTTATATTGATTATTATGAATCTTACCGAATTAAATTTTTTTAATGTCGCCCTATCCAGTGTGTAATAATAAATAAAAGCCAGGCGAATAGTTAGCGTTATTTTAGGATAGCTGCCAGATATTGCAAACAATAGCTGTAAAATTACTTAATACAACAATTTGAGCAATATCAATTTCAACTTAAAATTCGTTGTTCTATGTTTGAACGTTATTATTTACATAAATACATGTATGCAATTGTACCCTACCCCAGTTAATAATAATAAATAACTTTTGTAATTTTCAGCCTCATAACAATCCATAATAAATGACATTGTTGCAATATATACCGATGTAATTCATACTCCTCCGTTTTAACGTTAATATTTAAATAAATACATGTTGAAATGACATTATCTTTAGGGTGCAAATTGTGCCTTATCCTAATTCATAATAACAAATAAATTTCGTTATTTACACACTCATAACAATCCATAATAAGTAACATGGTTGCAATATACACCGATTGAATGTTTAATTCATACTCCTACATTTGAACGCTATTATTGAAATAAATACATGTTGAAATGAAATTATTTTTAGGGTGCAAATTGTGTCCTACCCTTATTAACAATAATAAATATATTTCGTAATTTGCACCCTCATAACAATCCATAATAAATGGCATTGTTGCAATATATACCGATGTATTTTATACTTCTACGTTTGAACGTTATTATTTAAATAAATACAAGTTGAAATGACATTATCTTTAGGGTGCAAATTGTATCCTACCCTAGTTAATAATAATAAATAAATTTCGTAATTTGCACCCTCATAACAACCCATAATTAATGACTTTGATGCACTGTAATAATTACATTCGTGGGAAGTTATCAGAAAAATAATGTAATTGTCTATAACTTTAGAAATAATAAAGATAGGGAAATAATTTTTAGGGTGCAAATTTTGTTGTACTGGGTGCTAATTATTCCATTTAAAAAATTATCAAATTTGCACACTTTTTGTGCTGGCAATTAAAAAAATAAGTGTTAATAACTTTATTGTTTAAAAAGTTAACAAAAAGTTTTTTATGGTGCAAATGGGTGCAAATTGGGTGCAAATTATTGGTAAATAAAAATTTTGTTTCCGAATATTTTTTTGTGCTGGCGTGAAGTTGGCACAATTTTTTTTTAATTGTTTATAACTTTTGAACTAATGAAGGTAGTTTAAAAAATTGTAGGGTGCAAATAGGTGCAAATTGGGTGCAAAATATTTGCAAAATTTCAGAATTTGCACCCACACTTTATGTGCCAAGTTCACGCACCTATACTTTTCCTATATATTTTTTAGATAAATTTATAAAATAATATATAATTTAAATCCCATAGCCTATGTTTAAATAAAACTTGTGGTCACACAGTTCACAGTTCATCTCATATGTATGTAACTGTCAGATAATTGTCACTGTCAAAATGCTAATCATTTCAAATTAATAGTGGTAACATTTTAAAAGAAAATAGTAAATAGAATAGATTGGAAAGGAAATAAATATGAGCATGAGTAAATATGGAAGTACCTATGTATTTAAATTAATAAAAATTAAATGGCGGGATGTATACAGGCTGTTCATTTTAAGTGGTACATTATTGCTATCTTGAGAACTATAAGAGCTACGAGGTCGGTTAAATTAGCAAACAATTTCTATTTTACTAGACTATTTTGATGAGCATAGAATTAATTTTTTTCAACCGGTGGTTTTCAAACTGTGTGGACCAACTTTGTTATTTTAAATGGGATCATATATTTTTTATTTATTTATTAGATAGAGGATTTTATTCTGAATTCAGTGATGTAATATTTTCATACTCTCACATAATAATTTTTTTGAGAAATATGCATATAAAATTGTGTATAAATATGATTAAAATATCATTATAATAAGAGTGCCACGAATAGAAAAAATAAATACATTTAATTTTTCTTACATATAATTAGAATGCCATGAAAGAAATACGTGAACATGTTGACATTTATAATCATTTGACAGAAGAAAATATTCACTACTTTCTGCCAAGGCACTCTAATTGTATGTAAAAAAAATTAACATGTATTCATTTTCTCCATCTGTGGCACTCTCATTATAGTCATATTTTAATCATATTATTATAAAACTTTATATGCATATTTATTTTAGAAAATCTTCATGTTAGGGTATGAAAATATAATATCACTGAATTCAGAATAAAATTCTCTATCTAATAAATAAATAAAAAATATATGATCCCATTTAAAATAACAAAGTTGGTGCCTACAGTTTGAAAACAACGGGCTAAAAAAAAATACGCTCATTAAAATAGTCTAGTAAAATAGAAATTGTTTGATGATTTAACCGACCTCGTAGCTCTTATAATACTGGAGTTAGCAATAGTGTAGCACTTAAAATGAACACCCTGTAGTGTTGGCCACATCAAATTTTTCTATTTCTGTCTCTTAAAGTATCTATAAAGGCAATGTAAAAGAAAACTTGTCCTCGCCGCAAAGCGCCTCGTATTCCAAACAAGGACTCGTACGATTACCTTATAAACTTGATTTTTAATATACAAATTTCATGGTTTGTAGTTTTTTTACAATTGTCCAGAAAACGAACCGTCTCTGATCACGTTTTAGACCGGAGAATCCTCCTTTACTGAGTTAGCTCGGCAAATTGTCTATCTATAAGGGAACGGAAAGTAAATTTCCGATCACTACATGATTGTTTTCATGGCGATCAGATGTTTATTTATTTATTTCTCATTTCCTTGCAATAAAAAATAAAATAATGCATTGCTATAGATTTTTATATAATCACTTTTAACAGGACCACACAACGCATGACCTAAGAGTATCTTTACTAGGCTCACAAGCTTGCTCGCCCAGTAAAGTATCACTTTCAGGTCTTGTTACGTAAATTACTAATACTTAAATGTTTTTATACATTTGGAGTGCACTATTCGGCGTTTCCGTTTATTATCTCTGAAAGAGTAGTCATATTTGTCTGAGGACGTCATAAGATTTTTTTTTGAAATTGTTCAGAGTATTTGTGTAATACTAGAACGGACAAGAGCGTTCTAGTGGGAATTTCAATATTCTAATATTTATTTAACGGTTTTATGTATCAAACATCAACGGTTAACTATTAAATTATCATGTCTATTTCAAATAAATGTAAGGAAATAGTAGCTTTAATTGCAAATAAATTGTTTTATGAAGAAGATTTCAAGGAGGAAATAATTATATAGAAAAAATTGTTTCAAATTATAATATAGATGATAATGTATTATAAATATAACATTTCTGTTTACGATATAATTACTGTTATAATTATAATATTACAGATTTTAAATTCCATTTCCAAAATCTCAGATGTCCGCGCATTTTGCACACGAGGGGTACAAGATAAAAAATCTGGTGTCGCCAACACAATACCTCCCGCCATTTACAGCCCTAGTAACAAAAAAGATTAAGTTAATCCTTATTTATAAATTAACGAATTTTACTCTAATTTTGACAGTTTGTTTCTTAAAATATAGTCTAATCTAATCCAAGTAACTACCTTTTTTTAAACCCCTCAACAGGATTAAATCCCAATTACACAGTAGGTTCACATTCACACATATCCATGCCTTACAGGGATTCGAACCCAAAGCCCCGAGCGCACTCGTGACTTATGAGGCGTTGCTCTACTCTAAACATTGTGCCACCGGAGATATAATAAAATGAAGATTAAATTTTAAATACCGGGATAGAACAGAATTCACTAGTTCAAAAATGAGGATTAGCTCCAACATTTTTGTGAATCGTTAATTTTTATTAATCTAAATACATACCTATTCGTACATATACATATTTACTTATGCTAGAAACTGTATTGAATTCCTTTTATATTGTTCTATTTACTTTTTTCTTTTTAATACGTTACTAATATTATTTTGAAATGATTAGTTCTTTGATAGTGACATTTATCTCTCAGTTACATAAATTTGAATAACTGCGTTTTGTTTGTTTAAAGCGTAGGCTCTGGGAATTTTTACAATAACATTAATCTCGAAAAAATAAAATTGAAAGGTATTTTTCGAAGAAAAACTATTTTGAGCTTCTAGTAAAGTGCCATTTCCGGTTATCCGATTTTCACCAAAATCTAATGTGCTCTTTCCATTAAAGAAAAAGTTCGAAATACAAGGTTTCAAAATTTTCTGAATAATAGTATTTGAGTTAGAGTGGAGGATCCACACACACAAACACACAGACATCATCGTGAAAATGTTAAAATTGGATTCTAGGGATCTTAAAACGTAGTCATTTACCAAAATCTCGATATGCGATTTTTAGCACGATCCCTATACCTCCCTTACCAAGGATAGCGGGAGGTAAAAACTAACGTAGATATACTCGGATTTTTATACAAAGAGGATGCCAAAGCTATGAATCATTCATAATAAATTTTCAACATACACATACGTCTATACATACTACCTGCTTTTAATCTGTATCGTTGAACGATGCGAAAAAAAGAACGTGTTTCATGTCTTGATTCGTCTGCACTGGTTTGATGCTTCGAATGTACTACGTTTATAAAAGTTTTATACACGCTATCAGACACGTGCATAGCATTTGTCTAAATAAGTATATTTAGAAAAAGTATAACAACTGTCAATCAAATTATTTACGGTACGTGTACTTTTATTCAAATATTCTAAATAGGCATATCTCTTTAGCCGAACACTACGCACGCACCAATGCACTAAATTTTTAGAATCGCCGACAGAATATCATAATATATCAGTATGAAATCCTCTTTGTATAAAAATTCGAGTATAGGTACGCTCTGAAATAAGAAAATAAAGGCCAACGCGCACTTCAGCGACCGAAGCTAAGCGCGGCAAAGAGAAGTTTTTTCATTTAATGTATTATTATGTGTATACGCGCACTTTGGAGTAGCGAAGAGCAGAGCAACGAGGCGACTATTCACATAAGAATACATTGAATGAAAAAACTTCTCTTCGCTTCGCTTCGCTTCGTCGCTCTTCGCGTTGCTCAAGTGCGTGGCGGCCTTTATAGTTCAATAATAAAGTAATCCTTCTCCGAGACAATAAACGAAAACGCCTATTGATAATGAAAATCAATATTTAAATACATAAGTATTTGTTTTTTTATGAGAATAACATAAAATTGTACACAGGATGATTTTATTTTATTTTTTCGCAGGGACGAGCGAGTGTCTATTTTTAGCGATGACGCAACAGACTTGTCTGAACCTGCTTAATTACGCGGTTGATGTAACCTATTGTGTTTGAGTTTTTATCTAGAATAGTGCTCTAGAAATTTCTCGAATACAAATGCCGGGAGTTATATAATTACTGTTAGCGAAGGCATTGGACAGTCTGATATAAATAAGCGTTGCGTGCTAAACAGTTGGTGATATAAACAGATAGTTAACAAGTGGTAAACATAAATAAATATAATTGTATAAATAAATAAGTGAGCTATATATTGTTTAAATAAATAATCTTAGTGTTTAAGTGTCTTATAATATTCTTAGACTTAATTAGTGTTTAATATTTGTTTGTTCGTAGTGTTTGTTACATTTGTCATCTTTTAATTATATTTAATATCTATTTATCGTTATAATAAACTTTTATTTTAATTAATAATAATTGTCTAACATTTACACTTCATCCAAATAAATAAAAACGTTATAATTTTATAGGGGATGTGATTTCGAGTGAAAAATATCATATACACATAAGTCATATTTCTTTTAATTAGCAAAATACAAGAAAACAAAGTTTTAAAAGTAGCAGTTAATTTCCGAATTTTATATAAATCCATAATTTTTTCAAGGTGCAATTTGGACCCATTAGAATGTACTGTCGGGGTATATAAACCCATGAGAATGTACTGTTGGGACATATTATCCCACAAAAAAAATTATGAATATATTTGATATATGCAAATATGGAAATTAGTTTATAATTAGGCATAATTGATGAAAAATATGCTTTACCTTTATAAAACAGATCATAAATTATTATAAACTCTAA